>CAUYUJ010012002.1:875416-880416 GCA_963575745.1 Prorocentrum cordatum | reverse complement strand
CGGACAGGTCGAACAAACAAATGCGAAACCTATAGAGACCTTTGGGTGCAAAATACATGGCACATCCAAAACAAACGCAAACCATGCATGCAGCACATACATGACACATGTACACAACAAATACAGCACATATACAACGCGTATAGAACACATAGTACACATACAACGTACACCGCATACCGGAAACATATACAACACATTGAACGGATACCCAAGTCATGTTCACATCCGCTGTTCGGCATGTACAGGACATCTACACAACAGAAGACATGTACGAAACACACACGTAACATGAACAACGATTTGATAAACGAAAGTGCGACCACATGGAACACATGCAGAAACCAGGTACCGAACACATGCAACACAGACCGAAAACGTGTGCAGCACAAAACGACAAACGACACATTTTTAAACATAAATATACAAACCACACGAAAGCCACCCACAAAACGCGAGTGCAAAACACTAATACAAAAAAGGGCACACTATAACTATATCTATATATGTATATATATACTATATAACATATAACAAATCGGGAATCGATACAATCGTTTACCAAACATATACAAATCATGAGCCAACTTCGCACACAATATCTGCAACATAAGTACAGAACAAATACAAACCACACACACACACACTGCAAACACCGCGCGTACACAAAGCATCTACAAAACGCAATCAACAAATTTGCATAGCAGGCGACATCCGTATATCAAAATACAGTCAACAAAAAGGCCCACACCACACGAATGCCAAGTCTGGGCAGAAACTATACAAAACACACGCGGAACACATACGAACTATGAGTCTGGTGCGCGGCAACAAGAAAATACAAACATGCCACGCAAACAACAGATGAATCCAATACGTGGCTACACAACAGCTGCAAGACAGACGCATAATATGTTCACAGCATATACAAATCACATGAACAGCGTATACAACGTAGAAACAAAAGGCAACACATATAAAGAACAGTGCGCAAAAACATAAACTAACCATACACTACGACCTAATCAAAACATATACAAACAGGCACCACACGTGGACAAACCAAATGCAAACCCTATACAAATCATATACAACACGCGCACGAAACCTGCACAAACCACATACAACAAATATACATAAACGTAAACAACACGCAACCGAAACATATACAACACAAATGCACAATGTGTACATAACATCTACACAACATGTGCACAACACGCACAATACATATACAAAGCATGTGCACCAACGAGAACAAGCGATTTAGAAACCAAACGCACCACATATACAAACCAAACGGGGCAAACTGAGACGGCACCATGCCCGAAGCATACACAAATCATGTACAAAGCACACACGCAAATCATGTACACAGCATGCACAACACGTACACAAAACTCGACTGGGATATGTACATATGTGCAAAAGCCATGCAGCACATACGCAAATCATGACCAACACACCCACACATCAACACACACAGCATATACAAACACATGTACAACACATGTACATGACATGAATGAAACATGGACAACCATGTACAAAGCATGTGCAACCTGTGCACGCAACGTACCGCATAGACCACCCTTCGGGTGATAAGGAGGTGAGGGGGGGGGGGGAGGGACCAACGTCTCACTCGATTGATCTCACTATCGAACTCACTACCGATCTCAATCGATCTGAATCGATAGATATCACAATCGATCTGACTATCGATCTCACAATCAATCTCACAATCGATCCCACAATCAATATCGCATTCGGTTTCGCTATTGATCTCACAATCGATATCACAATCGATCTCGCATTCGATCTGTCTATCGATCTCACAATCAATCTCGCTATCGATCTCACTATCGATCTCACATTCGGTATCACTGTCGATCTCACTATCGATATCACAATCGATCTCTCAATCGATCTCGCATTCGGCCTCACTATCGATCTCTCTATCGAACTCACTTTCAATCTCATTATCGATCTCATTATCGAACCCACTATCGATATCACAACCGAACTCACAATCGATCTCACATTCGGTCTCATCATCGATCTCACTATCGAAATCACTACCGATCTCACTACCGATAGTGATCCCACTACTAACTCAATCGATCGATATCACAATCAATCTGACTATCGATCTCACAATGGATTCCACAATCGATCTCACATCCGGTCTCACTATCGATCTCACTATCTATATCACAACCGATCTCACAATCGATATCCCATTCGGTCTCACAACCGATCTCACTATCGATCTCATTATCGATCTCACATTCGGTATCACAATCGATCTCACAATCGATCTCACAAGCGATCTGACACTCGATCTCGCGCTCGATCTCACAATCGATATCACTACCGATCTCACTACCGATCATCAAAACAAAACATCAACATCGTCATCATCATCGCCATCATCATCAATATCATCACCATAATCGGGACACCGACGGGACACCGGCGGAACACCGCGGGGCCCCGGCCGCCCGGAAGGGAGACATTTGGTCCGGCCGCGCCTCAGCCACACGGGACACCGGCGGGACACCGGCGGGACACCGCGCGCCACCGGCGGCCCGGCGGAGAATCATTTGGTCCGGCCGCGCCTCAGCCACAGGAGACTTTCCTCTCGCCCGCCCACGCAGCTTCGCCTCGCCCGCACGCGCGGCACGCACGAACACGAAACCGAAATCGATTTCCCGGTAAGGGAGCTCTCCGTTCCACTTCGATCTCACCCCCTCACCTCCGATATCAAAAATGCCTTAAACATGTTCAAAGCATTAACACACAATCTAACAACGATGCGGGAACCATACACACAACTGGTACCCAACACAAGCAACACCAATCCAATCCATGTGAGAACACAACAAGTTATGCACAAACCATGCGCACGGTAGATACACATATATACGCGGAAAACGTACACAACAAAACAAGGCATACACCAAACACAAACGAAATATGAACGAATCGTGGGCAATACATATACAAATCACAGACCCAAAGCATGCAGCACATACTACACAACAGAACAAACCACCCACACACAAGGTACGAAATATGCACAAACAGACACGACACACCATCAGAAAGTGCACACCATGTGCACACCATATACACACATAACCAACATATACAAAACTCGACGCATGTACAGACATACGAATCATATAAAGCACGCTCTAAGTATGCACGCCACAAAGACAAACCAGGTACAAACACACATGCAACACGTAAACACCACATATACAAAACATGTGCAAAGCATATACGAAACACACGCGACACACATAAAAATATACGCACAACGACAATACGAACCATTGATACAACACGTATAAGCACCATCTACGCATACATACATCTATGTACCCATGTGTATATATATATATGTATATGCACCTATATGTCTACATATATATGCTGGCAGACCATACGCAGCTCGAGCAAGCGCCGGCGCAAACCATATTCACAACACCGCGCAACAAATATACTACACGTATACTAAGCACACGCAAACCATGTACACAACATACGCAAGCCAAGTACCAATGATGTTCCGAACTTGCATCCCCAAACCAAAAGGCGACAATCGATTACAACTCAGAACGGCAAAGCGCTGCAAAATCAAAACACGCATACAAACCACGAGAACAGAATACGCACACAAAACGGGCATACAAATTGTATATACAAGATGGGAATGCAAACCATGAGAATGAACATGGAAAGAACACACGTGGACAACACATAGACAACACACACAACCTATACAACACACTTCCATCACACGCGCAGCACACATACAACATATGCAACACAGCACGCAAACTATGACCATAACCTATACAAACCATTCGCAACACATTCACAACACATTCACACGACACCGAACACATGTACACAAGCCTCATTCAAATAGTACACCACTCGTATCTACACAACCTATTTACAACGCGCACAACACATATACCAAACATGCTGCAAACATTTGCAGGTAATGCGCACCACATGCATCATATATACATACCGTACACACAACATGTACACATATCTAAGAACATCAAAGACACGATATGTACATAACATCTACACGACATACCCAAACGATATACACAACATGTACAAAATAAATGCAACGTGTGTACCAACACCATACAACACATTTACATCACAAACACACGCCGTGTACACTATATATATATATATATATATACAAAACGCCAAAAACACACATATACGAAAAAATGACACACACAACAGTAGCACAGAGCATCGAAGCAGCACATGCACAACCCCTGTAGAATGCAAGTATATATATGTATATATACGCACACACAACAATTTGCAACACACATACAGCACATACGCAACACATATACAACACCTACACAGCTCATATACCCAACAGTTACAAAACATCACCAACACGTATACAGACCATAAACAACTCATACACCAACCAATTACATAACAAATACAAGCATTTACAGGACATATACAACTCATATACTAACCATGTATAAGTCACATGTGCAGAGCAAGCCCGATCACAAAACAACTGCCACAAGAAACCCAACGGTGAGACTTTTGGTGTTGGAACGTCACGCTCTCCATCGCAAAACCATCGAAACTAAAACAGCAGGGCCCCTAGAGGCAAGAAGAGTGTTTCTTGGCATGGGCCTCCACTGTACAACACGTACACACCATAAACAATCCATACATAGAACATATGCAACACGTATACAAAACATGCACACATCAATTACATCATATACACAAGCCATATATACAACACGTATACATCAGACACACAACATTGAACACGCGTATATAGATAATACGAATACATAAACAAGACTCCGATCCATGAGTACGGAGCTCTTTCACACAAGATACTTTGGCGAGGCTCTGAAGAGGCCCCGGTTCCTCAGGATTCCTTCGGGTTCTTTATGAATGATCAAGATTCCTCCTATTGATTTTGC
>CAUYUJ010012002.1:842916-870416 GCA_963575745.1 Prorocentrum cordatum | reverse complement strand
GCGCGGGGCGTGCCGACATGGGTGGCGGAAGCGCATGTGAGGGCCGCCACTGGGGCCTCCATTGGAGCGCCCTATGGGTCCCCGAAACATGATGCTGCTGCGGGGGGGGGGCCGGGATTGGCGGAGACGCATGTAAGCGCCGCTACTGGGGCCTTCGGTGGAGCTCCCTATGGGACCACGAAACGCGTGAGGCGTGTACTGGGATGTGTGGCGGGGACGCATGTGAGCGCCGCCACTGGGGCCTTCGGTGGAGCTCCCTATGGGGCCGCGAAACGTGTGAGGGGTGTGCCGAATTGGGTGCGGGTGGTGACGCATGCGGGCGGTGCCACTGGGGCCTTCGGTGGAGCTCCCTATGGGGCCACGAAACCTGTTGTTGTGAGGGGCGTGCCGGGATGGGTGGCGGGGACGCATGTAAGCGCGGCCGCTGGGGCCTTCGGTGGAGCTCCCTATGGGGCCACGAAACGTGCGAGGGGTGTGCCGAAATGGGCATGCGGGACGCATGCGGGCGGCAGCACTGGGGCCTTCGGTGGAGCTCCCTATGGGGCCACGAAACGTGTGAGGGGTGTGCCGAAATGGGTGTGCGTGACGCATGCGGGCGGCATCACTGGGGCCAGCTCCCTATGGGGCCACGAAACGTGTGAGGGGTGTGCCGAAATGGGTGTGCGGGACGCATGCGGGCGGCAGCACTGGGGCCTTCGGTGGAGCTCCCTATGGGGCCACGAAACGTGTGAGGGGTGTGCCGAATGGTGTGCGGGACGCATGCGGGCGGCAGCACTGGGGCCTTCGGTGGAGCTCCCTATGGGGCCACGAAACGTGTGAGGGGTGTGCCGAAATGGGTGTGCGGGACGCATGCGGGCGGCAGCACTGGGGCCTTCGGTGGAGCTCCCTATGGGGCCACGAAACGTGTGAGGGGTGTGCCGAAATGGGTGTGCGGGACGCATGCGGACGGCAGCACTGGGGCCTTCGGTGGAGCTCCCTATGGGGCCACGAAACGTGTGAGGGGTGTGCCGAAATGGGTGTGCGGGACGCATGCGGACGGCAGCATGGGGCCTTCGGTGGAGCTCCCTATGGGGCCACGAAACGTGTGAGGGGTGTGCCGAATGGTGTGCGGGACGCATGCGGTGCCTTCACTGGGGCCTTCCGAATCGCGCATGCGGGCGGCAGCACTGGGGCCTTCGGTGGGGCTCCCTATGGGGCCACGAAACGTGTGAGGGGTGTGCCGAAATGAGTGTGCGGGACGCATGCGGGCGGCAGCACTGGGGCCTTCGGTGGAGCTCCCTATGGGGCCACGAAACGTGTGAAGGGTGTGCCGAAATGGGTATGCGGGACGCATGCGGGCGGCAGCACTGGGGCCTTCGGTGGAGCTCCCTATGGGGCCACGAAACGTGTGAGGGGTGTGCCGAAATGGGCATGCGGGACGCATGCGGGCGGCAGCACTGGGGCCTTCGGTGGAGCTCCCTATGGGGCCACGAAACGTGTGAGGGGTGTGCTGACTTGGGTGTGCGGGACGCATGCGGGCGGCAGCACTGGGGCCTTCGGTGGAGCTCCCACTGGGGCCACGAAACGTGTGAGGGGTGTGCCGAAATGAGGAGGGAGGAGGAGGTGGCAGCGGGAGGAAGGAGACGCGGGGCACCGTCTCTTCAAAACGAGGACCCAACACCACAGGATGGTTGGGAAAAACAAAACAAAACATGTTAACAAAAAGCAAGGCATTCAAAATTCTAGGTTGTCGCGTAGAGATCGCAGCCCCGCAGCGGGGCATATAACAAAACTAGGTTTTTAAACACAAGAACCAGGGCAGCGACGCGGCATGAAACAAAACAAGGTTTCGTCTGGGAGTTGTGCTGGGGGGAGATCTAGGCGAAGATCTGGGGGAAGATCTGGGCGCAGATCCGAAGGACAAAACCTGGGGAAGATCTGGGGGGAGATCCGGGCGAAGATATGAAGGAAGATCTGGGCGAAGATCTAAGGGGGCATCAGGGTGTAGATCTGCAGGAAAATCTGGCGAGATATCCGAAGGGAGATCCGGGGGAGATCTGGGGGGAGATCTGGGCGAAGATCCGGCGGGAGATCGGGGAGAATATCTAGAGGAACATCTGATGGAAGATCTGGGGAGATTTGAAGGAAGATCCGGAGGAAGATCCGGGGGGGGGGGGCCTCTGGGGGAAGATCTGGAGCATCTGGCGAGATATCTGAGGAATGCGTGGAGGAAGATCTGGGCGAAGATCTGGGGGAAGATCCGAGGAACATCTGGAGGAAAATCCGAAGGGGGATCTCGGGGGATATCTCGGCGAAGAATTGGAGGAAGATCTGGGCGAAGATCTGGGAGGATATTGGCAAAGATCTGGAGGAAGATCTGGGGAAGATCTGGATGAAGATCTGGGCGAAGATCTGGTGGGAGATCTGGGAGAAGATCTGGGGGAAGATCTGGGGGGAGATCGGGGGGAAGACCTGGGCGAAGATCTGGGGTGAGATCTGGGGCAAGATCTGAGGGGGAAAAACTGAAGAATCATCTGGGGGAAGATCTGGGGGAAGATCTGGAGGAAGATCTGGGAG
Source organism: Prorocentrum cordatum (assembly GCA_963575745.1). NCBI lineage: Eukaryota > Dinophyceae > Prorocentrales > Prorocentraceae > Prorocentrum > Prorocentrum cordatum. Next base: position 867,860 of record CAUYUJ010012002.1, on the reverse strand, counting down.
GATATAGGAAACAACCGAGGGGAGATCTGGGGAAGATCTGGGGAAGATCTGGGGGGAAGATCTGGGGGGGGTATCAGAGGGAAGATTTGGGGGAACATCTGAAGGGAAGATCTGGGGAAAGATCCACGGGAAGATCTGGGGGAAGATCTGGGGGAATATCAGGGGGAAGATCTGGAGGAAGATCTGGGGGGAAGATCTGGGGGGGGTATCAGGGGGAAGATTTGGGGGAAGATCCTAAGGGAAGATCCGGGGGAAGATCTGGGGGAAGATCTGGGGGAATATCAGGGGGAAGATCTGGAGGAAGATCTGGGGGAAGATCTGGGAGGAAGATCTGGGAGGAAGATCGTTGGGAAGATCTGAGGAGATCTGGGGGGAGATCTGGGGAAAGATCCGGGGGAAGATCTGGGGGAAGATCTTGGGGAAGATCTGGGGGAAGATCTGGGGGAAGATCTGAGGGAAAATCTGGGGAAAGATCTGGGTGGAAGATCGTTGGGACGATCTGGGGGGAGATCTGAGGGAAGATCTGGGGGAAGATCAGGGAAAATATCTGGGGGATGATCTGGGGGAAGATCTGGGGGAAGATCTGGGGCAAGATCTGGGCGAAGATCTGGGGAATATCTGGGGGAATATCTGGTGAAATATCTGGGGGGAGATCTTGGAAAGAGATCTGGGGGAAGATCTGGAGAAAAATCAGGGGGAAGATCTGGGGGAAGATCTGGAGGAAGATCTGGAGGAAGATCAGGGGGAGATCTGGGCGAAGATCTGGAGGAAGATCTAAGGCAAGATCTGGCAGAAAATCAAGGGGAAGATCTGGGGGGAAATCTGGGCGAAGACCTCGGGAAATCTTGGGGGAGATCTGGTGGAAGAAAATCCGGAGGAAAATCTGGAGGAAACTCTGGGAAATCACTCGCGCGATGACGGCAGAGCATGAAACAAAACAAAGATATTCAAACATATGATTTTAGAGTAGATCCGCGAGGCTGAGTGAAAACGAAAACGGAGGCGCGCCGCGCGAAATGCGAAGACGCCGTGAACAGAACACGGGCGCAACAAACAAAACATGGCCACCCTTCTCGCACACAAACAACGCGTGGACAAAACGCACGGCTCGTGCCCGCGCGAGAACAAAACACCAAACACAACATAGGCCTCATTCCTCAAACGGGCAGGCCCGCGCCTACTGTGTAGTGTCCGCGCAAAACGTGTTCCCGAACGCGTTTAGAACGGAAAAAAACGAAAACAACAGGAACAACAACAAGTAAACAGTGTTTAGCTTGAGCCCTGTGAAGAAGATCTGAGCAAGATCTGAGGAAGATCTGGAGAAGATCTGAGGAAGATCTGAGGAAGATCTGAGGGGAAGATCTAGGTGAAGATCTGCGGGGAGATCAAGGGGAACATCTGGGGGAAGATCTGGGTGAAGATCTGGAGGACAATTCGGAGGAATATCTGGGGGAAGATCACCGTGGCCATTTAAAAAACTAGGTTTCCGAGTATCACTCGCGCGATGACGACACGGCGTGCAACAAAACAAGGAATTTAAGCCATATTGTTTTAGAGGAGGTCTGCGAGGCTGAGCCCGGGCATGCCGACCTAGTTGTTTGAACTCCTTGTACGACTACGACTACTACTACTACTACTACTACTACTACTACTACTACCACTACTGCTGCTGCTGCTACTACTACTACTACTACTACTACTACATTACTACTACTACTACTACTACTACTACTACTACTGCTACTACTACTACTACTACTACTACGACTACTACGACTACGACTACTACTACTACTACTGCTACTACTACTACTACTACTACTACTACTACTACTACTACTACTACTACTACTACTACTACTGCCACTACCACTACCACTACCACTACCACTACCACTACCAATAGCACTACTACAACACTAGCACTAGCACTAGCACTAGCACTAGCACTAGCACTAGCACTAGCACTAGCACTAGCACTAGCACTACCATACCACTACCACTACCACTTATACCACTACCACTTACTACTACTACTACTACTACTACTACTACTACTACTACTACTACTACTACTACTACTACTGCTACTGCTACTGCTACTGCTACTACTGCTACTACTACTACTACTACTACTACTACTACTACTACTACTACTACTACTACTACTACTACTACTACTACTACCACTACCACTACTACTACTACTACTACCATCCTCGCATGCCTCCCGTTCTGCATACTGCCGTCCTCCTCCCGCGGCTTCCCTGTTACAAATTCGATCCTCACGTGTAGAGACGAGATCGAGGTACCCTTTTGACATGCAAACGGTGTAGCGACACGATCCCGACGCCGCCGAGAAGACCAGGCAGGCAGCCACGGGCCTTAACAGAGCAGGGCCGCGCAAATGGTCGCCTGGGCTCAAACACTTCTCGTCCCACTGCTCTTCCACCCTCTCCTTATCGTCCTCCTCGTCCCTTCATCCCTCCCGCCTCCTCCTCCTCCTTGCTCCGCTCCTCTTCCTCCCCCGCCTCCTCGTCATCTTACTTGGTATAGGGCTTCACCCCTCCTCTTCCCCAACCCTCCTCGCCATCTTACCCCTCGTTCCCTCATCCTCCTTCGCCTCCCTTTCATTCTCCTCTCCTTCTCCCCCTCATTCTTCGCCCAGCACCCCCTCCAGACTCCCCAACCCCCCCCTGCTTCCCTGGACTCCTCCTCCTCCTCCATGCCCTCCTCCTGGCCCCTCTACCCTCAACACGTTCCCTCCTCCTCATCCTCCGTCTCTTCTTCTTCTCCTCCTCCTCCTCCTCCTTTTTCCTCCTCCTCATCCGCATCCTCTTCTTCCTCCTCCTCCTCCCCCACTCCTCCTCCTCCTTCCTCCTCCTCTCCTCCTCCTCCTCCTCCTCCTCCTCCTCCCTCCTCCTCCTCCTCCTCCTCCTCCTCCTCCTCCTCCTCCTCCTCTTCCTCCTCCTCCTCCTCTCACCCCCTCCCCTTCACCTCCAGTTCCACCTTCACCTCCTCCTCATCCTCCTGAGGTCCTGAGGGGTAGCGCTCCCGCTCATTAGCATCGTCATGTTGATATTCCTAGTCCTATTCCTTCTCAGATGTGCTCCCCTCCTCTGCCTTTTCCTGACTCTCCCTGTTCTTCACCCCCTGCCCTCCATTTCCTCATCAACCCTCTTCCTCCCCGCCCGTTTCTCTCTTCTCCTCCTCCTCGTCCTCTTCCCTTTTCTCCCACTCGTAAGATGTTTCCTTCTACGTACCCTCCCGTCCTTGTGCCTAATTCATATCGCGTCTCATCCCCGCCTTCCCATACCGCCTCTTTACCCGCATGGTTTTCTGTGTTGTCCTGCTCCCCTCCCTTCCTCATTTGCGCCTCCTCCTCCTCCGCGAAGATTGCTTCTACAATCGAGAAGACGCCCAACATTCAGAACGAAGACTGAATAAGAGACAGACGCTGGGCGCATGACTCCGGAGACATCGCCGCATCTTCGTGATCATCTTCTCCTAGCAGACCTCCAACCGCGAATCCAGCGCGCGTGAGATGCTTGACGTACAAATTCAAATACCGGTCGCCCCGCTGCGTGCACCCATGGGCGACTTTGAGTTCGATCTTCCCAAACGATGTCCATTTCAGACTCCTGTCACTCGCATCCTGAGCTTGGAAGCGAAGACCGCCAGTCTGCAACGCCTGCGCCCACACACCGGTTATATTCAGGTCTTCGAAATCCGCCATCGCGTTCGCAATCCAACAGGCGCGTGCCAAGCCAATGGCGGTACGGTAGGTTCGCGTGGCGTCGGCTCGCGCATTTCTGACACCGCGTCGATCGTTCATCCCCCGATCGTTCAAGGTTGAAATCAGCAGGGTCCAGTGGCGTTACCGCGTCCCTCGGTGCTTCCGCGTCGCAGAAGTCAACCTTGAACGCCTTCGCTGGCGTCGCCGGCGCGCCATCGCCGCACGAACCTACCGTACCGTCATGGTTGAAGGGACCGCCAGGAATTACGATACGAACGCCATGATCCAAGGCTGTGTTTAAAGCTTCTGCAAGATCTGCTTTGCACCCGAAACCAAATTACAAAATTGTCCGAGCGAAGAACCTCAGCCATAAGCAACTGGCCGCATCGCAAGGCAGGTGGGATGACGGAGGGGGAGCTCGCGACGAGGCCACAGAACATGTGAGAGGTGTGCCGACATAGGTTGGGGGAAAACCATCTGACCCTACACCCATCTGGGGGCTTCGGTGGAGCTCCCTTTGGGGCCATGCAACGTGTAAGGAGTGTGCTGAAACGGGCGAGGGGTCGCTATGTGACCCCTGACACCATCTCCCTGGCGGCTTCGGTGGAGCTCCCTAGGGGCCGCGAAACGGGTGAGGAGTGTGCTGACATGAGCTATGGGATCGCGACGCTATGTGCACCTCCCCACGCCACGCTCCATGTGGGGCCACGGACGTGTGAGGAATGCGCCGAGATGGGCATGCGGAGAGCAGAGAGAGGAGGAGGGAGGAAGAGGAGAGGAGACGCGAAAACACAATTCACGCAACTCCGTGTTCCCCCAGCTCGAGCACTGGCCTGGACCAACGCCAAGACGACTTCAGACTGGCCAAACCGACCCCTTCCGTGTGCCAACCCCGAACAAACGGCATCACACCGCTCGAATACACCATTCATGTGTCGCTCTACGGCACCACTCCACCACGCATTCCAAAGATGGCGTGACGACCCAAACGGGCCGCCGATAAGCCCTCGTGGGAACGCAAAGCGCAGCAACAACTTGTTACTTTGTCGGGGTATTGATTTACTTGAATCACACTGGGCACGGAGCGTGCCTCATCATGACGATTGCTACAGTCGCCATCCCCATCCCCATCATCAAAACCACAGACGCGTCACATAGAAGCTACTGTTGCTCCTCCCCCTGTGTGGTAAAAGAAATGGAACTATGATGCAACAGCCGTTCCGCTTCTAGATGCGCGCCACGTTATCAATATAACCTTGTTGTGTGCAAACGGAGCCTATTCGCGCACAATGTTTATGTGGATAGCTGTGTTCACACAAGGTGTTGGGTTGAGCTGGGGGGTCGGTTTCAATTATTACTGAGAGTTCGAGTTCCACTGCAACGATCCCGGCGCGACCCAACTAAGTTCCACCATTATCGCGAACAAGGTCAAAGCTGGCACATCGTTGCGCTTACTCTCTAGCGAGGGATGAATGGAACCGGGGACATCACAAAACACAAACGGGGCAACAGACCTGGCCATCACCGTCATCTACATAATTTCTGTCGCCGCCCAGCTGCGTCTTGCCAACAAGCTGGAGCGGCTGAACTGACGACTTCGCTACACATGGCTTGACACTTCTAGAATTTTACCCAACCCCCAGCCGAGGCCCCAGTGAAAGACACCCAAACGCTGTTGATGATAATTTACTGTGCTGCGTGACCCTTCATCCTGCATTTCAGGAATAGATTGCCCCTGTCCAATCAGTATCGACCCCTCCCCACACACCTCACCCCTGTCAGCTACGAGTCGCATGCCGTGCACATGCGCTGATATCAGAAGTGTTTGTTCTAGGAAACCCTCGCGGGTGAAATTCCTTGTGGGATGCAGACGTGGACGCCATTGAGTAGTTACACGCCATACATCGCACTGGCACCGTACCGAGGTTGCACACCATCGGTTCTCATCCGAAAAGAACAATATCACCCTCACCCCCCGGGGTTATCGAACCCCTCTGGGACACAGCAAATTGCACACGATCCGACCCCATTGTTAATTTTCCGCATGGCCCCATACCATCCCAGCTAGGCCGGGTATCGCCTCCCTCGTCCCTGTCAAATGTTTGTCGCAAAAGATACCGTCCAACCAGGCCATTTGGAAGCAAATGCGCAGAACCTTCGTACGCGCACACGCCGAATTTGTACCAGCACACACACAAGTTCAGCAGTCATTCCAACATCGAACATCGAGACCCCCCAGGCGTTCGATGACAAATGCTGCAGGCTTCCTGCCCGCGCGCACTTGCTGAACCCATGGAGCAGACATATGGCTGTAGAAATCTCATCGCATCCAGAAGCCGCACTCTCATTTCACCACGCGGTAAGTCCGCATTGATACAGCACGCGCCCGGTGCAGGAATCCGTGTCAAATAAAGCCATGCGGGCGACACGCGCGCGTCGCCACGCGCGCGAGTCAAAATCCTTCCAAAAAAACATGAGGTACCGACGCACTCCAATCAATAGCTCTTCAATTACAGATGCAAAAACATGTGTGCTTTCAACAAAAAGCTGTCGGTTTCCTTGGGTTTCCGCACGCGCGCATTTCCTCACCATCACACTCTCACCAACACAACCACATCACTGCCACTAACGTCTTCGCCAATCGCCGCCATTGCCGCCGTCATCACCAACCAATCACCTTGAACACCGGCGCATGGATCTCATCATGGTCACCGTTATTACCGGCATTGGCGACATCGTTGACCTTGACGTCGCCATCGTCATCAACGCCACCACCATCGCTACTATCATCATCGTTACCACCGTTGACGGCGTCAGCGCCCGCCACAGCCACCGACCCGCGCTGAAGCGCCCGCGCGCCAGCGCGAATTCTGAGGCGCACTACTGCCACCAGTAGGCGACATCGCGGCCGCGTCGGCTGTGCCAAACCAGCTGGTCGCTCTGCGCGCGAGTTTTCGCGCGCCAGCGCAACCGTTGAGATGCGCCAACCAATGCCAAGGAGTCACCGCAATCACGGCCGCATGGCTTGTGCAAAACAAATTGCGGGTGGGAGAGTGGAATGATTGCAAAGAACAATGGAATTGACGGCTTCAAATTCAGCAGGGTGAACTGCACCACCTAGACACCTAGATTGCGCCCTGCACAGATTTACACAGATCACCAAGGTGGTCTGCGCCGCAAGTACATCAGATCGAGAGTGACATGATCTGCTGTTCGTGGTCACGACTGGCAAACACCTCTCTACCCCATGATGCCCTACCGTGCTCTGGTCGGCTCTACCCTAACCATACACTGCCCATCACCCTAGTCTAGCCTACCCTCATCACTCCCAGCACACTTTACTCAATGCTATTCAACTCCACTCCACATCGCTTCACTCTGCTCGACTGACCCATCCTATCCTGCCCTTTGTTTTCATATCCCATCGCTCCCTTTCCTACCCCATCCTCTCAACCTCTCTTCTGCTGACTCTGCTGGTTCTCCTCCTCCTCCTCCTCCTCCTCCTCCTCCTCCCCTTCATTATCCTCATCCTCGCATTCATTCTTCTCATGTTCCTACTCTTCCCCACCATCCCTGCAAATGAACACCAGCATAACATTACGAGCACCCTCGGCGTATCAACTAAACGATACGGACAGAATGCGCACCTCCGCGCATGAGCATCGAAAACCCTGCGCAACTTTCAACTCATCATTCAAACAAGCGCGGCCAGTTCTTGCAAGCTTACACCCATGATGTGGTTAGAGGCCTCCTAGATGGGGTCAGAGTAGATGGGGTCGGAGGATCGCGTCGCATCGCCGATACATCGGCGATGCATCGGCGATGTATCAGCGATGCATCGGCGATGCGCTGGCCATGCATCGTCGACGTGGGCGACGCATCGGCGACGTCGACGTCAAGCAAATCGGGCCCCACATCGAGCCGCATCGCCGATGCATCGTCGATGCTGCACGATCCTCCGACCCCATCTGCTCCGACCCCATCGAGGAGACCTAGAGTGGTGTTGCCGAAAACCTCAGCTGCATTCTCTGGCGCGGTGGCGGATGGGCGCGTCAGCACACATGTATAGATATCCGCGCACGCCCCACCAGATCGGCGGGCCTCGGCCTCTACACGAAGCAACTCGCTCCCTGCACGCCCTCCCCGTGGAATGTTGATCAGAACGTGGTTCCCGGGCTTCATCAGGTCGAAGCGCTCACCATGGATGTTTTGCAAGTGAGGATCACCAGTTGCAGTCACTGTGCCTCCAAATGATGCTGAAATTCCGCTGGTGATACTGGTAAGATCCAGAGTCGGACCAGGGGTTGGAACACTAAGACTGGAAGTCGGACTGGGAGTCGGAGCAGTCGGGCTGGGCGTTGGCTTCATGGTCATGCCGAAGGCTGGACTGCATGGATCTGACGCAAGATCGGTGTAATACTGCAAAGACGCAATTACAGGGATAGTGATCCAATCCGGATCTCCATCTGGGAACCACCACGCGTCTTCGGCATAGCACTCACCAGCTTGCGTACTTGAGCCAGGGGTTCGATATGTAGCTCCCCTGGAGTTCGGGTAGTTCGTCAAGACCAACACGATGCAGTGATGGCAAGACTCTGTAGTGCCCACATAGGTATTAGGGCCTCCGCCTTGGCCGTCTCCTTGGACCCAGCTCGCGCACGTTGGATCCGATGGCCACATGCTGTAGCCACCCGTCAGACCGCACGGGACAAGCCCCGGACCCGGAGCTGGGGGCAGCGGCACAGGCGTCGGACTGGGAGCTGTGGCCACACCCCCAGTTGCCGACGTGGGCGTGAAGGCTCCTGTCCCCGTGGCCGACGTGGGCATCCAGGCCCCTGTCCCAGTAGCGGACGTGGGCATCCACGGCCATGCCCCAGCGGCCGACGTGGACAGCAAGGGCCAAGTCGGGCTGGGAGTTGAAGAGAAATCGCATATCAAGACCAAATCTTTCCAGCCGTTGTCCGGAACCCGCGCGAATTCATTCGCGTAGTCGCAATGGTTCCACAATGGATCCAGCGGTTCAGCTGCGCATCTACTGAAGAACTCCTGTCTGTTGGCATTCAAAGAAGGCAGAGCAAGCTCGAACTCCGCTGGTGTGGCGTAGCGCAGTCCAGGGCAAAACGACTTGTACTCGGAAAGCTCCCGAAGCGTAGAACACCCGCCAGAGCACGGAGAAGCCCACAGAAAACAGTGGTTGTCGACAAAGTAGCAGTAATCACCTAGGCCAGCTTCTCGCATGATTCGGGATTTGCTCCCTTGGGGACCTTTCGGCCAACAGAGACTCCAATGCGACAATGGTGAATGCCCTGTGATGGTGATGTCAGACACTGGGACGGAGTACCGTGCTGATATCATAGTGCTGTTGAACCCAACCAAGGAAGCATTCCAAGAGTCGGTGATGGACAAAGGGATAGCAATGGCCAAGTCCACAATCACTTTGCACGAGCCCAAGCCAGAGCCGACAATGCAGTTATCCTCCCTCCTGCACGTTATGTCACCATATGTGTTGATTCCCTGTAGCCATTCCTTGTCATCAGCGCTTCGCTTTACCTCCTGGGCGTCGACGAGAACGAGAAGTGCTGTCGCGACATACCCAACGCAATGCATTTCTGATGGTTGTACGGTTTAGTAAAGTAGTGTAGGAAAGAAAAGCGTATTTTGTGGAAGGAAAAGGCGCCAACGAACGCCCCTGAACCAACGTGGATACGAAGGGAGAGCAGAATGTGGAGGGAGGAGAAGCAACACTACTGGACTGGGGAGACTCGGAACCCTCCCCTGCGAAACAAGCAAATTGTGGATATGGGCAACCGTGTAGGCCCAAGCTCAGGTGCAACATGGATATGACTGTCAAAAGCCAAGCGGTTAGGACTCGATCCATGCACGACACCCAGCCGCGGTATGGGAATCATGGCCAAGAGGCAATAGAAGTGAGCCCACCCTGTTAAGAACGGATCAACATTCCACACAGCAGGCCTACTGGGAGAAATCATAATACGGTTGTGCATCTGGCACACGATGGCTCCATGATGGAGTGGGAATTCCCAAAATCCTTCCAGTGAGCTGCTCCAAGGTCCCTCCAAGTGCCCCAGCGGCGCCTTACACATCTACTCAGACGCCCCAGGCTGCCTTCAGAATCTTCGGAAATGGCCTCTCAGATCTCCTTCAAAAACCCCTGAAGGTGAGGACATACTAAGTTGCTCAATGTTTTCTCCTCTCCCCCCCCGAGGCCGCAATATTGTTCCAAGACGGCCTTCAGATGTCGCAGGATGACTCCCAGAGAGCCCAAGATACCCCCTGGTATTGCAAAAGGTGGCCCAGCAGGGCTCAAAGATGGCGCCTTTCTTCCTACCTTTCTCTTCACACTCCTACAATCTGGGGCCTGGAACTTCTTTGGTTGGCGTGTCTCGCTTGGCTCATTCGCTTGCGTGGTGCCCAGTCGCGGTATCGGAGGTTTGGGGATTGCGACCGAAGTGAAATGCGAGGTGCCCCGACTGGGAACTGAACTCGTTTCGTTGCGTGCGCGACGTGCGTGCGGGCGAGGTGTAGCTGCGCAAATGCCTCTTCTTTGTTAGGGGCCAAACTAAAACCAAACCGTCTCGCCACTCGTGTCCGGTCCGTGGCCACCGGTTGCCCCTGGGTTGTCCCGCCAGCTTTCCCGATACCCGGTGGTTGTCCCAATGGTTGTCCCAATAGTTGCCCCAGTGGTTGCCCCAATCGTTGCCCCGATGGTTATACCAATGGTTTCTCCGATGATTATCCCGATGGTTGTCCCGATGGTTGTTCCGATGATTATCCCGATGGTTGTCCCGATGGTTGTCCCGATGATTGTCCCGATGGTTGCCGCGATGACTGTCCCGGTGACTGTCTCGACAACTGTCCCGATAGATGTCCCGTTGGTTACCGCGATGGCTGTCCAGAGTGTTGTCCCGATCGATTGATAGCAAGATAGGCAGATGGGCTGGCAGTTTAGAATTCAAACAATAATACCGATAGACAGTGAGCCTGATACATACATGCCAGATGGCCGCCCCGATAGATGCATCGTAGGATCAACACTAATATGGCTGTATAGTGAAGCGGCTTGATGATTGTCCCGATGGTTGTCCCGATGGTGGCCCCTATGGTGGCCCCTATGATGGTCCCGACAATTGTCCCGACGGTTGTCCCGATGGTAGTAGTCCCGATGGTCGTCCCGATGGCTTCCCGTTGGTTGTCCCGTTTGTTGTTCCGACGGCAGCCCCGATCAATAGTGAGATCGGCAGACAGATTGGTCGTGAGATTAGATCGTGAGTTCGAGCGGTAGTGAGACCAGTAGTGTTCGATGGAGAGGGTTGTCCCGATGGTTGGCTCGACGGTTGGAAGGTACACAAACTGACGGATGGACATACATGTACATAGATGGGAGACATCTAGATATATACTTACACATGTACGTGATGAAGCAATGCCGCAAATAGGTACATACACATATACATGCATGCATGCACGCGTACATGTATACACACATGCATACATACATACCTACGCTCGTACGTACGTTTGTACATACATACATACGCACGCACGCACGTGCATATATATATATATATATATATATGTATATATGTGTACGCACGTACGTACGTACGTACCTATATATATATACAGACGTATATACATTCATAACTATACATTTAGATACATATATACATATATATAGAGAGGGAGAGATTTCTGCCGGCCCCCTTCCGGGGGCGCAAGGCTGCGAAGGTGTGTGTGTGTGTGTGTGTGCGGTTTGCTGTCATGTGTTATGTGTTGCCATTTGTTGTTTGGCCTTTTGTCTCTCGAGTCCTGTTCCCTGCTTCCTGTCTACTGTCAGTTGCGGGGCCCCGCCGCGTCACCAAACTGCCTTCGGGTGTGTGTGTGTGTGTGAACCTCAAATCCTTCTTTTTTTGCGTTGAGCAAGCGTGGCGCGCGAGGCACGCCGCGTTCTGTGATGCGACTAGGCCAAACATGGATGCCCGAATTGGCGACGTCCACCTCAAATCCAGGCTGCTCCGCGCCACCTCCGGATTCTCATGGAAACGCCACCGCGCGGCCAGAACGGCCACCAGAGGCCCCAAGGCCCCCAGAGGCCCCAAGAGGCCCCGGAGAAGCCCCCAAGAGGCCCGAAAGCGACCCCCAAGAGACCCGACATATTGTTTTTAAGAGGCCCCCAAGAGGCCCCAAGGAGACCCCGAAGAGGCTCCCAAGAGGCCCCAGGGAGACCCCCAAGAGGCCCCAAGGAGGACCCCCGCGCAGCCGCCCGCACTAGTAATAGGGGGCCGGCGGCAGAGCGCGAAACCCTAAAGATATATACATAGGTACACACAAACATACATGCATACGTACATACGGACAGACAGACATACGTGTGCACATGCAAACATACATACATACTACATGCATGCATGCATACATGCATGCATGCATACATACATGCATGCATGCATACAGACAGGCAGAAACATAGACAGGCAGACAAACAGACAGACATATATCGCCACCATGCCTTCAGGCACGAGTTAGAGTGTCTTCAGATCCTTTGAAGTTCTTCGTCCTCAATCCTGAGTAAATGTGTATTACGGGCCCAAACCCCGAACTCCAGTTGTACTGGGGCGTGCCGCGTGCAAGGGGGCGGTCTGGCGTGACTGGGCTTTCGCGGACAATCACGGAGCGAAGAGGGACCCCAAACCGAGCCAAGCGGGTTCCAAGAGGCCCCCAAGACGGTCCAAGAGGGCCCCGAGTCGCCAGAACATATCTCCAAGACGCCAAAGATGGCCTCCGCACGGCCCAAGAGAGTGTCTCAAGACTTTCATAGGAACTTCCGAGAGCCTTTTCACGAGGGCCGCAATAATATAAAGTCATTGATGTCCTTAAGTGTTTGACAGATTTTTGCGTCCCCGCTACTCCAAACTTTCGACGCTCAAGACGGCACAAGAAGCTTCCAAGATCGCCCAAAGATGGCCAAAGAGACACCGAGGGAGCCCAAAAACGACCAAAGAGAGTTCCAAGACGGCCCAAGAAGCCCCGAGACAGCCCAAGAGGGCCCCAAGAAGGCCCCAAGAGGGGCCCCAGAGAGGGAGCACGAAGAGACATTTCGAGCCCTCCGCCCCAAGACAACCTCCGAGACCGCCAGCAGGCACCCAAGAAACGATCTGGAAACTCCAGAAAGCCCCCGAGAGACAAATCAGGTCCCAAGAAGTCCCGAGGAGGTCCCCGAGAGGCCCCAAAGACACTCCAAAACCGGCATCAAGATACTTCCAAGAGGCCTCCCAAGAGATCCCACAAACATCCAAAATGCCTCTGACCTGCAATCGAGCACGGTGTCGGAATTGGGCGAAGCTCACTACATCCGCCGCCCGCACGGCGTGCCGAACGTCTGGCAGGTCTTTGGCTCATGTCCAAAGAACTCCCCGTGGGGTCTCGGCCCAGCCCGCCGTCAACCCGCACAGCTCCCAAAAATGTCGGCCTCCATTGGCCCCATCGGCCCAAAGACGGCCAAGATGACCCACGATGGCTTCCATTGGCCCCATCGGCCCAAAGACGGCCAAGACGCCCAAGACGCATCTAAGAAGGGCAAGAAGGCCCCGAGGGAGCCCCAGATGGCCGAAAGTCCGAGACGGCCAAAGATGCACTCAAGAAGGCCTAAGATGGTGGATAGTTCAGGGTGTTTGACTGTTGCTCCTTTTCGGCCTCCCGACGGCCCACGACGGCCCAACAACCCCCCAAGATCGCCCCAAGATCGTCGCAGATGCCTCCAAGACGTTCCCATGACTGCCCCAGGAGCACCCACGCAGGCCCGAAGAGGGCCCAAAGACAGCCCAAGAGGCCTCCCAGACAATCAAGATAGCCTCCAAGACGGCCAATATGCCCTGAAGAGAGCCCAAGATTGCCGCAGGATCTCTCCAAGACGGACCAAGATGCACGCAAAACGGACTACGATGGCCTCCACATCATGGCCCAGGACGGCCCACGGAGCTCCCAAGACGCCTCTAAGACGGCCCAAGAGGCCTCCAAGAGGACATACAGGAAGACCCGAAGGAGCGGACATAACCGGTTTCTCTTAGGAGTCTGAAGGTTGTTGCCTGTTCCTCCTTGTCGGCCTCTCGACGACCCAAGACGGCCCCCAAGATCGCCCCAAGATTGCCCAAGAGGCCTCCAAGATGGCCCCATGACGGCCTAGGAGACCACCAACACGGCCACAAGAGGACCCAAAGACGGCCCACAATAACTCCAAGGCGCCCAACATGGCTTCCACGACTGCCAAGATGTCCGAGATAGTCCAAGATGACCTCGAGACGTCTCCAAGACGGCTCAAGATGCGCCCAAAACGACCTAAGATGACCTGCAGATGGCCCAAGAAGCCCCTAAGAGGCCTCTAAGACAACCTCAGAGACATCCAAGAGGTCCTCCAGGACAGCCCCGAGGAGCCCGAATCATTGTTTTTCGGTATAGCGTTGATGATGTTGGCATTTTCTCCTTTTCCGACGGCCCAATGCGGACCCAGAGACTCCCAAGGTCGCCCCACGATCGTCCAAGAGGCTTCCAGGATGGCCCCGTGACGGCCCAAGAGACCCTCACGGCAGCCCAAGATGCCCCCCAAGAACGGCCCCAAGCGAGCCCCAAGACTGCCTCAGAGACTTCAGGACGGTCCTGAAGCGCCCCAAGAGGCCTCCAGTTGGCCCAGAGAGGCCTCCCAAACGGCGTCAGACAGCACCAGATGGGCCAGGAATGCCGTAAGACTGCCCCAGAAAATCCCAATGGCCCCCCAAAGTCCCAAACAGGCCCCGAAGGGGCCTCTCGCAGAGGCCCCCGGAAGCCTCCAGGAGGCCCCAAGAGTGCCCCAAGAACTACTCCCGTTTTCTTATTCTCCTCATTCCCATCCTACCCCGCACGTGTTCCGCGAAAGTGTTCAGCGAAAGGCTTCCACAATGGCGGAGGGGAACATGTAGTCCGATAGCTTGACCAAGCTCTGGCCACAACGCTCGGCCACAGGCGCTTCCAAAAGGCAGGGGGCGACAGAGAATCGCCGTTGGCGTCTTCGATCCGCCGCCCCCTGTTGGCTTGCAACAAGGGTGCACGGCGTGCTAGATGTTCGTTAGCTTTTGGTCTTTAAGATGTTCTAATGGGTCATCGGCCGATCCCCCCGGCCACATGGAAAGGACCTCAATGTCCAAACAAAATGGCCCCAAGACGGCCAAGATTGCCCCACGACGGCCCAATATGTATGTGTCCTGCAGACGGCCCCAGAGGCTCCGCATACGCCCCGAAAGGGCCCCAAGAGGACCTCCAGGAAGCCAGTATCACTAATTGTCCTTAGCGTTGTCGCCGATGCGGGCTTCCGACGCTCTAAAACGGGCCCATAGGCTCCAAAGATCGCACCAAGACGGCCCAAGAGGCTCGCAAGAAGGCACACGGGGGCCCACAAGATGACACAAGAGGACCCCAAGACAGCCCCAGAGGTCGCCAAGACGGCCTCAAGACGGCCCCAGAGACCTCCAAGACGGCCCTAAGAACCCCAAAGAAGGACCCACGCCTGCCCACGGAGGTCCCAAGATGGCCTCCGAAGGCCAAGAGGCCCTCAAGAGGCCCCCGAAAGGCCTCCAAGAGATGGCCAAAGATAGCCTCAAGATCGCCCAAAACGGCCCAGAAGGCCTTCAAGACGGCCCAAAAGGCTTCAAAGAGGATCTCCAGGACGGGTGAAAAGGATGTCGCACTCATTGATGGTTCCGAGGTGTTCAACGGATGTGGGCGTTTGCGCATGTTCTGCTTTCCGACGACCCAGGACGGCCCCCGAAACCATCAAGACGGCCCCCCAAAGCGCCAAAGAGGCATCCGAGATGTCCTCTAACTGCCCAAGAGGCCCCCAAGACGGCCCAAAAAGGGCTCCAATACGGCCCAAAAAACCTCTAAGGCGCCACTGCTTCCGACGGCGCCTGACGGGCCAGGACCGCTCTCAGACGGCCAACGAACCTCCCAAGGAGCCTCCAAAGGCACCCATGAGGCCCGAGGAAGCGTCAAGAGGCCTCCAGGAGGCCTCTTGGGGCCCCAAGAAGGTCACACGAGGCCTGCGTCCTTCCTCTCCTCCTCGTCGTTCTTCCCCACGTGTTCCCCGACGGGTTTCCACAACAGCTGCGGAAACACGTAGTCCGATAGCTTAGCCGAGCTCTGGCCGCAACGTTCGGATACATAAGCACATCCGAAAGACAGGGGGCGGCGGTGATTCGACGTAGATGCCTTAGACACACGCACGTACACATCTCTATCCTTACACATCTATATCAATGTGTGTGTGCAGGCGGGGGTTTGAGCGGTAGCTCATCGGGTATAGGGGAGCCACTACTCACGTTGATCACTCACTCTGGGCGTCGCCCCTTCTTACTCCCTCTGTTCGTTGGCCAAAGCTGTTGACAGAGCTTCGAATGCCTCGAGACAACGGCACCGGCATGTGCGAGCCCCAAGACTCACCCCGAGGCCACGGCAGGAATCACACCTCAAGTGTACCACCGTCGTCCAACTACCGGGGTCAGAACGCCGTTCCAAGTGGGCCTCGAGAGGGAGCAGACTCGCACCAAGCTGTGCCCAGAAGCCCGAGAGAAGCTCTCGCGAGACTGAACGAGGCAGAAAGGCCAGGCAGAGAAGACGCCTGGACGGCATGGCACAGGGCGGATGTGGGCAGGCCACAAAGGCTGCCATGCATTCTGATGCGGCCAACGTTCGCTCATTACCCCTTCGCCCACACATTGACCGTAAACGTGTTCATGTGTGTGCAGGCGGGGGTTAGAGCGGTAGCTCATCGGGAATATAGGGGAGCCACTACTCACGTTGATCACTCACTCTGGGCTTCGCCCCTTCTTACTCCCTCTATTCGTTGGCCAAAGCTGATGACAGAGCTTCGAATGCCTCGAGACAACGGCACCAGCATGTGCGAGCCCCAAGACTCACCCCGAGGCCACGGCAGGAATCACACCTCAAGTGTACCACCGTCGTCCAACGACCGGGGTCAGAACGCCGTTCCAAGTGGGCCTCGAGAGGGAGCAGACTCGCACCAAGCTGTGCCCAGAAGCCCGAGAGAAGCTCTCCACTCGAAGAACACCCGAAAAGCTCTCCAACAAGCTCTCCAATGTGTTCCGAAATATGGCTGAAAGCCGCCCACAAGCTCCCTGGAGAGTCGCACCTGGCCTAGATTCGAGGTTATTTGCTACAATACGCCCGAACACGGGCAATCGAGGTATCTGTGAAGGTCTGGAGCGAGGAACGGGTGGCAGGCTGAAATCACATCTCGGCCAAAATTGCGGCCCCATCTAGAATATAAATCTTCGCTGTCCTCATTGAGCTCCAACGACCTCGAAGCATCACTTTAGGCAAGTCGCCTGAGAACAAATATTCGTGCGTAGCCCCGCCGCTACGCAAACTATACGGGACGAGGCCGAGATGCGCGCAACCAATCTCTCGAAGGCCAGTGCGAAAAAGCAAATGGAAGGCACGAGGAGGCGAGGGCCACAGACGGCCGTCGCGCTGCAGCTGCATATGGACGACCGCTCCCACGAGCGGGCCATCCAGCGTCACCGTCTCTCGTGCTCCCTTCTGACAGGCTGTCTTAGTCCAGGTCAACGACACCACGCCTCTGCCGCAAGGCTTGAGCTGAATGACGCCGCTGGAGAGGCCGAGAGACTCGCCTGTCCGAAGGCAGAAGTGAAAGCCGGCGAGGATCGTCGCGGCGAAGGCGATCTCTCCGCGGCCCAGCGCCCAGCCTGCGAGCGCGCTGCACACCAGCGGCGGCATCGGTGGCGCACGCTGCGGCAACTCTAGGCGCCCCCAGACTGACAGCAATCTCCGCGCGCCTGGGTACTGCCGGCGCGTCCTCAACAGGTGCTGTACTCCACTCAGTGTATCGTTAGCTTGACCTTTAGTGGCACCTTCGGCCCACAAGTATTCAAGGTAGTCTTGCTATGTGACATCCATGTCTTCCCAACTGAACGGCAACGGCAGGTTCATGGCGTTAAGGTAATCAACGAACTGCTGGGCTGCCCGGCGGTATCTGGCGAGAGTGGCAGCGCCGATCCGGGCATCCCGCGGCCTCCCCAGGCCAGCTCTGGTTGTGCGCCTGTCGGCGGGGCTAGATTGCTTCCCCATGCATCAGGCGCGACGGCGCGCCCGCGGGGTTCAGAGCAGATGAGGCGAAGCTGAACACCGCCCGCGCGCTCATCGCTAGCTCCTCGGCCGAGAAGCTGCGCACAACCTTGCTGAGCTGACTGCTGCTGGGGCGGCGCTTCGAGAGCGCACCGATGTTGACCATGCTGTCGAGGAGGTGCAGGAAGACACGCTGCTGTCGGCCCAAAGCTTGAGCACGCCATCGAATCATCGTCAGCGCCCCCTGCCACTCCAGCACATGGATATGTTCAGGGAGATCCCACACCAGCTCTCGTGCCTTACGCCACGGCCACCAAAGACCTGAATCAATCACTTGCCGAAGGAAAACTTTGCTGAGCTCCTCAGAGCTTTTGTCGCGACGAAGGTTCGCACCATCACCGCGGCACGTCATCACAAGACTGGTCACCAGCCTACGCGAGACATCCGAATCACACCAGGACGTAGCATTTCGTCTGGCCAGCGCTGCGAGCAGCACATCGGCATGACACGTCTCGGACTGACTGCAGTGGCCAACCAGCTTGGCCCCACGCAAGTTCCCCAGGTGGCGAAGCAGCTCGGGCAGGCCGCTCGGCCATCCAGCAAGCAGCGCCACCGCGTCCTCGCGGGAGTAGCTCGGGCTCACTGCGAACGGGTCGTCGAAACAGGACGGCGCGAGGCTCCAGCGCCGTGAGCCGCGCACGACGTAGACGAGGCTGCCGCCCGTCGCCGGCGCCGCCGCGGCGGGCGGCTCACCCGCCCGCTGGCGTTCGCTCGATGCGGCTGCACTGCGGGCCACCAGCTCGCCGAAGACCTCCGAGCCGACCTTCGCGCGGCTGCATCGCAGCGAGGTGACGTCGCCACCCCGCAGCTTGCGCCCGCCAACCCAGGCCCGAGCGCTCTCGCGCAGCTCGGAGAGCGGCGGCACCGCCACCAGCAGCCCGGCAGCGACGGCCCAGTGCGCCAGCAGCAACGCCACCACCACGCACTGGAACGAGTTGCCGACCAGCGAACGCCTCAATCCATCGTACTGGACGGGCTCGGCCTCCGCCTCACTGCTGGTCCGTCCGTCAGGCCAATGAATGCACCACTTGTCATGGAACTGGTAGGGCGGCAGCCACTCCTCCAGCGGCGGGCGCTCCACCTCCAGCGACACGCGGTACAGGCGGCGAGAGGCCCCGTCCTTGGTCAGCACCATCACGGTCTTGGCCTCGCACGACGGCAGGAAGTCCCAGGGCGGGCAGGAGAGACGAGGACGGCCCACCCAGCCGACGTCACCAGCCTCAACCTCCAAGGGGGTCCCCTCGAACAACCCGCTGAGGTGAAGGACGTCGGACTCTGCCACTGATGCAACATTTTTGCCAAGGAAGTCAACGCTCACCTCGGGCATGGCGGCGCGCAGACCTCGGATGATCTTCGCCACGTGATCGACCAGCGAGGCGCGCGAGTCCGACGAGCCCTGGCGGTCGACGTTCAAGCTCGCGCAGATCTGGCACGGGAAGCCGCCGATGACCACCGCGCGGGCGATGCGGCCGCGGGCCCGCAGTAGGCTAGCTAAGGCAGCAGGGTCAGCAGATGTAACATCCCTGAGGTGCGTGTCAGGACAAGCGCGCCGCGCAACGCGGACCGCCTGCGGGTCAACCTCAAACGACATGTGAACCGCTGGTACCAGGCCCAGTATCTCGAGGGCTCCGCGCCCGCCGCCGACGCCATCAAAGACGGTGATCAGGGCGGTCTCCTCCTCGCGGGCGGCGATCGCGGGCCGCTGGCATCTGCCCGCGACGACGCGCCCGCGCTCGGTAAGCGCCGTGCTGCACACCACGGCGCCAGCGGCCTCCGACGCGTCCGAGGCCGTCACCAGGTGGTTGACCTCGAGCCGCATGTCGACCACGCAGCGCCCCGACAAGGCCAGGCACATCAACCAAACCTCGATCACGCTCACGCTGAAGCGGCCTCCACAGCCCGGGTCGTTGAGCCACTTCCAAGTATAAGCGAAGGTCGCGGCCAGCGGGCGGCGGACGCAGTGCCCGCGACCCCAGCGACCAGGAAGAATACGTTCCAGTTGCATGCTGGCCCGCCTCTGGCCCAGAACCCAGAGCGTGAGGCTGGCCTTCACAGCGATGTATCCCGCCGACGGCCGACGGACACCTTCAACGCCATCAACGAGCTCGCTCAGCGTGGCAGCGCGCACCACGCGGTGCACGTCCTCGCCTGGGGACCCAGGCGACCTTGTGGCCTCGCAGCAGGCACGAGGGTCAGACAGCAGCTCGGGGACCGTCCCGCGCAGCTTGTCGGCCTCAGATTTGTCAACGGCCTCGGCGATCTCTAAGTTGTCCATCATCATCCAGGCAGGCGGGCAGGGCTTCTCTGCATCAAGCGGCAGGCGGTGGCGCCGGGTAATCTCCCAGCCGGGGCACAGGCCGCGAGGCACCGCGCTGCTGCGACGCAGTGTGTTGCGATGACGATGAGTCGCAACCCCCACTGCGCTGAACCAGCACATGCCGATCACGCGCAGGCAGATATGGGTAGTGCCGCCGTCCTTGAGACCCAGCAGGCGCGACGGCACTGGCGGCCCGACCCCCGCGCGCGGCCAGCGCGGCGGCGGCGCGCGGAAGGCGTAAAAGAAGAAGGCATTCATGTCGGCGCCGCTCCACACCAGGTCCTCAGAGTCCGTCAAGACCAGGCCGTTCAGCTGGCTCATCGTCGGCATCTCGGGCGCGCCGCCAATGATGCACTCTTGGCAGGCGTTCGACGGGATCAGATCGGAGATGAGCCTGAGCACGGGCCTCAGCACCCCGCCCTGGCACTCGACAGGGGCGTCGTGGGCCTGCACCGAAGTCGGCGCCGCACGGCTCAGCGCAGGCGGCAGCAGCACCAGCCCAGAATTCAGCAAACGAGTCGCGCACGAAGCCCGGCGCGACCTCGGCAGCCTCAATCGAGGCCGCAACCCCAGGCGGCGGCAAGCCGTCCAGCACCTGCTCCAAGGCCAGCTCATGAGGGGCGGTGATCTCGGCGCCGCCGTAGCCGTTCTTGTAGTCCTTCAGGCAGTCCTCCCAGTTGAGCTCTGCAGGCAGGCTGGTCTCGATGCGCGTCGCCAGGTACAGGGGGCGACTCAGGGCAGCCCAGGCTGCCCGCTGAGCAGCGCTCGGGCGCCTGCGGCAGAGGCGCGCGAACTTCGGCGAGCGGAAGCCTGTCTCCCCGCTGAACGCCAGCACCGTGACAACCAGCCTGCAGTCGGGCCCCTCCCAGTTCAAGTCGCTAAGGTCATCGCCGTCGCACACGACGTCGGTCTTCACGATGGTAGGGTACGGTAACGGCAGCAAGTCACGTTGCAGCCGACCTCCCATGGTGGCCATGTGCTCGCGCAGCTGAGGTTGGAGGGAGTCGCGGAAGTAGCGACCGAATGAACCAGGGAAATCCTCGGCGAGGTTGAGAAGGATTGGGCCCACGCCATAAGGCTCACGGAGCAAGTCACCAGCAGCCCCAGTAAGCCCTCTCCAGTCCTCCAGTGGATCGTGTCGAGAAGAGTTCTCGTCAGCAGCGGCAGGCGGCAACTCCAGCGGGGTCGCAGCGCAGTGGTCAGATAGCGAACGCGACGGCGAAGCCCCAGGCGGTCCGCACGGCGCAGCAGCCTGCCACGAAGCGGCTGCTGCGTCCCGGGCGTCATCAGCAAGGGCATCGTCACCGCGGGCTTGCACCGCGCCGCCGCCGGGGGGCCAGTCCCGCGGCCGCCAGGCGGGCGGGGCCGCGAGCCGTTGGCCCTCCCTGCGTTGCGTCCCCTGCCGCCGCGGCGTCTCGGGCGACCGCGCCCTGCTCCCAGGGGAGTCGACGCCGCCGCCGCTGGCTCGTCCTGCCTGAAGGTGCGGCGCTCGGGGCTCCCCGCTAGCACAACTCGGCGCGGGCGAGGGCTGTCCCCCCGTGGGGCCCGCTCCGTCTGGGGAGACGGAGTCCGCGCGCGGGGGCCCGAGGGCGCTGCGGCGGGCGCCTCCTCGGCCCGAGGCGCTGCCGCTGGCGACCCTGGAGCGCGAGCGGGGCTGCTCCCTCGGAGCGGGAAGTAGCGGAAACGCCCGCGACCTCGACCCTTGCCCTTGCCGCGCGAGAGCTCCCGCGCTGGATGGAGCGCGGCTCGAGAGGGGGAGCGCGGCCGCTGGCCCCCCCGCGCCCCCCCCTCGGGTCACCCGCGCCCCTGGCCGCGGCCGAGCGCCCCGAAGGCCCCGCGGCTCTTGGCCCCCTCCAAGCGCCTCCTCAGCAGCACCGAGCGCCGCGCCAGATCCTGCTCGTCCATCGACGCCAGCGACGGCCTCACGTCCGGGACGATCTCGAGCTCGCTGGCAACCTGCCAGCCCGCGTCCGACAGCGAGAGCTCCAGAGCCTTGAGCCTCTGCATCAGCACGTCGCTCAGTTGCGGCAAAGAGCCGCTCTCCAACTGGTCCAGCGCCGTCGCCAAGGTCTGGAGCTCCCGCACCGTGTTGACGCGCAGCTGCGACACGGGATGGTGGCCGAACACGATGGCCTGCAAATGCCCAACCACCTTCGGCCTCGTCTCGGAACCGTCCACCCCCTCCCGCAGGCCCATGACGCGGGCGATGTTCTGCATCGCCTCGTCGTAGAGGGCGCCGGGCTGTCTCTCCGCCAGCAGCCGTGCGCTGCCGCCGCGAGAGGGGGCGTCGCGAACACGCGGCTCGCCTTCGCCATCACTGCGGCTGCCAGACTCACTGCGAGCCCGACGCCTGCCGCGGCCCGTCACCCCGCGGCGGCCACCGCCCCCGACCGCAAGCGCGCGGGCAGCTGCTGCTGCCGCCAGGCGTTCGGCGGCGGCTCCGCCAGGGATGGGGGAGGGACCGCCTCGACCAGCTCCACCGCCACGGCTGCCGAAGACGCTCGGGCGCACCCAGGGCTCCACCAGCCCGTGGGTCGAGAGCAGCCGCAGCCACTCCACGTGCAGGACGGCGCGGCCCGCCTGCGCAGGCTCGCCACACCGCGCAGGCCCCTGCGCGCAGAGGTGCAGCAGGCCAGCAGGACCACCGCCCCGCGGAGGGATGGCGACGTCAAAGCGCATCGCCTCGGCGGCCAACGACGCGCCCCTGAACTGCGCGCTGAGATACTGACCTCCAGCACCTGGTACACCGACCTCATCGATCTCGAACAGCGCGGTCCCACTGATCGCCCCCGTCGCCTCGTGGGTCGGCAGCTCCACGGCCAGGCCCTGGCTCCAGTTGGCCCCGATGAGGGTAGAGGCCTGCGTCCAGGCTCCGTCGACGAGCCCGTCAAGCTGCAGCCCCGCAGCCGGGGCGACCGCGCCTCCCAACACGCCGAGGGCAGCGGCCGGCCCCGCGGGCCCAGCGCCAGGCGGCGCGCCCGCGCCTCCAGCACCGCCAGCGCCTGCAGCGGCCAGCGCCCCGACCAGCGCCGCTCCAGCGCCGCCGCCGCCGCCGCCGCCAGCCGCGTCGTCGCCAGGCGCCCCGAGGCCAGGGGGGGGGGCGCCCGCGGCGCCCACGCCGACGGCTCCAGGCAGGCCAGAGAAGCCGCCGAGCCCCGGCACCACTGGCGCCCCAGCAGCGCCACCTCCAGCCCCCCCGCCAGCAGCACCTCCAGCTGCGGGCGCGAGGCCGCCTCCGAGGCTGACGGGCGCCCCTGCCGCTCCAGCAGCTGCGCCAACGCGCCTGCGGGCGCCACGCCCTCCGCCACGGCCAGCGCCTCGCCCGCGGGCGGCCGCGAGAGGCGCAGGAAGGGCCTTCGCCTTTGCCTTGCCTTTGGCTTTGGCCTTGGCCTTGGCCTTGCCTTTGGCCTTAGGCGGCATCAGGCGGCAAGGTTGACAGCGCCGTGATCTGCGCCGCCAGCAGCCGCACCTGCTCGACGAGCAGCGCCCGCTCCTGCGGCGCCAGCCGCGCCTCACGCGCCCCCTGGCGCGCCAGTGCGAGGAGGTAGCACAGTTCGCACACCTCCAACAACGTCCCGCCCTCCGCGAGGGCCAACCTCTCGCCCTCGGCGAGGCGCCCAGCGCACCAGCCGCAGATCCGAGGCCGCTGGGCCCGCGGGGCGGTGGAGAGCGCGGTGGCGCAAGCAGGGAGCATCCCAGGCCTCCCAGGCCCTGAGCCACAAAGGCTGCCATGAATTCTGATGCGGCCAACGTTCGCTCATTACCCCTTCGCCCACACATTGACCGTAAACGTGTTCATATACATATCTATGTGAATGTATTTGAATATATATGTATAGGTACATGGGCACGTGTGTTTGAATATGTGTGCTTGTGAGCTGTGAACGATGGTGATCGCCCCTGAGATCCACAGGGTGGGGATAAGGAGTTCGGGGTCCAGGAAAGAAATTGAACGTTTTCCCGGCCGGTCGCAGCATGAAGGACGTTGATGAGGGAGAGGGGAATGGGTAGCAGACGGTCGTAGTAGGAATAGTAGTAGTAATACTACTTATAATAATAGCAGTACTTGTTGTTGCAGGGGGGAGAGGATGGAGGAGGGCGAAGGGAGGGAGGAGGAGAGGTGGGGGGATTCCGAAGAAAGCATAATTTCAAACCGATAATTAACTGATAGGGAAACCTAGCAATCTAAACAAGTGGTCAAGTCCTACCGTGGGGGGGGCTAACCTCGGGCATGTCCCGGCGATCATTAGCTCCGTAAATCAAAAAGTTCGCCCGTGGGGGTTGTGCTCGTAGTCGTAGTATCTGATGATGAGGAGATTAGGGAGGATGTAGTAATACGAATGGAAAGGGCAGTCGTAGTAATAGTAATAGTAGTAGTAGTAGTAGTAGTAGTAGTAGTAGTAGTAGTAGTAGTAGTAGTAGTAGTAGTAGTAGTAGTAGTAGTAGTATGTGTAGCATTTGTAGTCGTAGTAGTAGTAGTAGTAGTAGTAGTAGTAGCAGTAGTAGTAGTAGTAGTAGTAGTAGTAGCAGTAGTAGCAGTAGTAGGTAGTAGTAGGTAGTAGTAGTAGTAGTAGTAGTAGTAGTAGTAGTAGTAGTAGTAGTAGTAGTAGTAGTAGTAGTAGTAGTAGTAGTAGTAGTAGTAGTAGTAGTAGTAGTAGTCGTAGAAGTAGTCGTCGT
>CAUYUJ010012002.1:812916-837916 GCA_963575745.1 Prorocentrum cordatum | reverse complement strand
TTACCAACATGGAATGCTGGCTCCATAAGGACTCCCGAGACTTCCCTCAAGTTGAGTATGTGTATGATAATGAGGAGAAATGATGACGAGTGGTGATGATGTTTGAGTGTGTGAGCGCGCGTGAGTGCGAGAGAATGCGTGACTGCATGACAGAAAACGATGATGGCGATGGCGATGGCGATGGCGATGACGATGATGGTGCTGGTGGTGATCATGGTGATGATGATGATGATGGTGATGATGGCGAGGGTGATGGTGGTGATGGTGACGATGATGATGAGGAGGAGGAGATCCTACGCCGGACGTGTGTGCGCGCAGAGAAAGCAAGAACCCCACTTTGGATGTGGGAAAATCGTATCACCCGCAGGGGGGTCTTTGCGGTACATAGCAATAGCTGTGGTTCATTCTTGCCCGCCCAAGTCCAAAGATGCATTGCGCCATCTTGGCCGTCTTGGAGGCCATCTTGTCGTCAGGGGATGGGGCGCCCACGCTGGTGTCCAAGTGTCCCGAATTTCAAGGGGCGTCTCCAAGAGCCCCCAAAGTCTAGGTTGGGTCAAACTGGCGTCAGAGTATTCCAACAGTGCCCCCAAAAGGCAGCATCCAAAACATAACACGATCATGCATAAACATGCGTTTGTACATACCTGGGTCTTCCGGGGCCTCAAGGCTTGATATGCGCTTACTGGCGCCCAGAGCTCTGGGCAAAGCGAGGCAGGGAGAGGCGCCTGCCAATCGACAGGCAACAACACGCAAGGCACTCCACCTCACGCAGATTTTGCTCCGCGGGCGGGCTCGGGCGGGAGCTCGAGAACAATCGATTGCCCACTTCCCAACAGAAGCTCTCAGACAAGATGCGCGCGCATTGCCACCTCGGTCTTCCGAAGCCTCTCTTGTTCCAGCGGCCAGACCTCAAGGCTTGATCAGTGCGTTTACTGGCGCCCAGAGCTCCGGGCAAAGCAAGGCACGGAGGGGCGCCCGCCGATTGGCAGACGACAGCGCACAAAACACTCCACCACAACATCGGAAACTTCCGAAACTGCACCCTGGCGTCTCGGCCACTGTCGAGGGGGCACTTTTGACATCGCCCCTCGAATCATGCGGCTGCGACGGGCATTCAAAAGGCGAGGGCGACGCGCGCGCAGGCCAGCCGGGTAAGGTTCTGCGATAGCCGTGAGAAGTAATATTTGCCAGCCAGCTCGGTGCGAACCCTGCCCGAGAAAGCGCGCGCCCCCTTGCCGTTGTAGCGGGGCGGACGCAGGCACGACAGATAAGCATTAGCGAAAAGGATGGCCGTGCGCTTGCGCCGCGGGGCTCCGAAAACACAGAAGTCTAAAGTTAGGCGCTGTAGCCCGAGACGCTGGCCACCTCGAATGGCCACGGGTTGTTTCCGAAGCCCAGAGGAGCCAGGGTTCCCCAGGCCCGCGGGGGGCCCAATCACGCGCGAGCCACATCGATTGATAAGGAGCTCCGATCCACAGCGCTGCGATCAATCCTGACCGATGCCAGCCCCGAAGTTGCTGCTGGAGCCGGCGACGCAACAAGTCTGATCGATCGTCATGCTTGATATCTACCTCGAATGCTACATAACTGCTGTGGGCCACTCGTCTCCAGCCTAGTGACAGGTTGCCCGTGCCAGAGAACGCCCCGAGGAATGATGGCTGCCCGCCGCGTTCCACGCGCTGTGCGAGATGAGTGAGAGGCGACCGCCGATAGCCGCGGCCAGGTGGGCGGCGCGGCGCTGCTCGGAGACGGGCGGGCGTCGCATCTGCTCGGCAATCCTGCCGCCCTTGGCGCGGCGCCGAAGGGGCGAATATGACGCCCGCCGCCCTCTCGCCTTGATCTCGTCTAGGCTCCTGCTCTTGCTCGCGAGTTCGCGCGAGGCCCCCCCATGCCGAAAAGCGTAGAAGCGGGGGGCCGCACTTCCAGCCGCAGGGCGGTCGCCGCTCGCCTCGACACCAGCGCCGACTGACTATAGATGAACGGCGCCAGACGGCCAAGTGGGCCGGCCAGCGCGCGCGAGCTCGCGAGCAGCGCCGGCAGCCAGGCGCACAGCGCGCCGTCTACCGGGGCCCCCCCGTCGCAGACGCCCGTCTTGGACGGTTGCAGGCGCTCCATCGGGTGAAGGGCGACTGACCAGTGCGAGAGCCGGGCCTGGCTCGGTGGCGCACCCTCGGCCTGTGGCGCACCCTCGGACGGAGGGGCCACCTGCTCGCGCCGCAGGCCCAGCAGCTCCGCCGGGCGGAGGTACTGCGCAAAGCAGATCGCCGTCGTCGCCGCGGCCATCGTCTCCCAGCTGTCAGCGCCCAGTCGATCATCAGGCAGGCGATCGGCCAGAGGAGGATCGGTCTCGACCGAGGCAGCGCCAGCTTGGCCCGCCCCTTCGCGGCGCGGGCAGCCCGCGGCAGCGCAGCCCGCGGCAGCGCAGCCTGCCGCCTTCCCAGAGACGGCCAGAAGTGCACCGCGGCGGCCATGTACTTGGTCGCCTCCTCGCTCGGCTGGCCGTCCAGGAACAGCTCGTTGGAGAACGTCGCGAGGGCCTCATCGGTCTCGCATCCAGTCCCCAACGGGATCTGCGCAGAGGCTGCCCAGGACTCGAATCTCGTGGCCCGAGCCAGGTAGTCCCGCCGGCCCGGCGCTGGGCGTGGCGGCGAGTCGCCTGGTCGCCCCAGCCCAGCTCGGCCAGCGGCTCCCAGCGGCTCGCCGGGCTGCTCGCCACCGAGCGGTGCCGAGCGCGGGCGGTCGCAGCCGCAGCGGGGGGCCTGCGCGCTGCCCCCGCTGGGCACACTGAAGAAGCCCACGGGGTCGATGACCGCTGGGCATGCCAGGCCTCAGGCCGCGCGCCAGGGCGGTCGCGCGACGCCGGGCCCGCCGAGTTGCACCCGGATGGTAGCCAGCGCCAGTGGGCCGCAGAGCCCGAGGCCAGCAGCAGGCAGGCCACCTGCCGACATGCTGCCAGCAGCGCTCGGGCCGAGGACCTCCCCTTCGAAAGAGCCGGCATGGGTGCCGTGGCATCGTTCAGGACAACGTCGGCCTTCCGAAAGGACTTCGAGGATCGGAGCTTGCACTTGAGCCCCATCACGCCTGAGCGGCCTTTCGAGATGACCTGTGGGGCAGGGCGCCTCCAGGGCGCCGATGGCACAGGATGCCAGTGGCTCCTCCAGATCTCGACGGGGACCTCCTCGAATACCGACGGCGTGCCCGCGGCAGGCCCAGACGCGCCGAGCCCAGAGACAGCGGCCGCCCGCGGGCCTAGATGTTGCGCTTCGGCATCCCAAGAGAACCTCCAGCGCTCGTTGCCCCATGACGACGCATCGGTTAACGTGGGTGAGAACAGCGCCAAACGGCTGCCCGAGGTTCCGGCTGCAGAAAGCGATGAGCGCCCAGGCCCAGCAAAGTTCGCGGCGAACGACAGGCCAAAGCCGAGCGACGCGACCTTGGCGCGCCTCCCCAAACTTGCACGCGGCCCCCAGACACGAGAGGAGCTCCCTCCTGATGAGCACCCTGGACGTGAAGTGCGAGATAATTCGCGCCATCTACTTCCCGGAACAATACCCACGTCGGAGGACATCCTGAGTCCCGAGGCACAGCTTCCAACGCATGCGAAAGATGAGAGAGGGGACGGGCGACGACGCATCGAAAGACCAGCTCAGTTTCTCTCCTCCAACGCTGCACTCAACACCACGGGCAGGAAGACCGACGGCGCGAATGTGTTCGTCAACTTGGATGGCGGCGGCAGCAGTGGAACTCCGGCACAGGAAGAGGCGACCGAATTATCAACATACTCGGCGTGAACGATGTTCGGGGAGACGACGGGCGCCGGGGCGCGATCCACCAGCGCGCTCGGGGCGCGCCAGCGCGGCGCGGTTCGAAATCGTCCCATTCACTGTCTGGCACAACCGCAAACTCAAACTCAATCCCATCGAATGGCACCTAAAACGCGGGTAGACCCACTCGGAAAGGGATGCAGGGCGGACGCTGGCCGCGGCCGGCACGCCGCGCTTTCCTGCCCTGATCGTCGGAAGCCCGAAGCACCGACGAAGCCGATGGGGGCAGCGGCGTGGCATGGGGCGCTTCGGCGACGTCGACGCCGGCAACAACCGCGGGCTGGCCGCGATCAACTCTGAGGCGTGGAAAGGCGGCCCCCGTGGCAAGTCTTAATTTCGGAGGCTCATCGAACAACTGCGACGGGGTCCCCCCGCCCAAGATGGGCCCCAAGGCCCCCAGTTTCCTGCAGGCAAAGAACACGCCCGCAACGCTGAGGCCATCGGCGTGACATTCGCGAAGATCAGATGACACAAGGCGTTGCAAGTCTTTCCTATGCAATCGAGGCTTCCAGAGATTAGGATCCGAATGCGCCCGCTTCGGAGCGCGCTCTGCCACCCTGGCACGCCCTGGCCCACGGGGAAGCAGGAGGTCTTGAATGCAGCGACCAATGCTCACGCCGTCGCCCCCGATGAGCGCAGACAAAGGCCGAGGCGTGGAGCCCGCGCTCGGCGGGGAGATCAGGTCGACTCGGTCGAAGGACACTGGCGCAATCGCGGCGAACTCCTGGTCGCATGATTGTGCGGCGCGGAGCTCCTCGAGGGCCCCCGCGGGAGTGAGGTCGGGCGGGGGCACTCTGGAGGCGTCGACCGCCCCCTGGGTAACCGCCAAAGCGTCGCGTCGAGCGGCGCCTCGCCCATAGCGTGGACGGCGTCTGCCTCCATCTCTCGTCGCCGCCCAGCTCGATGGAGTCGCCTCTTAGTAAATCGAAAAATGTCTGCAACTCTGAGACCGCATAACTGTGATCGCCATGCGCGGGCAAAGGGGGCAGGTCGCGACGCCGCCGCTGAGAATGAGAGCTGGCCCCGAGTACACTCGAGAGGCGGCCCCTTGACTGTCCCCGAAGGCTGGCGGGAATGCCGCCTCCGGGCCCCAATCCGCCATGGTACCGAAGCGCGACGCTCTTCCTTTGCTTTGCGGCTTTGCGGGTCTGCTTCAGGATTCCAGCGTCGCGCTCCTTGCTTGGCCGCGTGCTCCAGCAGCGCCGGCGCGACCGTCACGCGCCCGCCCTCGCGGGCGGCGCGACCGTCACGCGCCGCCCTCGCGGGCGGCGCTGGCGAAGACCCCGACCTCGTCGACGAACCCGAACTTCAGGAGGCCGCCGCCGCCACGCGGCTTGCCCTTGCTCTTCGCCTTCGCCTTGGGCTCGGCGTCGGCCGCAGAGCCTGCGGCAACGCCAGCATCGCGGGCCTCGTACCCCATTGCGTACGTGCACTCGCACAGCTGCGCCTGGCGCGGCGTGACCTCCACGCCCACCACATCCGGGAAGTCCAGGAGGTCCCGCGTCATCAGGTAGCCCGCCATGCGCATGATCGACGCGTAGTGCGATGCACCGCAGTCATCACGCGACAGCCGATTGCACGACACGACCTGGTAGAAGCGTTTGATGGCGCCGCCCCGCTTCCGGTCCAAGATGCGCAGGCACCACGCAATAGTGCGAGGGCCGTCCCGTGGCCAGTCGGGAAACGGCCCCTCGCGTTGGCGGCCGACGCTCTCGTGGAACAGAGCACGCTGTCGCGAGCCGTCGGTGAGCAGCGCCACAGGCTGGAGGCGAGCATCCGAAGCAGCCTCGGCACCACGATAGTCAGCCTGCGAGGTCGCTATCCGTCGGATCGCCGACCAGCTGCCGTCGAGCGCCTGCTTCAGGCCGATGTCGCCGCGCACCGAACCGTCCAGCGCCACGGGCTACCCCCCGCTGGGCCGTGGTGGTCGATTCCACGTAGACCCACTTCCCACCAGACCCAGGGACGACACCAGGTCCCAGTACGCCAGCCACAGGGGCGCCCGCGAGCAGCGGCGCGGCCACAGGCCCAGGAGGCACGGCAGCAGCAGGCGCGGCAGGCCCAGGGGGGCCCGGGGCAGCGGGCACGGCGAGGGCAGCTGCCAAGGGGACCGCTGCCGGCGCAGCGGTCGCCGGGGCTGCCGCGGGCGCCGCGGGGGCGCCTCCAGCAGCGGGCACCGCGAACGAGACGTACTCCAAGGCTCCCGCTTGCGTCCGACCCGCAACCCGCTCTGTGCCAAGTAGACGTCCCGGGCGTAGGCCTCCAACTCGTTCTGGATCGCCACCTCCTCGGCCGGCGTCAGCGCCCGTCGGAAGCGGCACAACAGGGCCGCATAGAAACCAGCAGGGCTTGTGCGGCGGTCGTCCTCGAACCTCACCGCGGCCAGCGAGCCATCCGACAAATCGTAGAGCTCCTCGTAGACGTCGCCGTCGGGCGTCGAGATGACCACTCGCAGCGGCGACCAGGGCAAATCAGTCGGATGCTGAATCACCCGGCCCCACACGCGCCGTTGATGCCACAGCGGCGCGCCGCCGTACTTGGCCCCCGCCCACTGCCGGAGGCCCAGCGGTGCTGCCACCACCGCCATCCTCGAGAGCAGGACTGACACGGGGCGTGGCCAGGCGAGCGATCACCGCCGCTCGCAGCCGCACGACCGACGAGGCGAACAGCACCAGGTTCACCGCCAGGAGCAGCATACGCGATCCAGCAGGCGGACCAGAAGCCCGAGGACCCCCGGGCGCCTCGGCGGAGGAGGAGGGCGGCGCGGCGGCCGCCTCGGGGGCCGCGGGGCAGGCCTCGGGCGGATGCGCGTGCACCTGTGGGCCCTGCGGACAGGCTGGACACGCCGGCGGCTGCGGGCAGGCGGGGCACGCGGGACACCGCGTTGACCAGCCCACCAGCGTCTGCGGCACCGTGCCGATCACCCGATCACCCAGTCAGCATAGCGCGCGAGGAGGGCCCAGACCATGCGGATCGACGGATGCTGTCGCCCGGTGCGTGGCATCGGTTACAACTTGAGCACAACCGGTTGAACGTCTCGACGCCCGCAACCGGGTGTGCGCAACCGGGACGCGCTGCCCCCTTCCCAACATAAACTCTCAGACAATCAATATTCACATGCACGCATTGCCATACATGCGGATATTCGGTGGCGAGCCTGGGGGGAAAAGAAAAAGGGAAGGTTTTCTCAGAAGGCTCGGAAGCCCCCGGCCTTCTGCGAAGCGTCCTAAGCTTCGCACGAAGACACATAAAACTCCCCAGGGGGCGAGAGGGATTCCGAGAAATCTCACCGCCTTTCTGAGAAGGCCTCCTCCTTCCCACTTCACCCCTCGCTCGCCGCCGAACATGTGAGCATAAGAAGTGAAAGCTATATTGTGCAAGGCCCTCCTGTGTAGGTGGCTCCTGCTGCAGTCGCCATTGCTTCGCGAGTTTTCCCCCCCCGGCCGCCTGCCACCGTTCCGCAAGGAGCCCAGACTACAGCCAGACCTAGGACAGAAGAACATCCTTCAAGAACATGAGATTTTCCGCCAGCCAAAGCATACAGAACATTATAGGGTACCCTTCCCAGGATGCACAAAATCATCCAATAAGCGAAACGAGCTGCGGCGCTTACGTGCAGCCAAGTTGGGGCACTCGCACAGCGTCGCGGCGCCCAGTTCGTGCAACCCTCACACCCCACGCGTGCCCCCAGTGCACGCGGACTACCTACCAGGCCACCCCAACCTAGCCCGAAGACCCACATCTTGGGTTGGGGGAGTGCGGGCTCCACATGTATTTGTTCAATGTTCCCCGACGCCCCCCCCTCTCCCCCACCACTGGAAATGGACGGCAAATTGGGGCCTTCGGGCTGGGTTGGTGGGTGGTGACGCAGCGTCGCCGCGTGGGTGTCCCATAGGGAGACCCAACTGCGAACCCTGTGAAGGGTCTCGCTTAGCGTCATAGCGCCCACTTCGGCACACCTTTTGCCTGGCTACGCCCTACGCCCCACACGGCGTACAGCTGCAATTGGGCCCATTGCCAACGTAACGGCTATGACGCCGTCTCGCTCTTCCTAAGCACTGCCCTGGCACTGCCCAGCAGAGCCCCAGGAGGGCCCGAAGGGCTCAAACAAACCCATTGGGGCCAGCGCCAAGCCCCAAACCCACCCACCTTCCCCCTCCAACCCCTCCCTCCCCCTCACTTCCTCAGCCTATTCCCCTCCTTGCTCATTCCTTCTAGTCATCGCGGTCGTCGTTGTCGTCCTCCTC
The DNA here is from genome assembly GCA_963575745.1 of Prorocentrum cordatum. NCBI lineage: Eukaryota > Dinophyceae > Prorocentrales > Prorocentraceae > Prorocentrum > Prorocentrum cordatum. The sequence continues at coordinate 829,845 of CAUYUJ010012002.1, read as the reverse complement.
CGCAGTCGCCTCCCAGCACTGCTACGCTCCTCATCCATCTCGTCCTTCTCTTTGTTGACTCCGCTCCGCGGGGCAGGGGGCTCGGCTGGGCTCGGGACGTTGACGCCAAGGGACTGGGATGCGGATAGCGTGTCGCGCCGCCGCGTGATGGACCAGACAAGTTCACGACCGTAGAGGTCCTCTCGAGGCCTGCCTGGGGCCTTCTTCTCTTTCTTGGACGGGTTCTGGAGATCCCCCATGCGAGACTGCTCTTGTCCAGCTCCTCCTCCTCCTCCTCCTCCTCGAGCAGTTTGGAAAGAGCACTCTGCAGACACACCACAAGATCGGAGTCCGCCCTGCCGCCAAAAGAGAACGCACCTGGCCGAGCAGCACTCTCCCGGCCCACCTGGACAGCTCGACCGACTCGATTCGAACAGCACCTCGCATCGTCGATCCCGGCACCGGGAAGTGGAGATTGTACACCGCGCTCCTCCTGAACGAGATCGTAAATTGGCTGCAGCTCGGGGCTCGGAACACGATTTGGGACGAAAAAGATACCTCCTGCAGACCAACCGGTGAGGCACGGCTGCTAAGGCATGCAATCCGTGGCACAGCACGACACCAGATCATGTGTAGCAATCTGGGTTTGCAAACGACGGTCATCAGATAGCATGCGCTGGCTGGCTTCTTTTTTCGCGTCCTCTCTGGATGCTCACGGCTGGTATAATGAGCTCGGTCTGTGGGGGCTTCGTGTGGCTTCATGCTGCGGGTCGAGAGCAAATGCATACTCCACGACGCACTTGGATGTACCTACGACGCCCGAACAGAAATTTTGCTGACACGCAAAAAAACTATAAATATCTGGCGAACGTCCCAAATGCCATTTGCCAATGTACACCGGCAAATAGACGGTTGCTTTGATGCTGCGCCCGCTCACTGAAGCAGCAGCACAAACATCCCGACATGATACTCCAAACGAAAGTGGAACGACTAATGCCTTGGAGAAGGCTTTCTTGCTGAAGGCTGGAAATGGCATTTTTGATGTTCGCCCGCCCCACTTGACATGACAGACGCATACTGCGCTAGCAGAAACGAACGTCCCAAACTACAAGTGCATTCCTCATCATGGCGGAGCGGACTGCATACATACACTGCAATGCAACCCACGAATCGCAGAAGTTACATCCAGGTGCATCGGAGTTGACACATTGGTCACTACAGCGTATTGTATTGTTGAACATCAGGCTACAGACTGCCAAAGCCAAAGAGTGTTCTAGAGCATGCGATTACGCGCTGCAGAGCGTCATCCAGACAACCGTTGAGAAAGCAACGTCCTAGCTGCGGAGGCACGAACGAGGCCGGTACACGATGACCATGTGCAATACAAGAAAAACGGACAGGCATCCACTTCTGCACAATATGACGTTGTTATCCCACTGGCCCAGCATATGCGAACATGTGCAATGCAACTGTTGTTTTCGTGGGCGATCCTGCGGAGCCCCATATCTGGCCGACATCGGTGCGTAATCCCAACACGCGAAGCATGGCATCCCCTATGTGACTCCGGTCGATCGAAACTTTGGCCGACGCGCATGTCCATAGCAGAGGTGGCGTGAGCTACTTACGTATGTACATCCACCAAAAAGCCCGTGTAAACCTTGACAATAGACATAACCGCTGGAGCAAGATACGACAACTGTGACGCCTCCGACAGCGGAGTGAGAATCTGAGAGCGCTGTCTCTCGCACTTGGCAATCGGCTGCTTCACGCCCGCCAGAAAACCTGCTAAACTAGCGAGCCTAGGTTTGATGGGCAATGCCCGCGCACGGGCTGTCCAAATAGACTGTCCAACGTGATTGTTGTCTCATGCCCTGCTCATGTGGGATATCCTCTGCTAGCGCCTCCTATATGGGTTTGACCGGGCCCCGAAAACAAGCCACACTCACAGCTACGGGACGCTCCCCATGATCGACCCGCGATACCAGAAAAGAACATTCGAAACGTGAGGCATGGCTACGTTTTCAAGACACCTGACTGGGCGAGAGGCAATTGCAATGCTGAAAATATCGGTCGTGATGAACCGTGCCATGGAATGTGCTGTGCTGTGCCGTGCGGACATGACATGTGTGATGCCGCGATGAACTGCGTTGTGCTGTGTAGCGTTGTGGATCAAGTCGCCCATAGCATGTGGATCCTGATCAAACTGATCTGGATCTTGAGCTCGGGCTGCCTGAGCGCATCGCTGGCCCAGAGCTAGTTGCAGTCGAAACGTGTGGGGCGCTCAATCAGCTCGACCTCAAAATCCGACTCAATTCCGAAGCGGGGCGAGACGACACGGGACGCAGGGCACAAAGACTCGCCGAGGAATGTGCCACAGGCGAACAAAGGGATGCGCCAAGGGCCGTGTCAAGGGACGCGCCACAGACAGGGCAGGGAAAACACCAGGGGACAAGCCAGGGAATGCGGCGTTGGGAACCCCAAATTTGCCACACGTGTCCCACTCTGGGGCGTGAAGAAGCCACGTGTTGTCACGATTGTCCCGCTCTGGGGCGTGAGGAACTTATTTTTTTCACGTTTGTCCCGCCCTTGGGCGTTAGGAACCCAATGTCTTCACGCTTGTCCTGCTCTGGGTTGTTGGGACCCCATCTGTTTTCACGCTTGTCCCGCTCTGGGGCGTTAGGGACCCAGAGGCTGTCACGCTTGTCCTGCCCTGAGGCGTTGGGAACCCCAATGTCTCCACGCTTGTCCTGCCCTGGGTTGTTAGGACCCCGAATGTTTCACGCTTGTCCCGCCCTGGAGCGTTTGGAACCCACGTGGCTTCACGCTTGTCCCGCCCTCGGGCGCTAGGAGCCCATGTCGTTTCACTATGGCCCCGTTCTGGGGCGTTGGGAACCCACGTGAGTTCACGCTTGTTCTGCCCTGGGGCGTCAGGGACCCACGTGCTGTCACGCTTGTCCCGCGCTTCGGCATTAGGAACCCAAAGGCTTGTATGCTTGTTCCGCCCTGGGGCGTCAGGTCCCAAATTGTTTTGACGTTTGCCCCGCTCTGAGGTGTTAAGGCCCCAATGTCTTAGCGTTTGTCATGCTCTGGGGTGTTAGGACCCCACATGTTTTCACGCTTGTCCCGCTCTGGGACGTTGGGAACCCAAAGGATGTCACGCTGGTCCCGCTCTGGGGCGCTGGGAGCTCGCATGGTTTCTTTCTCGCCCAGCGTCGTTACGGACCAGCGTGCTTTCACGCTTGTCCCGCTCTGAGGTGCTCCCAAAAGCAATGTGTAGAAACACTTGTAAGACGAAACGGGCTTGAGCGCCAGGAGAGAAACAAATATGTAGGACAAAGCAAGCGCTTCGCTCGAGACATCCTCAACCAGCTCTGCAAAACAAGCAGTTCACCCGAGACATGCGCAACAAACGAAAGTGTTCACTTCGCCATGTGTTTTATCGATCGGAACTTCAGAAATCATCGTTTCGGTCGGGACATCCTCAACATTTAATCCGCTGGCCCCGCGCGACCTGACATGAACGGGAAGCGCGTGACAGGGAAGAGTTGCGCAAGAACTTGCAGCATCATCGCGATCAAATGCTATATACGCGAGCTCTCCGAACGCTCACAAGGGATAAGTATGGCCACGCGCCGCCCGAACGTTCACAAGCATATTCCTGAATATCCTCCCCACTCCTCCGCATGAGGAGGGCGACGGCGAAGACGACGACCGGGGAAGAAGGGAGAGGAGGAGGAGGAGGAGGAGGAGGAGAAGAGGGAAGGAAAAGGAGGAGGAGAAGGAGGAGGATGAGCGGCAGCAGCAGAAGAGGGTGAGGAGGGGAGGGGGGAGGAGGACGACGAAGAGGAGGAACAGGAGCAGGAGGAGGGGTAAAAGGAGGAGGAAAAGGAAGGAGGAATAACGGGAGGATGAGGAGGAGGAAGAGGAGGAGGAGATAGACGAGGAGGAGGAGGAAGGAGAAGGAGGAAGAAGGCGAGGAGGAGGAAGAGCAGGAGGAAGAAGAGAAGAAGGAAAAGGACGAGGAGGAGGAGGAAGAACAGAAGAAGGAGGATGAGGAGGAGGAGAAGGAGAAGGAGGAGAAGGAGGAGGAGGAGGAAGAGGAGGAGGAGAAAACCATATGGTTTCGAGGGCCCGTTCGAAGGCATTGATTAGGAAATGTCTCGAGCGAAACGCTGATTCTCAAACGAAAGTGTTAAACACCCATGGGTTGTTCAATTTCGCTTCTTGGGACATCTTGGAGGTCATCCGAGATCGCTGCGAAAAGATGTCTTACAAGAGCTCTTGGCGCATCCCATGTTTTCGAGGATGTCTCAGGCGAAACGCACATGTGTGCAGGTCCGCGAATTAGACCAACGATTTCAACATCCCCATGGTTCGAGAATGTCTCAGGCGAAACACCCATGTGTAGCAACATACGTCTTAAGATGCGACCCGCAACTTCACGATTTGGCGAGGATGTCTCAGGCGAAACGCTCGTGTTTCAAACCTGACCAGGCAAGAACGGGAAGCGTCCTCTTGTGTCCTCGGCTTATGAGATATCCTACGTTCTTAATATGCGTTGCGCAAGTCTGTCGTGGCATGCGTGCGTTTGCGCGTGCGCGCGCGTGCGTTGAATATGTGCATGAGTGTCCGTGCGTGGTGGCCTGCGGCACTGCTGTGTTATGCCGTGCTGCCCCGTCGTGTTCCTGCGGTCTGCGTGAACGTATGTTGTCTTTCTGTGTGTGCGTGTGTGTATATGTGTCTGTGTGTGCGTGTGCGTGTGCGTGTGCGTGTGCCTACGTGCGTGTGCCTATGCGCGTGTGCCTGTGGGTGCGGTTGTGTGACTACATGTGCTATATGCTCTGCCGCGTTCCTGCGTGTTCTGCCGTGCTCCTGTGTGTTCTGCCGTGCTCCTGTGTATTATGCCATGGTCTTGCTCTGCTGTGCTCTCATGTGTTCTGCCGTGCTCCTGTGTTCTGCCGTGCTCCTGTGTGTTCTGTCGTGCTCCTGTGTGTTCTGCCGTGCTGCTGGTTGCTGTGCCTTGCTCCTATGTGTTTTGTGTGATCTGCCGCGCTCCTGTGTGTTCTGCCACGCTCCTGTGTGTTCTGCCGTGCTCCTATGTACTCTGTGTGTTCGGCCGTGCTCCTCGTCTCCTATGTGTTCTGCCGTGCTCCTGCGTGTTTTGCAGTCAATTCTGCCATGCACCTATGTGTTCGGCCGTGCTCCTTTGTGTACTGTCGTGCTTCTGTCTGTTAAAGTTAAAGTTAAAGACGGGGCCTTCAAGGCACAGGGAAGGGGAGGAAAACGGGGACAGGGCCAGGCGGGACCAAAGTTCCCGAGAGACGCCGAGTCCCAAGCAAAGCCAGACACGCGAGCCTACTCACAAGGGAGCAGCAGGCGCTGGCGGAAAGGCAGGGAAGCCTTCACTCACTCTCAGACTCCAGGCCGCGGCGCGCCAGACGGCGGCGGACCCTGCGGCTCATCTGGCCGTCGCTCGCCGCTGCGCCCGCGGCAGCGCTCACCTCCTCGGTGGCCTCGTTTGCGCCGAGGGGCCTAGCACTCGTCGGGCCTGGACGCTGCTGGGGCAGGCTGGCAGCCGCAGCCTCCTCCGCCAGCGCCGCCGCAGGGGCCGCTGGGCCGCTGCCAGAGCTGCTAGCCGCAGCTGAGGCCTCGCCTGCAGGCTCCGCTTCCATGCCGAGCCAATCCAGGTAGCGCTCCTGGGCGTGCCCTGGCACCGGCCCTTGCGAGCGCAAGGCATTGATGCCCTCTCCCTTCACTCTCTGCTTGTCCGCTCGCGGCCTGCCTCCAGGATGGAGCCCTCGCTCCCACAGGCTGCGCTGATTCCTGCCTGACTTGTTGGTCAGGTAGCTGGGCCCTGGGCACTGCACCTTCAGGCGAGACTTGCCTCCCGCGTGGCTGCCCAGCACCTTGTGGGCGCCGCGCATGGAGCAGGCCACGATCTCCTGGGTGTCCTCGCCTTCGCCCGCGCAGGCGTAGCTGAGCACGTGCCCCAGGATGCTGAAGGCGACAGCGGTAGCCGAGAGGGCTGCCGCACTGCTCCCCGTCGAGCGGCTGCTCTCCAGGCGCGGCCGCTTGGCCGGAGCGCCGCCGCCGAGGGCCTCTCCAGCCAGAGGAGGCTTCGCAGCCGCAGCGGCCAGCACCTGACGGCGCTCGCCAGCAGGAGGGAGCCCTTCGCTACTCTTGGCCGAGCCGTCGAGGTACAGCTAGCCGTTGAGCCTGCCATCGACTGGCTGCCGAAGCCTCCAGACCCTCATCGTCCAGTGTGTGTGTGTGTGTGTGTTGGAGATGTAGGCACCTCGCGCGTGCTGCCCCTTCACGTACAGCTTGATTCCTGGCCCGAGCAGTTGTCCGATGGCGTCCCCGAACAACAGCCGCAGCAAGAGGGGGTCGCAGCTGAGCTTCTGCCTCTCATGGCGGTTGGAGGCCTGCAGGGCAACCGAGCTTGCCTCAAAGCTCATCGCCCGAGGCCCGAGGAACATGGGATCGAACGCGTCGCCGAGGTCCACGACCACGCTCCGCTCCGACTCGAAGTGCCAGCCGAACCGCTCCAGGGACCGCACCACCGCGCCGGCGGGCGGGGCACAGCGCACCGCAGTGGCGGCCCTGGCGCGCCTGGCTGCTGCCGCCTCCAGCCGCCGAGCGCGTACCCTGAGTGGCAGCTCGGCTGGCTGCTGCAGGTCCGCACTCTTTGCCATCGCCTCGGGATGCCCAGGTACGCCTGCTTGGCCACTGGGGTCGCTCCACTCGCTAGTGCCGAACACGTGGGCCCCGACCTCGTTCTCCTCCGCGCCCTGGGGCATGAGGACAATGCTGGGCCCTGCGGCGTGCCCCAGGTACCTGGGCGGGTCGCTGACGTCGATGCCGCGGAACTCCACCATGGCGCCCTCGACGTGGCCGCACTCGTGCTGGTGCAGGCCCGCCGCACTGGTCTCACTAGGCACTCGTTGGCCCTGGCTGCGCTCCTCCGACGCGGCTCCCAGCGGCGCGGCCAGCATGACGAGCTGCCAGAGGAGCCAGGTCCGCTGCCTCTGCAGCCAGCTCCCGCTTGCATGCCTGGGCCACCGTCGGCCACTCGCCGTGCGCCTTGCCACACCGCTCGGCTTGGCCTCGCTCTGCGGCTGGCTGTGGCTGCCAGGAGCTACCGCTACCTGCCAGATCGCCATCGTCGCTGCTGATCTCCTCCATGGGGCAGGACTCAGCCCACGGCGCACGCTTGGGGGCCACAGGGGCCCCCGCGAGCTGCGCCCGCACCGCCTCCACCTGGGCGCGGATGGCTGCCCAGGCCACCTCGAAGTTGCTGGAGCCGCAGGCCTCGGGCAACTTCTCCAGCTGCATGAGGAGCCCTGGCACCTGGCTGGCCCCTGCCCACTCGGCAGCGCGCTGGCGGCGCAACGCCTCGGCCTCCTCGGGCTGCCTCCTCGAGCATCTGGAGCGCGCGGCTCGCCTCCTCAACCTCCGCGTCGAGCTCCGCGAGCTCCTCCTGGGCCTTCTGGAGCTGGGCCTCGACGAGGCTACGCGCCGCCTGTTTCTGCTCGAGCTCCTGGCGGGCTGCGCGGAGCCGCTTCTCACCCTTGCTGATGGCGTTCGCCTCCCTGTGGAGCTGCGCCGCCCGTGGCAGGGAGGAGGCCTTCTGCTCTGCTGCCGCCTTCTGGGCCCTGACCAGCTCGGCGCGCTTCGCCTCCAGCTGGCCGGCCACGACGTCGGTGAAGCAGCCGTCCACGCCGTCAGGCGGCTCGGCCTGCAGCGCCTCGAGCTGCTCGACTGCCGCCTGGAAGCCTCTCGATCGCCGCGGCGCCTCCACCGCTGGGCGCCCCGCTCGCCGCCGACGCCGAGGTCTGCGACTTGGCGGAGGCCCCCCGCGAGGCCGCGCTGCGGGCCTGCCTCTGGGCACGGCGCCCACGTGGCTGATCCACCCATCCGTCCTTGTCTGCCTTGGGCCTCGCCTTGGCGGGGGGCATTCCCAGCGCCCGGGGCGGGGCCGCGCGCCCACAGCCAAGGCGCGAGGCGCGCCAATCCCAGTTCCATCCTCCGCAGCTGCACATCCAGTAGGACTTGCCGCGCCTGCTGCTGCCGCCGCCGCGTGGGGGCCTCGCCATGGCCACTGCAGAGCTGGCCGAGGGGCCGCGCCTCCGCGCCGCGAAAGCAGGAAGCACAAACTCGAAGTGCACTGGCCCAAAGCACGGAAACCCTCGCGCTCAGAGCGCCGCGAACGACTCGCGGTCGTCGGGTTCTCCATGGCCTTGAGCCAAAATGGCTACGGAAGGCTTCTGTTTGTTCTGCCGCGATCCTGCGTGCTCTGCCGTGCTCCTATGTGTTTCGTGTGTTCTGCCGTGCTCCTGCTTCTGCCGTGCTCTGCCGTGCTCCTCCTGCTCATGTGTTCTGCCATGCTCCTGTGTGTTATGCCGTGCTCATATGTGTTCTACCGTGTTCCTATATGTCCTGTGTTATGTGTGTTCTGCCGTGCACTTGCGCGTTCTGCCGTGCTCCTGTGTGTTCTGCCGCGCTCCTATGTATTATGTTTGTTCTGCCGTGTTCCTCGTGCTCCTGTGTGTTTTGCCCTGCTTCTGTATGTTATGTTGTGTTCCTGTTTGTTCTGCCGTGTTCCCGCATGTTCGTTGGGTTGGTCCGTGTTCCTGTGTGTTCTGCGGTGCTCCTGTGTGTTCTGCCGTGCTCTGACGCGTTATGCCGTCTTTTGCGCGTTGGGCTGCCGCGACCCTGCCGAATTCCTGAAGATGACTCCGGCGAGAAGCTTGTGACGCGCATGGTCTTGAATCAGCCTTCGCAGCATCTCGTGTGTTCGAGGATGCCTTAGGTTTGTTAAACTAGCGGGTGCCCCGGGAGAAATGCTCGCTGTTGAGAAAGACGGTGTTGCGAACAACTCATGTTGGTGAGGCTGTCTCGAGCGAAATGCGAAAGATGAGGAGTATCGAAAGCGCTCTTGGGGTCATAGTTGGCCTCGTTTGGGGCTCGTTTGGAGCTGCCTCGGCGCCATCGAGAACATGCCGGCGCGTGGTCGCACGCATTTCTTTTAATGAAGATGTCCCTAGCGAAATCGTCTATTAGCCTGGCTTGGGCCGTCCGGAAACCTTTTCAAGGGCGATCCCAAGACGATGTTAGAGCAGCAGATGTCAAAACCATGCTGTTGTATGCTTTCATGTTTTAGGATGTCCCTCGCGAGTCGTCATGTTCGGTCGACAGTAGTCAGGGCGCTCTGAAAGCCTTCTGGAGGTCCTCTTTGGCCTCTCATTTCTTCCTCTCGCAGCACTTCAAGAACGCTGTCGAGACGATGTTGAGAATATTTCATGTTCTTGAAGATGTCCCCAGCGAGATGCACATGCGTTGCCTTGCTCCTTTTCTGGTCCGCCGTGCTGCCGAACATTTTCCGGGGATGAAAACGCCGTGTTCAACATAAACGGCCGTGACACACCACCGTGGACATCTCATTGTTGCGTGGATGTCTAAGGCGAAACGCAAGTTATCTCTTGGTGAATGAATTTCGCGGCGATCAGATGTTCGAGGATGTCTCGAACGAAACGCTTGTTGCAGCGAGACGCGATGTCGCGAAGATCCCATTTGCGCGAGGATGTCTCAAGCGAAATCGCCATTATGGGGGGTCCGCTAACGATTGGCCGGATGCGATCCGCCACCCTCTTTTCATAAGCAGCTGTGAGATATGATGCAGATCCAGTCGCAACGTCCAGCTCGCCCCCCGTACCTCGAACGCGCCCCCCGTCATCCGCCACGCCCCGATGGGGGCCCGACCCCGCCGCCACTCCGCCCCTGGACCCCTCCACTTGATAAATATATCCCCCTCCGGGCCGACAACCAACGTCCATCGCGCAAGCGCGCTTTTTTGAAGACGCAACCCCAGCGCAGAGGTCTCGCGAGCATTCACAGGGCCAGCCACAAGGTCGGCCCGCGCGTGAGCGCGTCCACGCACGCAACATGCCAGCTCACCACCACCCGGTGGGAAGCCCGCGCATCAGCACGCGACCCCTGGCCACGGGCTGGCGGCGAGCAGTGATTCTCAAACGGCGCAACACTGGTGCATGCAACCTGGTGAACTCACCTGGAGCATACCCAACATCCGACTCTACTGCTTCACTTCCTTGAGCTCACGGCGTGGAGCGAGGAGCATGGTCGTCGTCGATCATACACCCCGGAAGCTCCTGCCACTTCGACGCCCCGCGGGGTTGGGGAATGAATTCGGTCAGCACGCGGCGGCGGTCAGTCGTTCCGGCCCAGCAGCGCAACGCCTGGAACGGGTCCATCTGAAGGGCCTTCACGCTGGCAGCGGACGCCGCCTGGGGTGGCGCAGGGACCTGCAGCAAGATGCTCTCGGCCATGTCCTCCTCCACGGCGGCGACAGCGGACAGGCGGGCTTCCTCCTCCACACAAGCCACGGAGGAAGACTGCACCAGGATCCCATTCTGCTTGGCCCAAAGGTCACGGAATTGGTTGGTGCAGTCGGCAGCGAAAGACCGAATGCAGTCGCACGGGAACCCAAGCCACTTGGTTACCGCCGGGTCACATACGAGCCATCTGGTGAGCGCGATGTCCGCTTTGTCGTGCACACGAGGTGCCGCAGAGACCTGCAGCAAGTTGCTCTCGGACGTGCCCTCCTCCACGGCGGCGTCATAGGCGCTAGGCACCTGCTGTGCGTGATCCATGGAGGCGACGGCGTGGTGCACGCGGTCCTGGAAGCGCAGGGCGTCGCTGATGGCGGCGGTCACTGGGCCGCCGCTGCTTGGAGCCTCCACCTCTGCCGTGGACCAGCGCTGCCAAGCCTGCATCGAGTTCAGTGCGTCTTCTCGGTGCCGCGTCGGCGTCGGTGTCCTGGGGGGTCGCTTAGTCAAGTGTCGGCCCACATGTGCAGAAGCCTCGGCGATCACACGGTCCCGAAATGGGCCCAGGGCCAACGGAGTCTCACGGGTGACCCTTGCGGAATCCTGGGGGCCCGTGCTGTGCGAGGTAGCGATGTAGTCGATCCTTGTCTCACCCTGGCCATCGGGGTACCTCCATGTAGTGCTACGTCCTGCTGCTGGTCCAAAGGTGTTGAGGGCTCGCATTCTACACTGAAGGAACATGCCATGCAGGCGTCGTCCATTGTCAGCCCACTGTGGTTGGCACTTGCCCCGTGAGCTGGCATGTCCCACTTCATGTAGTGACGGTGCACACCGGTGGGGGAATACATCCCAATGCTCGATTCACATTGTCGAAAAATCATCCTTGTCGCGTCGGCATGCTGCGTGGGCTGCGTGCTTGGGGCTTGTCGGCGGGGGCGTACTCACGGAGGGCGTAGAAGTCGATGTGTGGTTTGCGTTGCATACGTATGCCCGCCATATGTCCCAGCTGCCATCGTTGCATAACTGTGATACAGTCCCGTGAAGCAATCCGCGTGGACTCTAACCGTGGGGAGGGCGTGGTGATGTAGTTGGGTCGATCCCAGAGACGAGCTTCTGGCGAGTGTTGTGTCGCCGTCTGAAGGAACCACATAGCTGGAGTGTGCCGCAACGTCCTGGCCCTCATGAAGGTCGACCTCAGGCCACACCCGCCCTCTGGCGAGCACAGCACGGTGGGCGCCGCGATAGCTCTATATGCTGTGCACTGGCTCGCTCCCGTCATCGTAGCCATCCTGCGACACGGAGCTCCACGGTGGTCGTGCCGTCACCGAACGCTCGGCCCTCCAGCGTATTGAACTTCGGCTAACGATGGCGCGCAGAAGAGAAGCGAAACATGACAAGTCCCGCCATCGACTGATGATCTTGCTGTGCGGGGGCTTGCGACCCCGCAAACACGAGAAACAAAAACGCCAGAATCGCTCGAGCCAGGGCCTTGCAAGCGCGCTTCCCGTCATCCGCCGCGTCCTGGTCAAGGCCCGATCCCGCCACCACTGCTCTCCTGGACCCCTCCACTTGAAAACATTTTCTTCTTCCGGGCTGGTAACCAACGTCCATCGCGCGACTCTTCGAGTCTAAACGCGCTTCCCGTCATCCGCTGGCCCTACGCGAACTTGGCACCGGGGATCGTTGACCACAGCATCCCCTGTTCGTTGGTCACGTCATCCAGGTTCTATTCGGCAATGCGAGCCACCTTTGAAAGAAGACACCTGGCGTCGGTATTGCCCAGGAGGGAAAAAACACACAGACACAAGTAATCGTCGATCCCCAGGAAAATATGGGAAAATATGGGAAATGGGGGGAAGACGAACATCTAACAAATATAGAAAATATGGGAAATCCTTTTATTTGTGTGTATTTATTTGTGTGTCCCAGGGCCCCTTTAATTGCGACCTATCGAGTCAACTTAAGTTTGAGGCAGTGCTCTCCCACGGGCCAAGAATGGCGGCTAATGCACTCGAGGAGTTCCTTCATGACCCCAGGGCGTCAGGGCACCCAACGCATACAAAACTTAGCTTCGTAACTTGACCTCTCCAAATTCCAAAACAACCGCGCAAACGAAGCAGGAGCCCAGGACGCCGTGCTTGCGCACCGGTAGTTATAGCTATACACATATATATATGTATATATATATATATATACATATATATATATATATATATGTATATATACATGTATATATACACACACACACACTAGAACCATCGCGCGCGCTTCGCGCGCGCTCAGGTTCTAGCCCAGGCCAGGGGCGCGCTTGAGGATCTTGGACAGCGTTATCAAGCACAGGCGCGTGACATAGTCGTGCCTCCTGAGGGCCTCTTGGACACCTCTTGGGTCTTCGTGGGGGCATCTGAAGGGCTTCTGGGGGGCCCTCCATGCTTCCTCAATTGACTGTTGCAGGCACATCTTGGGTGCTTCTCGGGGGGCATCTTGGGGCTTCTTGGGGTCCCTTGGGGGCATCGTCAGGGTTCTCCGGGCAGTCGGAAAGTGATGTTCTGCAGCCTAAAGCAGACAATTGGCCGTCTTGGCTGCGTAGAGGCCCGGCTTGAGACCACATTGGGGCAATCCGGAAGCCTCCCAGGGCCTCCTTGAAGCAATTTTGATTGGCCCCGTGTACGTCTCCTGTGAGCCTTTTGTGGCCTGGTGGGGGGCTTTGGTGGGCCTCGTCGAGCCACTTGGGGACTCTTGGGGCCTCTTGTGGGCCTCTTAGGGCGAAAGGCTCTGCTGTTGGGTTCGCGTTCACCTTCTTGGGGCTCTCTTGGGGCCCTCTTGGGGCCCTCTCGGGCCGTCTTGGGCGCCTCGGGCACCGTCTTGGGGCCCTCGTGGGCCGTCTTGGGGCCCTCTTGGAGGCCTCTGCGGTCTTGGGGGCCTCTTGGGCCGTCTTGGAGCGTCGGGAAGCCAAAAGGCTGGGAACTTTAAAATCCATCAAAGCCGACGGGAAAACATTGCTTCTTGAAACCTCTTCGGCCTTCTGGGGAGCTTCTTGAGGGCCTCTTGGGTCCCATTTGGGGGCCTCTGGGGCTTCCTGAGAGCCTCTCGGGGTGGAAGGCTCGGATTTTCGGTTCGTCTTACCCCTCTTGGGCCCCCCTTGGGGCCGTATTGGTGCCCTCTCGGGCTGTCTTGGGCCCTGTTGGAGGCCTCGTGGGCTATCTTGGATTGGTCTTGGAGGCCTTTTGGGCCGTCTTGGAGCGTCAGGACGCCAAAAGGCTGAAAACTCTAACATCAATCAAACACCTACGGCAAGACATGGATTTGTGCTTCTTGGGGCCTTCGTGGGAGGCCTCTTGGATACGCTTCGGCCCCCTGGGGGGGCTTCTTGAGGCCTCCTGGAGCCTGTTAGGGCTTCTCGGGGCCTCCTGAGAGCCTCTCGGGATGGAAGACTCGGATTTTCGGGTCGTGTCAACCCTCCATCTTGGGGCCGTGTTGGGGCCCTCTCGCTCCGCCTTGGACGCCTCTGGCGCCGTATTGGGACCCCCGTGGGCTGTCTTGAGACCGTCTTCGAGGCCTCTGGGGATACCTTGGAGCGGAAATTGAAGCCTCTTGGGCCGTCGTGGGGCGTCAGGAAACTCAAAAGGCGAGAACTCGAAAATCGATCAAAAACCAAAGGAAAACAAATTAGTTGTGCCTCCTGGGGCTCCTTGGGAGCCATCTTGGAGACCTCTTGGGGCGTCTTGGAAGCCTCTTGGACAGTCAGGGACCAATTCTGGGGTGATCTCGGGCGGTCATTGGTCGTGTTCGTTGTGTGGAAACGCCATTTCTGGCAATCCAGGGTCGTCTTCTGGCGACTTTACAAGGCCCCCAGCGCCACGGCAGGGCCCCCGGGCCTCCCAGCGCGAGGGCCCCATCCCAGGCCACACCTCGTGCCCGCGGCAGGGCGTCCCTGGGCCGTCTCGGCGCCCTCGTGGGCCGTCTCGGCGCCCTCGTGGGGTGTCTGAAATCCATCAAAAATCTAAGGACAATCAATGATTTTGGCGTCCCTTTGGGCCGTGTTGGAAGCCTTGTGGGCCGCCTGGGGGCCATCTTGGGCGCGTTCGAACGATATGTCCTCGTTTCGGGGCCTCCTGGGGGCCTCTTGCGGCCCTTTTCGTTTGTGTTGGGGCTTTCTTGGGCCGTGTGGGGGCGGCCCTGGGCTGTCTCGGCGCCCTCTTGGAAGCCTGTTTGGGAGATTTCTGGGTGTCCTGGACCGTCCTCCTTCAACGTCGGCGGCACTGACCGTAAGACTTTCTGGGAACATGATTTGTTGGGGTGTCGTTGGGCGCCTCCGGAGGCTTCGGAACCTGACGCGTTTCCGAGCGTGACGGCAGGTAGCGCTGCTTAGGGCTCTCGTGTTTTTATCCTGGCGGGCGTTTAGGGAACATGGTTTGGGGAGAAGGCGGCAACCCGAGAATCATGTTCCCGGGAAGCTTTCCGGGAACATGATTTGTTCGGCAGGGGGGCCTCTGGGGGCTTACCGAGGGGCCCTTTTTGGCCTTGTCGGCGAGCCTATTGGAAACATGGTTGGGGCGGTGGACGGAAGCCCAAGGAATCATGTTCCCGGAAAGCTCTGGGAAATACGATTTACCGAAGTCTCTTGGGGGCCCGCAGGGGGCCTCCCTGGGGCCCCTTGGGAACTCATTGGGGCTTCCGGGGGGCCTCTTGGGAGCCTCACGGGGCTTCTTGGGAGCCTCTTGATGGCCTCCGGGGGCGTCCTAGGAGCCTCTCAGGCTGGAGACCTTGAAATGTCGCGCTCTTCGGGCCCTCTTGGGTCGCTCTTGGGGCTCTCTTGGGGCGCTCTCGAAGCCCTGTTGAATTATCTGGGGAGCCTCCTGGGCCGTCTCTGGTCTTTCTTGGGAGCCTCTTCGGCCGTCTTGGAGCGATCTGAACGGCCTCTGACGCCGTCCGGGACCGTGGGGAGGCGGAACATGCGATAGCGCAAAAATGCGGGGCCCTGTGGAGGAGCCTCTGGAGGCGCTCTTGGGGCGTTTTGGCGGCGTCGTCGGCCGTCCTGAGGCCATCTTCGGCGTGTCCGGGGCCTCTTGAGGCTGTCTTGGCAAGCTTTAGGGCCCTCTTGGCGTGTCGTGGCGCGTTTGGGAGCGGACCTGGACAGTCCCGGGAGCGCTGGGGGCTGTTGAATGCTAGGTGTTGTCTTGGAGGCGGAGGCTGTTGAGTGCAGGGTGGCGCGTGCTACGCGGAAGGCGGGCGAGCGGCCAGGCGGGCGGCGGGCGGGCGGGTGGCGGGCGGGCGGGCAGGTCGGGAGTTGAATGAGTTCCTTAAGGGTGCTCTCTTGCAGCGGGAGCTTGTTGAGCACAGGGTGTTGCCTTGAAGACGGGGGCTGTTGACTACAGGGTGTTGTCTTGGAGACTGAAGCTGTTGAGTACAGAGTGGTGCGTGCTACGCGGACGGCGAACGGGCGGCGGGTGCCCTAGGTGGTGGGTCAGAGGCCTCATGGGTGTTGGTTTGGATCTCGTGGTTGGCCTGTCGGGAACGTCGTGAACGCAGTTTCGCATCTTCTCGGTGACCGTTTTGGGGCCGTAGTGGGGCCTCCTCGGGGCTGTTTTGTAGCCTTTTGAAGCCTCGTTTGGGCCGCCTGGGTGCTTCTCGGGGGCCTCCTGGGGCCTCTTGGGGGCTCCTTGGGGCCTCCTGGGGCACTCTTCAAGCGGGAGGGTCGAATTTTAGATTCGTGGTCCCCTCTTGGGCGAATCTTGGGGCCGTCTTGGGGCTCTCTTGGGCTGTCTTGGGCGCCTCTGGGGTCGTCTGGGGGCCCTCTTGGGCCGTCTTTGGGCGCTCTTGGGGGCCTATTGGGCCGTCTTGGAACGTCGGACAGCCGAAAAGGCTAAATCTCTCCAAAACCTTTGAAAAATTACCGATGTCGGCCACTTGAAGCGCTCTGGAGAGGCCGGAGCACTGCACCCAGGACCCCCGGAGGAGCCTCCGAAAGTCGAAGGGCGACAAGAACGTCGGCGGGAGGCGAGCCGAGAAGTCGAAGGGGCGAGCGCGGTCCCAAGGGGCGACCGGGGCGGGGACGGCGTCGACGACGACGACGCCGACGACGGCGACACCGCCGACGACGGAGAATTCTCTCTGGGATCCGAGGGCCTCTGCGCTGGCCCGGGGCGGGATGTGCCACCGCAGGAGGGCCACGGCGCGCATGGCGTCCAGGAGGCCGTTTTCTTGGACCGGCGGCGGCGGCGGTCCGAAAATCGGCTCGTCCGCACCGTCCGTTGTAAGGTTCCTCGGGGCTGTTTGGGAGCCTCGTGAAGCCTCGTTCGGGCCTCCTGGGTGCCTCTGGGGGGTCTCCTGGGGCCTCTTGGCGCCCCTTTGGGGCCTCCCGGGGCCCTGTGGAGGCGGGAGGCTGGAATTTCCGGTTCGCGGTTCCCCTCTTGGAGCCCTCTTGGTGCCGTCTTGGGCCTCTCTTCGCCCGTCTTGGGCGCGTCTTGGGCCGTCTTGGGGCCCTCCAGAGCCGTCTTGAGGCCCTCTTGGAGGCCTCTTGGGCTGTCTTGGGGCGTCCGCGGGGGGCCTGTGAGCCGTCGTGGAGCGTCGGAAAGCTGAAAAGGCGGGAAAAACAAAATGT
>CAUYUJ010012002.1:762916-802916 GCA_963575745.1 Prorocentrum cordatum | reverse complement strand
AGTAGTAGTATCAGTAGTAGTATTAGTAGTAGTAGTAGTAGTAGTAGTAGTAGTAGTAGTAGTAGTAGTAGTCGTCGTAGTGTAAAAACACGATAGTTGCAATAGAAACAGTAGTAGTAGTAGTAGTAGTAGTAGTAGTAGTAGTAGCAGTAGTAGTGAAAAAGTAGTAGTAAAAGTAGTAGTAGTAGTAATAGTAGTACTGGCGGAGGCGGTAAGAACAATTATGGTAGTAGTAGTCGTAGTAGTAGTGGAAGTAGTAGTGGTAGTAGTACTAGTAGAAATAATAGCAGTAGTTGTATTAGAAGTCGTATTAGTATTAGTACTAGTAGTAGAAATAATAATAGTAGTAGTCGTAGTAGTAGTAGTAGTAGTAGTAGTAGTAGTAGTCGTAGTAATAAGAATAGAAGTAGTAGTGGTATTATGGTAACAGTTAAAGTAGTAGTGGAAGTGGTATTAAGGTAACAGTTATAGTAGTAGTGATTTCAAGGTGGTAGTAGGTCATAGGAGTAGTAACGTTGGTAGCCGTAGCGTTGGTAGTAGTAGTAGTAGTAGCAGTAGTAGTAGTAGTAGTAGTAGTAGTAGTAGTAGTAGTAGTGGTAGTCGTAGAAGTAGTCGTGGAAGTCGTAGTGGTAGTAGTGTAAGAAGTCGTAGTAGTAGTAGTAGTAGTAGTAGTAGAAGTAGTAGTAGTAGTAGTAGTAATAACAATGCTCGTAGTAGTAGTAGTAGTAGTAGTAGTAGTAGTAGTAGTAGTAGTAGTAGTAGTAGTAGTAGTAGTAGTCGTAGTAGTAGTAGTAGTAGTAGTAGTAGTAGTAGTATTCGTCCTAGTAGTAGTAGTAGTAGTCACAGTAGTAGTAGTAGTAGTAGTAGTAGTAGTAGCAGTAGTCTTGGCAGTAGTAGCGATAGTAGTAGTAGTACTTGTAGTAGTAGTAGTAGTAGTAGTAGTAGAAATAAACTGATAGTAGTAGCAGTCGTAATAGTAGTAGTATGGTATTGGTAGTAGTAGTAGTAGTAGTAGTCGTAGTAGTAGTAGTAGTAGTAGTAGTAGTATAGTATAGTATAGTAGTAGTAGTAGTTAGTAGTGTAGTAGTAGTAGTAGTAGTAGTAGTGGTAGTAGTAGAGTAGTTATAGTAGTAGAGGAGTAGGAGTAGGAGTAGTAGTAGTAGTAGTAGTGTCGTAGTAGTAGTAGTAGTAGTAGTAGTAGTAGAGTAGTCGTAGTTAGTAGTAGTCGTAGAGGTAGTAGTAGTAGTAGTCGTAGTAGTAGTAGTAGTTAGTAGTAGTAGTAGTAGAGTAGTATCAGTCGTAGATGTAGTCAGTAGTAGTAGTTAGTAGTAGTAGTAGTAGTAGTAGTAAAAGTAGTGTAGTTAGTAGTAGTAGTAGTAGTAGTAGTAGTTTGTAGTTAGTAGTCGTAGTAGTAGTAGTAGTAGGTAGTAGTAGTAGTTTAGTAGTAGTAGTAGGTAGTAGTAGTACTGGTGGTGGTGGTAACAAACTAATGATAGTAGTGGTCGTAATAGTAGTTGTTAGTAGTAGTGATAGTAGTATTAGAAGTAGTATTAGAATTCGTAGCAGAAATAATAGTAGTTAGGAAGTGTGGTGGTGGTGGTAGAAGTACTAACAGTAGTAGTAGTAGTAGTAGTAGTAGTAGTAGTAGTAGTAGTAGTAGTAGTAGTAGTAGTAGTAGTAGTAGTAGTGTAGTGTAGTAGTAGTAGTAGTAGTAGTAGTAGTAGTAGTAGTAGTAGTAGTAGTAGTAGTAGTAGTAGTAGTAGTCGTAGTCGTAGTCGTAGTCGTAGTCGTAGTCGTAGTCGTAGTAGTGGGTAGTAGTGGTAGTAGTGGTGGTAGTAGTAGTAGTAGTACTAGTAGTAGTGGTGGTAGTAGTGGTGGTAGTAGTAGTAGTAGTCGTAGTAGTAACAGAACAATACCAGTGGCACTGGTAATGGTAACAGAAACGACTTGATCGTTTGAGCTGCCAGCCTTACGTTCTGAAGGTTGTTGGCATTCTCGCCTGTTCGGGACTCCTTCGGCCCAAGATGGCCCAAGAGGCCTCCAAGATGGCCCAACGACGGCCCAATAGGGCCTCGAAATGGCCCAAGAAACCTCCACGACGGCCTCGGGCCTGAACATAGCCCAAGAGTTTCTTGTGGTCTCTGCCAAGCTTCTTGGGGCCTCTCCACAGGCCCCAAGAAACTCTACGGAAGTGCCAAGAAGCCCGATATAAGCTGAATAAGTTTTCAGAGGCCCCAAGATCTTCAGCCCCCCCAAGGAGCTCGACACATGCTCAAAAAACTGTTCGGATGTCCCCAATCAAGAGGCTCTTCAGCCCCCCAAGAACATCTTCAGCCCCCTAAAACTACTCTCATATGCATTAAGAGGCCCGTCGTATGTCTTTTATCAGCTATGACGGGGGGATCGGGGTCTCTTCCTGCAGGCCAGCCCCCGCAGGGCGATCTTCAGTTGTCCTAAGAGGCTCGGCTATGAGGAGGGGGGTCTGGGTCTCTTCCTGGAAGCCCCCATTCTGCCGCACTCAAAAAATTCTGGGGTCCAGACCACCCCTGACCATACAAACACCCACTGGGCCACACAAACACCCAACGGGCCACGCAAACACCTTCTCTTTCCCGGGGGGTGGTCCCAGAATGTAGGGGTCCCGCGGGGGTGTCCCTGGGGGTCCCCAACCCGGGCGGTTCCCCCTGAGAAGGAGGACAAGGGAGTGGTCTCCCTGTGGGCAAAGAGGTTCAAAAGTATACCCCGCCTCGGCCCCGGCCTCGACCCCGCTTCAACCCCGGCCCTATCGCTAGTCCTGGCCCTGGCCCTGGCCCAGGTCAGGTCCCGGCTCCGCCCGGCCCGGGCACCGGCCCCCGGCCCCACGCCCCTTAACCTGCGCTGCAGCCTCGGCCCTGGCCCCGGCCCCGACTCCGGCCCCGGCCCCCGCCACAGCCCCCACCTGCCGCCGAGTTCCTCCTCCTCCTCCTGCTCCTCCTCCATTATTTCTCCTCCTCCTCCTCCTCCTCCTCCTCCTCCTCCTCCTCCTCCTCTTCCTCTGCCTCCTCCTCCTCCTTCTCCTCCTCCTCCTCCTGCTCCTCACTCCGCCTCTCCTCCTCGGCCGCCGCCGCCGCAGCCGCAGCGTCCTCAGCCGCTTCCTCCTCCGCCTCCGCCTCCGGCCTCCGCCTCCCGGCGCCGACTGCGTACTCCTACGCCACGCCGACTCCGACTCTCCTACGACTACTCAGACGCCTCCTGCGCCTCCGCCTCACGCTCCTCCGCGCCTCTCTCAGCGCCCCTCCCCCGCCGCCTCCTTCCTCCTTCCTCCCTCCTCCTCCGCCTGTCTCCTTCCTTCGTTTTCCGCTCCGCCTTCCTACTCCTACTCTACTCCTACTCTCCGCCCACGCTCCGCCTCAGCTCCTTCCTCCGCCTCCTCGTCCTCCTCCTCCTCTCCCTCCTCCCTCCCTCCCTCCCTCCCTCCACTCATCCCTCCCTCCCTCCTCCCTCCATCCTCCTCCCTCCTCCTCTTCCTCCTCCTCCTCCTCCTACTCCTCCTCCTCGGCTTCCTCCTCGGCTTCCTCCTCGTCCTCCGCCTCCTCCTACTCCTCTTCCTCCTCCTCTTCCACTCCTTTTCCTTATGCATAACTTTTCCCTGTCGCACCCCGAGGCCAATTTTCAGGGTGGTCCGTTCGTTTCGCCTGAGATTTCCTGACCACTGATGACCCTGAAGCCTGAAACTTGACAACTGCTTCACAGATGGAGGGCGGGTGATTTTCAAAGTGTGGCTCTCCCGTTAACGCCGCGCACACTCGTTTTAAAAAGTTGCCGGAGATTTCACGGATTGAGGGCGGCTCCTTTTCAAAATGTGACTCTCGCCATAGCGCCGCGCGCATTGGTTTCAAACAGTTGCCAGAGTTTTCACGGATGGAGGGAGGCTCCTTTTCAAAATGTGGCTCTCGCCTTAGCGCCGCGCACATTCTATTTACACATTTGCCAAAGAGTTTTCGCGGATTGAAAGCGGCTCCTTTTCAAAATGTGGCTCTCGTCTTAGCGCCACGCACATTCCTCTAAATACCTATCAGAGTTTCACGGATTCCCATGATCAGGGTACCAGAAATTGTGTTTTCAAGGATTCTTGACCATGAGGGTGCAACAGATACGTTGGCTCTCGCTGTTGACGTCTCAAAAATGGCGTTCTGGCACGATTCAGGATCGTCGAGATGCAACAGTCAGGTTGATCCGTGGCGTTGGGATCCCGAGAACGATGTTTTGGCATGCGTCAGGGTCTTCAAACGGCTGTCTTCCAACGGGGCAGTTCCCTCAGTGGACATGAACCTTGTAGGGGCCTGTAAAGAGGGAGCTTGGCGGAGGGGTTATTACAGAATCGTTGATGCTTCTTGCGTTTACACTAGTCTTCCTCCTCCTCCTCCGCACTCATCCTCCTGCTCCGCCCTCCTCCTCCTCCTCCTCCTCCTCCTCCTCCTCCTCCTTCTCCTCCTCCTCCTCCTCCTTCCTCCCTCCCGCCCTCCCTCCCTCCCACCTCCTCCTCCTCCTCCTTCCTCCTCCTCCTCCTCCTCCTCCTCCTCCTCCTCCTCCTCCTCCTCCTCCTCTTCCTTCTCTTCCTCCTCCTTTTCCTCCTCCTTCTCCTCTTCCTCCTCCTCCCTCTTGGAGGTCTGTGTGGAGTTCCTGGGTCGGCGTTGGGCACCCCTCCCCGCACCTGCTCTGTGCGGGGGACGCTGTTGCGGCAGTCTCTGGAGTGTGGAGAGGGGGGTCGGGCTCCGACCTGGACCTCGGCGCAGACCCCTTGGAGCCGGTCGTGGCTGGGGTGGGATGGCGTTTGGGATGGGTCGGCAGCGTGTGCTTCCTCCCCCCCCTCTCCAAATCCTCTCTCCCTCCATCCGGCTAGCCTCGTACCTGCGTCGTACGTTGGCGTAGGATGGAGCCGAGACCGGGCGAGGATCCCTGCCGGAGGGCCGCTGATGCCCCCTCCCCAGGAAGACCCAAATCTAGCGTTAGCCTTCCGGCTTTGGGCGTGGCACCTCTCCGGAGGGAGCCTGGGAAGCTGAGGGAGGTTTGGGCACGGTGGCTCGCAAGGCCTCGTACCCTCCCCCTCTCTCCCAAGGCTGCTTCCCTAGAGTGGTCTCATCCATCCCTGGGCTGACGTTGCGGGGTTGCTGTCGGTCGCCGGTGGGGCCCCGCAGCTCTCTACTAAAGGGGCTGAGCCTGCAGTCCCAACATGCCACCTCGCTGGTCAACCAACCCCTCGCTCCTCCCCTCCTCCTCACTCTCCTCCCTCCCCCCTCCTCCTCCTCCTCCTCCTCCTACTCCTCCTCCTCCTCTCTCCCTCTCTTCTGCTCATCCTCTTCCTCCTCCTCCTCCTCCTCCTCCTCCTCCTCCTCCTCCTCCTCCTCCTCCTCCTCCTCCTCCCCCCCCTCTCCACGGCCCGGCCCATGTCCCGAGCCTGCGTTGTTGTCTCGTCGTGGTCGTCGGAGTGGTCGTCGTGGTCGTCGTGGTCTTGGTCGTGGTCGTGATCGTGGTCGTGGTCGTCGTCGTCTTCCGTCTGGGTCGGCTGCACCGGCCGCAAGGCCTTTACAATAGAAGCGCCGAAGTGTGACCTCGCCATGTGGGTTGCTTACTGAACCCGTCGACATCCCGCAAGCTTCCGTCCAAACCTGAACTGCCTCCTCCATAGCTCAAGGTGTGGCTGCAGAAGGGTGTTGACCGTTGTGCGCAACGTCAACGCAGGGCACAGTTAGGAAATGCCTACATTCTGCGGGCACCGCTCAATAATGCGCGAAGGCAAAAATGGAGGCCAATCGCACTATCCATGTTGCTTCGGCTGCCCTAGGGATTGCGCCAGACTCAGAAAGTCTGTAGATCCGGTTCGCCACGGCGTGCTCTTGACATCGGCTGACCGAAAACCGAGGACAACCCCAGAGATAGCCAAAGGTCCAGAGATCCTCTCCAGGAGGCAGGGAGGATACCCGTCGGTCGGGAGAAGCAGGCAAAAACATGAAGTAAAAAGGAGCTGAAGTAGATTGGGTTTCCGCCCGCCCCCTGAAGAGGAAGAAAAAGGAAACAACACTCGATGATTGGAGTAGGAAGGCAATATAAGTAGATTGGGATCTATGAATCCATAACTACCCACTTTCAACGACCAGTTTGTACTGTTAACTCGTTCCTTCCGCCCACTGCTGCTCCTCCTCCTCCTCCTCCTTCTCCTCCTCCTCCTCCTCACCCTCCCTCCTCGT
The DNA here is from genome assembly GCA_963575745.1 of Prorocentrum cordatum. Lineage (NCBI taxonomy): Eukaryota > Dinophyceae > Prorocentrales > Prorocentraceae > Prorocentrum > Prorocentrum cordatum. The sequence continues at coordinate 796,689 of CAUYUJ010012002.1, read as the reverse complement.
GCCGATTCTTCCCTCCTCCTCCTCCTGCTGCTCCTCCTCCTCCTCCTCCTCCTCCTCCTCCTCCTCCTCCTCTTGTTCCTCCTCCTCCTCCTCTTCCTCCTCCTCCTGCTCCTCCTCCTCCTCCTCCTCCTCCTCCTCCTCCTACTCTCCGACCTCCCCCTCACCGCATGCCCCTCCATATCCATCTGCATCCCCATCTTTTTCCAATCATTTCGTGGTTTTCTGCGGCCCATCTCCTGGCCCCCTCGGAACTCCCTTGCTCCAGTCCTCTGGCCGGAGTCCTTTCTGTTCGTGGCTTGTGGTTCCCTGACGGTTCCTCCCACAGTGCTGTGGCTGTTGCTGTCCCTGAGGTAACAAAAGATTTTCGTGGCTCATGGCTCGTCGTCCAACCCCCCTGGCTTTCCTGGCGGGTAGCTCGACCTGCCCTCCCTGACGGGTCCTTCCCCCCGCCAGCTCAGATCCTTCTGTCCCTCACCGCTCCTTCGTGCAGGGGCCAGGGCGCGCGTGCCACGTGTGTTACTGCATCCCGGGGAGGATCTCACATGGTCGGTCCAAGTGACCCCATCCGATCGGTGGCACAAAAAGGTCTGGACCACCCGCAATGCATCTGCATCATGCGTTTCTTGATTTGCAGACGCTCCGCGATGCCTGTACTAACGCATCCTCCGTGTGTCCGGAAGCTTGGCGCCCTGTTTCGGGGCGTGTGTCCGCGATGGGTAGTTCGTTTGCTCGGCGTTGTTGGGATATGGTGGATTCCGTGACCATCGTTGCTGGCCAAGGGCACGTAATTTCGCTAACCCGTCACTCACCATGCATGCCGCGTCAGCTGCGTGAGGATGCCGTTGATCGACAGCTTCAGCGCCAGGTTGGGCAAAATCCCGAATCGTGCTTGCTTCGACTCTGTCAAACAGCACCTCAAGCCATCTCAGAAAAAACGTTTGGAGAAACGCGGTCTGCGAGCGGTAGCAACTGGGGCCGAGTTAACCTGAGTGTATCCAGAATGCAAGTCTCGTGGATACAAGTACCCCTAGGAATGTCCTTTGGGATGTGGCTGCCAGGGTACGCTGCCGTGTCGTAGGTTGAAGTGTCCTGCTCTTGCTTGTGAAACCGTCGACGTTGCGGGCAAGGGGATCTTCAATGCGATCCGCCGGCCCCCTTGTGGGGCCACCAGGCTGTAGGCCGGGAATTCGCAGTTTCATGTACCAGTTGCAGCTTCCAGTTTCTACGGTTACAGTTCTGCTTTTTGCTGCTTACTGTTCCTTGTTGACTTCTTGCCGCTTACTGTTCCTTGTTGATGGACCGCGCGAGGGGGGGAGGCCCAAAACGGGCATGTTTACCACGGAGAAATCGTATGCTCTGAATTGCCGGGGTGGATAAAATTTCACACCCCTCACGCAGATCGGCGGGGTCAGGGTCCAAAAACACATGGGATTCGACACATTTCTGAAATACGGTGGCACCCTTCACGCAGATCGGCGGGGTCAGGGTGCAAAAGCACAAAGGATTTGCCACGTGTCTGAAATTCGGTGGCACCCCTCACGCATATCGGCGGGGTCAGGATGCAACAACACAAAGGATTTGCAAACTTTCTGAAATTCGGTTGGACCCCTCACGCAGATCGGCGTGGCCAGGGTCCAAAATTAAAGGGACTTGGATTTACCTCATTTTTGAAATTCGGTGGCACCCCTCACGCAGATCGGCGGGGTCAGGGTGCAAAAACACATTGGATTTGCCACATTTCTGAAATACGGTGGCACCCCTCATGCATATCGGCGGGGTCAGGGTGATTTGCCACATTTCTTAAATTCGGCGGCACCCCTCACGCAGATCGGCAGGGTCAGGGTCCAAAAACACTGGAGATGCGCCACATTTCTGAAATTCGGCGGCACCCCTCACGCAGATCCGTAGGGTCAGGGCACAAAAACATACAGGATTTGCTACATTTCTGGAATTCGGCGGCACCCCTCACGCAGATCCGTAGGGTCAGGGTCGAAAAACAAAAAAATCCCGACACTGTTTCACGGCGAAGTCAAAGCCTCATGACTTCGCTCTTTCATGGCCCATTCTCCGAGAGAGGGGGCCGGCGGCAGGGGGCGAAGCCCTTACGGATAGATCTGTTTGCGGGAATTAATAACCTCCTCTGTGCGGTCACTGGGTGTGTCCCCACCGTCACTAGGTGCCTCCCCACCGTCCCTCTGGAGGAAGGGCCCTCTGCAGGAGTGGTTCACTGATCCTCCTGAGGACATTAGCGTAGATTTTAATGGACTTGTCCTGCACTCGGCGTCTTATAAAAAAGGTCCGCCGTGCGGCTGGGAGCTGCACTGTCTTCAAGGATGGGCGTCAGGACTTGTGAAACGAGATGCCCCATTCAAACGACGCTGAGGCGGACCCCTCATGCTGCTTAATGTTGGGGTGTCACTGGTTCGGTCAGGTGCCTTGTGGGTCCTGATGTAATTGGGCCGCGCTGGCGTGATGTGACAACATCATTCGACACCAGAGAAGCCGGCGTCATATAAGAAAGCTCTACAGGTGCACAGCTCGTCGTGGAATGGCCTAGCATATGTCAACACTCACCTTTACAGGACCCCGATGTGTGAAGAAGAACTCTTCGGGCGGATGGAAACTCACTTAGCTAACCAGGGGGCGAAGGCCGCAATCACCATCCACCCTGCAAACGATTTGACGATTTGAGATGCTGGCCGTCGTCATCAGGAATAAACCTTGCGAGCTTACAATGAAACTGCGTAGTACGATCTAGTGCCAAACGCCGATCACGTTCGGAAGCTTAGATCGCCAGGCTTTGGAGGTGCGAAGTTTCTTCTCACCGTTGTCACACCCTGTGCGAGGCCGCCACCATGCGTGTGCAATGGTGTGGTGGCTGGCCTCAAACCTAGTGCGAATAGCGGGAACTCGTCGTTTGCCAACGGCTGTCAGATGCTCCGACCTTTTGCATTTATCTATTTGTGTTAACTGTTGCGCCTGCGTCTCCACGCGTTCTCCTCTCCAGTCCAACCTGTAGCTGATGTATTGCCCTCCGCTTGAACTCCTGCCTATTACTCTTCTGCCTGGGGTCGCCCTGGGGTCAGAGCATGGCCACACCCGCCTCGCAGTGAGAAGTCCTTGCAGCTGGAACCTCGCTGGCAAATTAGCCTGACGAGGGACCCAACCATATGCAGGTGTGAGTACCGCAATTGTGGATATCTTCTTCGGTGGCGCTCCCTATGGGGCCACGAAACGTGTGAGGGGTGTGCCGAAATGGGTGCGCGGGACGCGTGCGGGCACACCCACTGGGGCCTTCGGTGGAGCTCCCTATGGGGCCACGAAACGTGTGAGGGGTGTGCCGAAATGGGTGTGCGGGACGCATGCGGGCACACCCACTGGGACCTTCGGTGGAGCTCCCTATGGGGCCACGAAACGTGCGAGGGGTGTGCCGAAATGGGTGTGCGGGACGCATGCGGGCACACCCAACTGGGGCCTTCGGTGGAGCTCCCTATGGGACCACGAAACGTGTGAGGGGTCACGAAACGCGTGAGGGGTGTGCCGAGATGGGTGTGCGGGACGCATGCGGGCACACCCACTGGGGCCTTCGGTGGAGCTCCCTATGGGGCCACGAAACGTGTGAAGAGCATGCCGAAATGGGTGTGCGGGACGCATGCGGGCACACCCACTGGGACTTTCGGCGGAGCTCCCTATGGGGCCACGAAACGCGTGAGGGGTGTGCCGAAATGGGTGTGCGGGACGCATGCGGGCGGCAGCACTGGGGCCTTCGGTGGAGCTCCATATGGGGCCACGAAACGTGTGAGGGGTGTGCCGAAATGAATGGCGGGACGCATGCGGGCACACCCAACGGGACTTCGGGGTGGAGCTCCTTTGGGGCCACGAAACGTGTGAGGGGTGTGCCGAATTGGGTGTGGTGAGCAGCGGGACACTGGGGCCTTCGGCGGAGCTCCCTATGGGGCCGACGTGCGAGGGGCTGCCGAATTGGGTGTGGGTGACGCATGCGGGCGGCAGCACTGGAGCCTTCGGCGGAACTCCCTATGGGGCCACGAAACGTGTGAGGGGTGTGCAGAATTGGGTGTGCGTGACGCATGCGGGCGGCAGCACTGGGGCCTTCGGCGGAGCTCCCTATGGGGCCACGAAACGTGTGAGGGGTGTGCCGAATTGGGTGTGCGTGACGCATGCGGGCGGCAGCACTGGGGCCTTCGGCGGAGCTCCTTATGGGGCCACGAAACGTGTGAGGGGTGTGCCGAATTGGGTGTGGGTGCGCATGCGGGCGGCAGCACTGGGGCCTTCGGCGGAGCTCCTATGGGGCGCAGCGAAACGTGTGAGGGGTGTGCCGAATTGGGTGCGCGTGACGCAGCGGGCGGCAGCACTGGGGCCTTCGGTGGAGCTCCCTATGGGGCCACGAAAAGTGTGAGGGGTGTGCCGATTGGGTGCGGGAGACGCATGCGGTAGGCAGCACTGGGCCTTCGGCGGAGCTCCTATGGGGCCACGAAACGTGTGAGGGGTGTGCCGAATTGGGTGTGCGTGACGCATGCGGGCGGCAGCACTGGGGCCTTCGGCGGAGCTCCCTATGGGGCCACGAAACGTGTGAGGGGTGTGCCGAATTGGGTGTGCGTGACGCATGCGGGCGGCAGCACTGGGGCCTTCGGCGGAGCTCCCTATGGGGCCACGAAACGTGTGAGGGGTGTGCGAATTGGTGTGGTGACGCATGCGGGCGGCAGCACTGGGGCCTTCGATGGGAGCTCCCTATGGGGCCACGAAACGTGTGAGGGGTGTGCCGAATTGGGTGTGGGTGACGCATGCGGGCGGCAGCACTGGGGCCTTCGGCGGAGCTCCCTATGGGGCCACGAAACGTGTGAGGGGTGTGCAGAATTGGGTGTGGGTGACGCATGCGGGCGGCAGCACTGGGGCCTTCGGCGGAGCTCCTATGGGGCCACGAAACGTGTGAGGGGTGTGCCGAATTGGGTGTGGGTGACGCATGCGGGCGGCAGCACTGGGGCCTTCGGCGGAGCTCCTATGGGGCCACGAAACGTGTGAGGGGTGTGCCGAATTGGGTGTGGGTGACGCATGCGGGCGGCAGCACTGGGGCCTTCGGCGGAGCTCCTATGGGGCCACGAAACGTGTGAGGGGTGTGCCGAATTGGGTGTGGGTGACGCATGCGGCGGAGCGGCCACGAAACGATGAATGCCGAAATGGGCGCATGCGGGCGGCTCTGGGCGTTGGTGGAGCTCCTATGGGGGCACGAAGGTGTGAGGGTGTGTGCCGAATTGGGTGTGGGTGACGCATGGCGGGCGGCAGCACTGGGGCCTTCGGCGGAGCTCCTATGGGGCCACGAAACGTGTGAGGGGTGTGCCGAATTGGGTGTGGGTGACGCATGCGGGCGGCAGCACTGGGGCCTTCGGCGGGGCCACGAAACGTGTGAGGGGTGTGCCTATGCGGGCCAGCGGGCAATGGGGCCACGTGTGAGGGGTGTGCCGAATTGGGGGGTGACGCATGCGGGCGGCAGCACTGGGGCCTTCGGCGGAGCTCCCTATGGGGCCACGAAACGTGTGAGGGGTGTGCCGAATTGGGTGTGGGTGACGCATGCGGGCGGCAGCACTGGGGCCTTCGGCGGAGCTCCTATGGGGCCACGAAACGTGTGAGGGGTGTGCCGAATTGTGTGGTGTGTGTGTGGTGTGTGTGTGTGTGTGTGTGTGTGTGTGTGTGTGTGTGTGTGTGTGGTGTGTGTGTGTGTGTGTGTGTGTGTGTGTGTGTGTGTGTGGTGTGTGGAGGGAGGAGGACGGGAGGAGGGAGGAGGAGGAGGAGGAGGAGGAGGAGGAGGAGGAGGAGGAGGAGGAGGAGGAGGAGGAGGAGGAAGAGGAGGAGGAGGAGGAGGAGGAGGAGGAGGAGGAGGAGGAGGGGGGAGAGGAGGAAGGAGGAGGCGGGAACGCGGGGCACCGTCTTTTCAAAACGAGGACCCAACACCACAGGACGGTTGGGAAAAAGCTCCTCCTCTTTTTCCTCCCAAGCCCAAGTTTAACGTTTGAAGGCCTCCTCGGGGGAGGGGAAACAAGAGGAAGAGAGAGAAGGAAAAGGAGGGAGAAATGAGGAGGGGCGGGAACGAGGAATGAAGTGGGAGAAGGACGCGGAAAAAGGAGCGGTCGTAAGACTTTCAGCCAGCAGCGCCAACAACTCGTCTCCCGCGTAGCTGGCCAGCGGCCTAGCTCAGGAACGATGAGCAGCATCCCGTTGGCCGGGATCGAAGAATGATTGAAATAGGGAGGAGGACAAGGGAAGCGGGAGGGGTTGGAGGGGGAGGAAAGCGATGAAGGAGGGTAGTGAGGAAACTGGAACGGATGAGGCTGGATGGGAGAGGAGGAGGATAAGGGTGAGGTGGAGGATGAGAGAAGAAACGGGAGGAAGACGACACGGGGGGCGAGATGGAGGAGAGAACGGCTGACAAAACAATATGGACATGACGGAGAAGGAAGGGAAGGAGAGGGACATGGGGATAAAGGATTCAGCTTGCAGGTTTTGTCCCAAATGTTGGTGCACACGCCTGTCCTCCTTCCTCCACCAGACGCACGCCAAAGCCCTCTCAGCTGCACAATTTGCAGACGTCCACTATCCGGGGAACCTCCCCGCGAACCGACCAGTATATTCGCGGAGCAGCCGATACAGCAACTCTTAAACGACACAAATATCTGGTCTTTTCCTCTGGCTCTCTCTCTCTCTCTCGCTGTCCCCGCCACTCTCCCGCGAGCCGCATGTTTTCGCGCTCATCGGCAAGCCGTCATTTACTTTTTGTCTTCAAGGACCGCCAGAGGTGGGACTGGATAAATCCGGCTTCGCGTCGCATACTTTTGGGTCTGCTGGATGTGCGCACGGCTGCACATTGAGCTCTCATCTTTGTGCTGCGGCCTGCGACTTCGCCTCCCACCTTCCCGCCTGTCGGACAACTACGGGATCGACCTGTTCCAAGGCCACACCAAGCCACTCGCGCGACATCGCCGCCTGCGCGGTCCCACTGGCCATGCTCAATGCCTGTTGCCGCTGTTCGTCCTCCGGCGATGTGGAGCCACGGCCGCGTAGCGTGCTAACGGTCGCAAACGAAACCATGTCGAACGCGCTCAAATCGAAGAAGCCGTTTCCTCTCATATTGGAGGCCTGGAAATCGGCACCAACACCAACTCAGGGGGTTGCCTTCACGGGGGGAAGAGGATCCTCGATCTCGGTGTTGGCGGTAATATTTCGGCCACCTTGGAAGCCAAAATATTACCACCATCACCGAGATCGGGATCTTCTTCCCTCGGTGGAGGCGCACCGCCGAAACTGGTGTTGGTGTCAACCTCTAGGCCTGCGATCATACGCGTTCCCCCAGCCGTAGCTGCCAATTGTCGGGCGCGTGCCCTCGCCGCCCGCGGCTGCTCGCGTGCGCCGGCTGCGGTGCTCGCCTCCCCGACGTGGCGGAACGGCGTCGGGCTCGCGTCGCAGCCCGGAGCCCGCGCTGCGGCCGCAGCTGGCAGGGAGGAAGAGGAACCATTTTCCCCACGCAAACAAGCTCGTCCCCAAACAGTCCGCCTCCCCTCGAGGGGGCTTAGACCAAGACAGCAAGCCACGAGAAATCAGCATCACGTCCAGGGGGCTTTGAACGCCGCCGTGCAGGCCAACGGTTCGATACAGAGCCGCAGAGAGGGAGGAGGAGAGCGGGAAGAAGAGGAGGAGGAAGCGGAGGAGGACAAGAAATAGCCAATGTGAATGATCAAAGGTGATGTATGGGCTCCCCCAAAGGACCGAACGTCCAACAAAATACCAACGCCACACACAACCGGCGGGCAGACGCCTAACACATTGTAATTCGATGCATCCCCATCGCACCAGATGGCAAAAGTCAGCACTGGCAGAAACCAGTACGAAAATGTGACAAGGCAGCATGACAACCTGAAGCCAGGAAGGTTGAAGGTGCATTTCAAATGAAACCGAAAGGCAGAATGAGAAGAACCGGCCCCCTAAAGGAAAAGGAAGGGCGGTCCCGCCCGGGGAAGCCAAACCCCGCATGCAAGCCTGGGCCAAACTGCAGCGCCGCCCTGGCACTGGGAGCGTCGGTCACATACAAAAGAGAGGGGGAAACGGGAGAGACGAGACGAGGAGGAAAGGAAGAAAAACGGGGGGGAGGCGTACCTTCACGGGTTTCACTGCTCCTCCACGCCTTGCGCGCCCCCGATAGTGGCCTCCAGGTGTCGGAGGCGCCGCCAGGGCTTGCCACCCTCCTCGTCCACACGGTAAGGCATGGCATCACGGCCAGCTTCTGCAATCCGCCGGCCCCCTTGTGGGGCCACCAGGCTGTAGGAGCGAGGTTCGCAGTTTCCTGTACCAGTTGTAGCTTGTAGTTTCGAGTGTTACAGTACTGCTTCTTGCTGGTTACTGTAACTAGTTGACTTATTGCTGGTTACTGTAACTAGTTGATTGACCGCGCGAGGGGGGGGAGGCCCAAACCAGATTTTTAGCACCCCCCGGGCGCGTTGTCTGAATTGCTGGGGGGGCTCGAAATCGACACCCCTCACGCAGATCCGCGGGGTCAGGGTCCAAAAACACAGGGGATTTGCCACATTTCTGAAATTCGGTGCCACCCCTCACGCAGATCCGCGGGGTCAGGGTCCAAAAACACAAGGGATTTGCCACATTTCTGAAATTCGGTGCCACCCCTCACGCAGATCCGCGGGGTCAGGGTCCAAAAACACAGGGGATTTGCCACATTTCTGAAATTCGGTGCCACCCCTCACGCAGATCCGCGGGGTCAGGGTCCAAAAACACATGGGATTTGCCACATTTCTGAAATTCGGTGCCACCCCTCACGCAGATCCGCGGGGTCAGGGTCCAAAAACACAGGGGATTTGCCACATTTCTGAAATTCGGTGCCACCCCTCACGCAGATCCGCGGGGTCAGGGTCCAAAAACACATGGGATTTGCCACATTTCTGAAATTCGGTGCCACCCCTCACGCAGATCCGCGGGGTCAGGGTCCAAAAACACATGGGATTTGCCACATTTCTGAAATTCGGTGCCACCCCTCACGCAGATCCGCGGGGTCAGGGTCCAAAAACACATGGGATTTGCCACATTTCTGAAATTCGGTGCCACCCCTCACGCAGATCCGCGGGGTCAGGGTCCAAAAACACAGGGGATTTGCCACATTTCTGAAATTCGGTGCCACCCTTCACGCACATCCATCGCAAGGCGTGGTAACCCAAACTGCGAGAACTCCCTCGGCCCTTTAATCGCAAGGTGTGGTAACCAAGCCCGTAAACCATACACGTCTTACCAATCGCCAGGTGTGGTAACCCCTCTTGTGATCAGTTGGTTTTGCTGATTGCGAATCGGCTTCGCATGAAGTTTCGATACTGCTTCACGACAGCGCCAAGGCCTCATGACTTAGCTCTTCCATGGCCCATTCTCCGAGAGAGGGGGCCGGCGGCAGGGGGCGAAGCCCTTACGGATATCTCCAACAGCATCGCCAGCAATTAAGCCGGTCGTTGGCCGGGGAGTCGGCGAGCTGGTCGGCATGGGAGTCGGCGAGCTGGTCGGTGCGGCAGTCGATGCGCTGGTCGGGAGTCGGTGAGCTGGTCGGTGCGTGAGTCGGCGAGCTAGTCGGCGCGGGTGTCGGCGAGCTGGTCGGCGTGTGAGTCGGTGGGCTGGTCCGCGCTGGAATCGGTAAGCGTGTCGCTCGTGCAGCCGGGGTGTCTGCCGGAAGGCTGGCAGGTGAGGTGGAATCTCCATGGTTGGAGTGCGAACGCTGGAAGTTGAAGGTGCGATATCGTCAGCTGTCGGTGGACGGTGGGAGTCCAGAGCTGCAAGCTGGAGGTCGGTCAGGTGAGGTGGGAGGTCGATCGGAGAAGGTCGAAGGCTGATGGTGGAAGGTTGGATGTCGTCAAGTGCTGGTGGGTGGTGGAAGCCAGACTGAAAGGGAACGTCAGAGCACGTAAAATGAGCAGAAGGGCACGTAGCGCACCCGAGCGTGAAGCGGCAGGGCATGTAGCGCACGCGAGCGTGAAGCAGGACTGCGGGCTTGCAGCAGTCGTGCTCTTTCTCTTTCCCTCTCCCCGCCTCCGCGCGCGCTGCTAAAGCCGATTACTTCAGGCACTCGGCGATGTTGCACACGATTCGGAAGGAGAAGGAGGAGGAGGAGGAGGATGATCACGGAAGGAGGAGGAGGAGGAGGAGGAGGAGGACGAGGAATGGAGGAGGAGCAGGAGGAGGAGGAGGAGGAGGAGGAGGAGGAGGCAGGGGGGGGGAGGGGAAAGAGGAGGAGGATGAGGAGGAGGAGGGAGGAGGAGGAGGAGGAGAGGAGGAGGAGGAGAGGATAGGAGGAGGAGAGGAGGGAGAGGGGATGATGATGATGATGATGATGATGATGATGATGATGTGATGATGATGATGATGATGATGATGATGAGGAGGAGGTGGAGGAGGAGGAGGAGGAAGGAGGAGGAGGAGGAGGAGGGGAGGAGGGGGAGGAGGCGGAGGAGGAGGAGGAGAAGGAGGAAGAGGATAGGAGGAGGAGGAGGAAGAGGAGGAGGCACAGCGTCGGAATGCAGGTGGCTCGGTCGCTTTACCGCCGCTCCTGCCTCTATCGCCCGAGAGGCAGCTCGGCTGCATGGAGTGCCCCAGCGGCGATCGTGAGGGCTTCAGAAAAGGTCGAGACATTGAAGCGCCGGGCTACGGCGACTACGCTCGTAGTGGAGCAGTCGGTGGACATGGAACTTTGTGGCGACATACTTCAAGTGCGAGGCGCAATGAAAGCCTGGTCACGGGATCGCGTTCGAACGGGACGTGGAGAACGTGCGCGAGTGCGAAATTGAAGCCAGGGCACCAACCGGCGTAATGCGACAGGTAGCCTCGGGCACCATACACAGCCGAGCATGCAGCCCCGCTGCGGGTCACGCATCCTTCCCGTAAGAGGATGAGAAGGAGGAGGAGGAGGAGGAGGAGGAGGAGGAGGAGGAGGAGGAGGGGGAGGAAGGAAGCGGGGGCATGAGCAGGAGAACAAGGAGGAGGAGGAGGAGGAGGACCATGTCTGGACGAGTGTGTGCATGTTCGACGCCGACGGCGGGAAGGATGCCCGCACGGGGCGCAAAACAGCAATATGCCGACGTTTGCAGCCAGGAGCCCAGAGTGCAGCGGGGTGGGCCCGATGATGGGATAGGTGGCGAAACTCACAGGAATAACACCCCATGGGCGTCGAGCCACCGCGCTGTCTGCGCTCGAGCAGGCACGGCGGAAGGGCTGGTCTACTTGTTCGCCGTGTCAACGCTCGCCACGCAAGCAGGCCGAGGACGATGGGCATGGATCAGATCGAACGCAAGGGGGATACAGTCGAGGCCAGTCCACAAGAAACCTCCCACAAAAAACCCAACCCTGAGACCCCTGGACGTGAGCGCACCCTGGAGGCAAGCAGGGTGTTTCTTGGCATGGGTCTCCACTGTAGCTGGTTATCCCTGCGCCTAGCGGCGCTGAAGCGCCCACGCGTAGAGGAAAGCTCCCGAAAGCAGAGCTGAAACCGGCTGGATGCAACAGATGCCGAACACCGCCATTTCCCTGCTCCCCACCACCTTTTCGCCCGACCCGATCGGAGTACTTATGATATGCAACCACCAACACAAGGGCACATCAACTCTTGAGCCAAAACGACTACGGAGGAAAGAGACGGAAGAGGAGGAGGAGGAGGAGGGGGAGCTTGAGGAGAAGGAAAATGAGGATGAGGGGGAGGAGGAGGAGGAGGAGGAGGAGGAGGAGGAGGAGGAGGAGGAGGAGAAGGAGGAGGAAGGCGGCCGCGAAAAGACCACGTCTTCAGCCGGCCCACTCCTCCCCAGGAGAGGCGACGCGCCTCTCTGGCGCGCGGCACGCGCGGCTTCACATCCTGCGGCCGACGTTGCGGATCCGAGGTCGCCTGCGCACGGGGCAGGAACCAAATCTTGGGGGAGGTTGTCGTCATCATTGCTGCGATCACCGCCATCGTCGTCCTCCTCCCCGAAGAAGAAGAAGAAGCAACACAAAAAGATGCACGTAGCACCCCACACGTGCGGACAAGTGTGAGGGGGCGGGCTCGGGGCGGGCCGCGGGTGGGTTACAAGGTAGGTCGCGAGTGGGTGGGTTGCGGGGGAGTCGCAGGCGAGGGCGACGACAACGACGGCGACAACAACAACAATAACAACCATGTTAAGACTGTTCGCTGTCCTATGTTCGTGTGTCACTCAACATGTGTATCTCAAACCCTCGATGCCCGCACTCTTCGTCTTCGATCATGTTCCCTTTGGGGGTATACCACCTTCCTTGCCTGCCACGCGTACTTGGCGCAGCCCCAAAAACAGGGAAGGGAGGGAGGAGGGAAGAGACAAGGGGTGACGAACCAACAACACACACCCATACCCATAGGGGGGTCGGAGAGGGCTATGGGTGCGTGTTGTCGAATGGGGGTCCCCGCTCGAACGGGAGCGTTCCCCAGGGTCCGACAACCCGCACCCATACCCATAGCCAGTCCTCCTCCCAACGACCCCCCTATGGGTATGGGTGTGTGTTGTTCGTTCGCGAAGGGGGAGGGAGAAGGATGAAGCGCGAGAGAGATCTGCAGGACGGGGGGTCAGGCGTAGGAATACAGGCGGCAGAACCAACCGGACGGGCAGGCGGGCGGACCCTCACGGGCAGGTCGGGCGGGCGGGCCCAGACGGCCAGATCGAGCGGGCGGGTCGCTGAAGCGTCAACCCAACATAAATCGCGAGGACGACTCGAACGATAGCGCGATTCTCAAGTGAATCGTTCGGAAATCCAAAGCGAGAGCGTGAGTCCTAAGTGTGCGGGGCACGGCGCCGTAATCACTTGGAGGGAAGTGCCACGCGAGGGGCGTTCCTGCATAAACTGCGAGGGTGGTCCGCGCGAGGGCGCGATGTTGAAATAAATTGTGATGAGGTATCCACCGGGTGCCGTTGTAGTTGTGGTTCGGGGGCCAGGGGCTCAATCTGAGGAAGAAAGCCTCCCATTTGTGAAGCAAAAAGGTGCGAGCCCTGGGAGGAGCACATTCATTGAAAAATACGCTGGGCACCATGGGGCAGACCTAATTATGTGAAATGTGGAATGACAATGTAATCATATCAAGAAGACTGCTCGGTTTCATGTGCTCGCGGGTCACTCAACATATGTACCCCAAACCCTAGATACCCGCCCTCTCCGTCTTTGCTCGTACGTACCCCTCTTTTGGAGCATGTCTTCCTGACCAGCCACGTGTACTTGGCGCAGCCCCTAAACAGGGGAAGGAAGGGAGGAGGGTGACAAGGGGGAGGGAGAAGGACGGAACACAAGAGAGAGATTTGCAGGAAGGGGGGCTAAGAACAGGGATATAGGCGGCTGAACCGGACGGGCAAATTGGGCGGGCGGACCCTAACGGGCAAGCCGGGCGGGCGGGCCCAGACGGCCGGGTGGAGCGGGCGAGTCGCTGATGCGTCAATCCAACATGACTTGCAAGGAAGACTCGAGCGACAGCGTGCTTCTCAACTAAATCGTTCGGAATCCAATGCAAGAGCGTAAATCCTGAGTGTGGGGGGGGGCACGGCGCTGAAAGAAATTTCAAGGAAGTGCCACGCGAGAGGGCGATTCCTGCATTAACTGCGAGGAAGAGTTCAGCGCGAGAGCGCGATTTTGAAATGCATTACGAGGCAGTATCAGGCGGGAGCCGCTGTTCTTATATGTCGGGGCCCAGGGGCCCAATCTGAAGAAGCAGATTGCCTCCGCTTTTTTGTTGCGAAATGTGAACCCTGGGAAGAGCACTTTGATTGAAATAGCTACGGAGGGGGGCGGGGCAGAAGGGTCCAAATACACATTGTCTTAAGAAATGAAAAGGAATTCAACAAAGCCAACAACCATGTTAAGACTGCATGCTCGTTTCTGCTCGCGTGCCGATCGCCACATATACCCCAAACCTTCGATACACGCCCTCTTTGTCTTCGATCGTGCCCCCTTGGTGGTACATCTTCCTTGCCTGCCACGTGTACTTGGCGCAGTCCTTAAAACAGGGGGTGGTGGTGGTGGAACTCTGCGTCTTGTCGGTGCCGACGTGCAGTGGCCCTTATAGTGGGCCGGCTCGGACCCGGCCTGTAGCCAGGTGGAGGGTGTGGCGGGCCCGATCCCTTGTCAGGCCCTTCCGAAGATTTGTTGGGCCCAGGCCGACCCGCTCCTTGGCAAGTCCGCCCGAGCCCCGCAGGGGCTCTCCTGCATGGGGCAGCCCTCTGGGGCTCCCCACGCGAGTCGCAGGTCAAGGCCCCTAGAGGCCCACGGCCTACGGCGTTCTTGCCGTATCCGCTGGGCCCTGGCCTTATTCTCGGCAATCCTGCGCCGCTGGGTGTCGGTCAGAGGGGGGCGGGGAGGGAGAGGCGGAGGCGGAGGCGGAGGCGGAGTCGGGGGACAGAGGAGGGGAGAGAGTCCGATCACCTCAGCAGCGTAGGCGTCCTCCTCTGTGGGGCCCTGGCTGTCTTCAGGATCCTGGGAGGGGTCCGGGGGGTCCTGGCCAGGCGGGCCCGGGGTCTGAAAGCGGCCCTTCTCAGGGTCAGGCCTGCTGCGGCCCTTTCCCCTCGCAAAATCTGGGGCCCACTCCCTGGCCCCGTCCTCAGTCGCAGGGATCTCTGAAACATAAAAGTCCGCCAGGCCCTGTACAAGGAGGTGGTGAGACTGGGATTCATCCCTGGGCGCATCCGGGAGCGCTTCGTCAAGAGCCGATTCGAGCGTCTCCAGAATGCTCTCCGCGATGCAGCGGCAGAGGCCCGGGGGGTAGACCTTCTTCCGCGCGGTCCGGAAAGCCCTGGACCCTACCTCGCGCCCTAGGAGAGTGGCATGGGCCTCTCGCCCGTGGGAGCATTTTCCTCCCCCAGGCGTCGCAGTCAGGCGACTGTGGAGCCCCGCCATGCGGAGCCCGAGAAGTCTTGCTCAGCTGGCCGTGCTCGCACTGGTCGAAGTCCGTGGTCGTGGAGCACGGCGCCGACAGCAGCGCGAGCCACGGCTCCCATGTCCACGATGTGACGGC
The DNA here is from genome assembly GCA_963575745.1 of Prorocentrum cordatum. Lineage (NCBI taxonomy): Eukaryota > Dinophyceae > Prorocentrales > Prorocentraceae > Prorocentrum > Prorocentrum cordatum. The sequence continues at coordinate 781,640 of CAUYUJ010012002.1, read as the reverse complement.
TGCCAGCCGCCAGCTGCACGGGATGGGGTGCCCCGACCACCCTGCCGTGCCTGCCGCCAGGTGCGCCGCGAGGAGGAGCACCATGGACTGCATCAGGGCATTCCCCACGGCAAGCTGGATCCTCTGCTGCGGTGCAGCGTGCGCCACTCCCCAGAACTGGTCGTGGGACCTGAGCGGCGGAGGGCCTGGCAGCTCTGACCATCTCGCCGCACCATGTCTCACATGGCGGTCCTCCTCCCGACATCACGATCTGCCTCTTCAGGATCCCCTCGTGGAATACCATCAGGCTGTCCTGGCGCATGAGGTCGCAGCGCTGTGCGCCTGTGCCCGCAGAACAGGTTGAGTACGTAGATCTCTGCCCTTTGCATCCTCCATGGTATCTTCACCTCCGCGGTGACCCCGCTGTACTTGTCTGTGCGGAACTGGTTCAGGTCGTACCTTTCGCCATGCTGAACTTCCGGCTTCTCCTGAGGTCGTTCTTCTGAGCCCTCCTGCAGCGTGGTCCTGGCAGCGTCGTCGAGCACGTAATCTGCCTCGAGCAGGACCGTCTTTACGTCGTCTTGGCTGAGGGACACCACGTTTGGCAAGGGCCCCGCTGCCTTGATCGCGGGTATGTTCACTCTCTTCCTCAGTAAGCATCGCGGGAGCTCCTTGCGCGTCTCGCACTCCTCAGTACCAGGCGCCTCTCCCGCATCAATGGTCGCGACGAGGCAGGCAGGCGATGCAATCGCCAGGTTGCTGAACCCGTCCAGGTACGCGCTAGACTAACCATGGTCCAGTGCTGCTGTGAGATGTGGACTCTGAGCCCTCTTTGGCGCCTGAACGTCCTCTGGCACCGCGGGCATGTCCATTGTCTCGTCGACGCTCTGTCTGGCTCGTCTGCCTGCGGGGGCCCAAAAGGGCTGCCTTCCCTCGTGGAATACGGCACTCCCGCTGGCTGCACTGCGGCGAAGAAGCGCTTCTCTGCCATGCGTGCCGCGTGACCTCTGCTCAGCTGTGCCGCCGCCGCCTTGAGCGCGTCGTTGAGCCTGTACTTCCACGAGGAGTGCGAGCGTAGAATCATCATCTCCCAAGGCCTCAGCTCCTCGCTGGGGTCCGGGAGGTCCTGCAGGTCCGCCGAGTAGCCTTGCAGCCAGCGGAGGTCCCCCATTAGCATCTGCGGCCAGGACTGCCTCTTGGCCTGCTGAGGCCGCAGGAGGAGCTGGGCCATCGTCGCAAAGGCGAGGGGTGGTCCTGCTTGCAGTAGTTCGCCAAAAAGCCTTAGCCTCGCTACTCTCAGCAGGTCCTCCGGCCGAGCCCTTCCCACAATGGCGAGCAGCGCCTCATCCTCTGCCTCTGGGTAGGCGTCGAGGCCCAGCTCGCCGCCCTCTTTCGTGGCGAACTTTTTCCCCGCCGCCGCCCTGTGAACTGCCATGACCATGGCGTGGTGATACCTGGCCTCCGCCCTCGTGAGTCCTGGCCAGCTGCCTTGCGAGAAGCATCTCGACGAGCATACCAGGGCGTCGGCGAAGACCATCTTGGTAGGCAGGTCCAGCTGGTGGTTGCGGAAGACCTTCTCTCTCAGCCTCCTGAGAGCGGCTGTAGTGGTGGCTGCGCGGCGGTAGAGCTCGGGGCACACCGCGCCGTGGTCGTCGATGGCCGTCCCCAGCGCCACGTGGTTGTGCACTGCGTGGATGATGGCCCCCCTCGTAGTGCTTCGACCTGAGCTTGACCCTTCCATGGCACTCATGCCATAGGGTCCTCCTCGCACCCTTGGCCCCTTGACCTGCGAAGGCAAAGAGCACCTCCGATTTGCCAGGGCCCATGTTGAGGACGAGGCCGAACTCCGCGAACGTGTCCAGCACAATGCCTGCAATGACTGCCACCGCATCCATCGCCTCGTCGGCCTTGCCGATGAAGAAGAAGGTGCCGTCGTCCGCAAAGGCCACGCTGTGGCCTGGTATCTTCTCGAAGTCGAGGTCGCTGTCGAGATGCTGCGCCAGCGAGCGTACGTTGGCACCTGTAACAAAGATGCCGTAGCCCTCCTCCTCGATCCTCGCCTCCGAGACCCTGATGGCCTCCGCCATGGCGATCTCGTAGATGTGGTCGGCGAGAGGTTGGCCTGGGATCGGGGACTTGGTGCCAAGAGCGACGTGGTCCGAGCTCTCGCAGACGAACCATGAGGCCGTGTACTGCTCCTCGACCAATGCCTTCAGATGCTCGATGGCCTCCGTACGGTGGAGCAGCGGCATCTCCTCCTCGAGCTTCTTCTTCAGGATCTCCAGGGCCGTGGGCGGGACGGCCGTGGACTCGGCGATCGCATCCTTGTCTGCCTTGGCCATGGGCGTGCGCAGCACCAGCTCCCTGACCATGGAGTAGAAGGCGCTCTTGACGTCCATGAAGATTGCCGCGAAGGACAGCATGTTGGCGGACGCCGCTGACTGCAGCATCCTGGTGACCACAGACGCATGCTGTGTGCCCCTGCGCCTGACACCTCCAAATTGGCGGTCTCCTACGGCCTGTGGTAGGTACTCGGCCACCTTTGACCTGTAGAAGTGCCTCACCCTTTTGCCCACCATGGCCGTGACCGCGAAGCACCTGTGGTTGCCGCACTCTTCGGCCTGCTTCTTCTTGTGGTGGTGTCTGTAGAAACCTAATTTCCACTGTGCTGGCTCCACTCCTGCGCAGGCAAACTTGGCTGCCAGTGGGTGGTATGCTGCCGCCAGTGTCTTCGGCTGTGTCCGAAAGAGCTCCCCCATGGGGCCGTCGACCCCTGGCGCTGAGTCCTTTGTGATCTTCACCGCGCGCTCCATGTCCGCCAACGTCGGGATGCAGCTGGGGTCGAGTACGTCTGGCATCAAGCTTCCCTTCTCACACTGCACCTGCGTGAGCCTGTGGAGGTCCGCGACCGGCACGTCGGCCGCGAACTCTACCAGGCTGAAGTGCTGGAGCCACCTGTTCCCCATCTGGGCCTGCGACGTGGCGCACGCGCCGTCGAGGAGTTTGGCCGACGGGAGGCACTTGTTCATCATGCGCTTCTGAGAGCCGACGCCCATTCCCCTCCGCCGTGCAAGCGCTACGTCCGTTTGCCTCTTGTCCCATGCGTCGCGTATGTCTCCTGCAGTGCGATGGAACTGATCTCGAGCGTCTTGGCGGTGAGAAGCCAGCATATCTGCGCCCACCAGCTTCCAGCACCACTGGCTCAGAGCCTCAGTCTTGGTCTGGATTATGCTCGCCATCCAGTAGAGGGTCGGCAGCAGGGTCTCCCAGTCGCCCCCCGCCTCCTCTATGGCCTTGATGAGCGTCTGGGTCGGGCTGATCGCCAGGCGCTCGTGGAACAGGTGTCCGTCGGGCCTCTGTAGCTTGGGCTGCAGGCTGTAGGTGCCTCTCTTGCTGGCCTCTGGCCTGCTTGTTTTGATCCGGCAACGTGGCGACGCGTGAGGCAGCCCTCGGCTCATGGAGCACCGGGGCTGCCGGTTCTGACCTTGGCAAAGCGTGGCCATTCGAGGCATCCGGCGCACCAGTGGCGACGACTTGGGACGCTCTCGGCTCGAGGAGCACCGAGGCGTCCCGCTCTGACTTCGGCAAAACATGGCTGCCTCCATCAGCTTCACCTCGCCACTGGTAAGCACCTGCTCCTGCTGGTGGGTCTGGTTCGAGTCGCCGACGTCGCCTCGTGCCTTCGGGCGGAGCCCGCCTTCCAAGTACGCCACGAAATTCAGCTCGAATATTGTCCAGGGTGCGCCAGTGCTCCGCCACCAGCCTGTCCCTGCTGGCATGCTCGCCCTGGCGATCCTGCCACAAGATCCAGTTGATCATGCCGGCCCTGCGGTCCACCGCGTTGCTCCACGCGGCCTCGCAGATGTCCTCTGCGATGCGGTCGATGTGCTTGGCCTCGCCGTCCCTGGTGCCCTGGATGGCACGTGGCCTCACAGGATGTCGGCGTAGGAGACGTTTGACGACAGGTACACACCACAGCTTCGAAGACCTGTGGCTGCCCTCCGCGTCCGCTAGGTTGTAGACCCAGAAAGTGGAGCGCTCCTCCATGTGCCCCCTTAGGTCTTCCTCCTCGTCAATTGCGGCCTCCCACGGCGGGTCGCCCATGTCCGCAGGCTGCTGTACTTCGCCCTGCTGCACTGCGGATGCTTGGCTGCTTCTGGTGTTGGTCCGTCTCAGGTTGTCCGATGCTTCCCCGACGGCTTGACTTAACAAGAGCTCGTCGTGTTTGGGTTGCAGCATGCCTTCACTCTGGCCCAAACACCATCTGCCGCCAGCGTGCCCCTCGTAGTCCTCGTCGTGAGGGTCGCGGGCCCTGTCTGGCTCCTCCAGGTCGCTGTTGTCCGCGCAGTCGGCCCACGAGAGTGGCGGGTCGATGGCGGCACTGCATGTAGGCGCTGGCCATCGCGCCCATGCGGTTGTATCCTGGGCGTCCCCTGCTTCAGCTGGGATGTCGAAGTCGGGCACCTCGTTGAAGGTCACGTGCTTCGAGGTGCGGCCCTGGGGATACTGCGTCGATATTCTTCCTTGCTTCTTTATCTTTGCAGGGTGCTGCTGGCCCATGACCATGGCCGAGAAGTCGTGCACCTGGCGGTAGTCCTGCAGTGCCGTGCGGCATGGTTCCACGACCTTGTCGCACGTGACCCTGCCTCTTCTCGATGCTTGCCACTGTGCTGTCCTCAGGTTGTGCCACAGCCCCTGGTCGCAGCAGTTGGCCCACGCCGCCATCGTAACCACCAGCATGATGTGACCCAGGCGGTTCCTGGCCCTCCTTGTGGTCCTTAGGAGCAGCGCCCTGACATGGCAGAGGTCCTGTGTGGCTGGCGACTCCCATGTCGGCTTCGGCGCCATGGGCTCAAGCGGAAAAGCTTCCTCCGCCGCCTTCAGGACCTGGCTGTCGAGGTAGTCCGCGTGGTCGTTGGGGTGGACGTTCGCTGCCGGGTGCTGCACCTGCCCCATCAGCTCGTCGAACCTCACCTGGCAGGAGAACGTGGTGAGCTTGGTCTTGTCCACCTTGGGGCGCTGCCACCTGGGCGGTCTTTCCCCGTCTTGGCCCTGCGGGAGCTGCACCTCCAGGTCCACCACTGCGTGGTCCTTGTGGGAGACCGCAAGCTCGATGTTGTCGTTGACCCCTTGATCGCCCACATGCTGTAGCAGCTCCTGTGGTACCGCGATGTAGTCTATGCGCTTGCCGTCCTCAGCGGACCTGGCCCTCGACGGAGTCCACGTGGCGTAGACATTGTTCCTGGACTGGGCCAGCGTGGAGGGCAGGCAGGAGTCGGTGCGCTTGACGTACTTGCGGAGGCAGGCCCCTGGGAGGTTCTCCTTCTGCGCGCCGTACTCTCCGATGCCGACCGTGGGGACCGATCCCACCTGGGCGTTGGCGTCGACCAGGGAAAAGAGCCACGGGCTGGGGTCGGGCCTCTTGTCGACGATCCTTTGGGTGTGCTCCCACCAGTCCCTGATCTCCCCTGGGGGCCTGTGGCTGTGCGGGGCATGCCCTACCAGGATGTCGCAGTGGAGGAAGGGCGCCCTGATGCACACCAGCATGCGGGTCGGCCCCTTGTGTACGATCGCCACGTGCTGCTCCTGCAGGGCGGGGCCGTCCTCGCCCAGCTGGCCCACCGTGTTGACCCACAGCGAGACCCCGAAGCGTCCTCCTTCTGCGGCAGCAGTGTGGAGCACCAGGTAGTGGCCCACTCTCACGACGGACTCGGCGGGACCCTGGTCTCGAGCGTGCCGACCAGGTGGTAGCCCGCGTCCCCGAACTGCTGCGCTAGGGACTGCATCCTTCCTGGGATGAGGACACCTGTGAAGGCTTTCCCCTTGCTCACCCTGGACTTCCTGGGGTCGAGCGTCAGGACATTGGCCACTGCTAGCCGTAGCTTCCGTGGCTTGCTGGTTGCCCTCCCCCCTCCTTTTGCCTCGGCCCTCGCCCTGAGAGCCATTGTCTCCCTGGGACAGGTGCTTCAGGAGGAAGCTCTGGAGGCCTTGGGACGGGGCCTCGAGGACAGGGACGGGGTGGCCTGGGAGCGGGCATTGGAGTCTCTCGGCCTGAGGGGCAACACTGAGCCACAGCCAGGGCGCCTGCGGCAGCACCTGCTCCCATGCGCTCCCAGAGGTCGAAGTCGTTGGGCCACGCGATGAGGCCGCCTCTGGCCAGCGTGGCGACGGCGTCGGCGAGCTCGTTCCACGGGTCCGCCATGTGGCCGCTGACGTGCGACCAGAGGATGTCCTCCGCGCTGTGTCTCAGCACCTTGACGATGCTGTCCAGGAAGCTGGCGTACGGCGCGTAGTGCTCCAGCGCGGCACCTCCTCTCCCGATGTCGACCACGTAGTTGTTGTCGGTGTAGAAGCTGATCACTGGCAGCTGCGCATGCTTGCCCGTCTCGTCCACAGCCACCTGGAGCTGCAAGAGCCAGAGGATCGCGGCAATCATCGCACAAATCTCTGCGGCCCCAGACGGCTGGCTGAACTGTTCCCCCAGCGTCGGCATCGCATCCCCCATCGCGCCGATGAGCACGAACTCGTCGTCGCGCGTGTAGCCCAGCACGACGAAGGCCCAGGCCGGCGGCCCAGGAAGATGACCATGCGTGCTGCCGCCTGAGCCATCCGTGTAGATGAGTAGCGTCTCGAACAGGCTTGGATCAAAATCGCCCTGAAGACGCGAGCACTTGGAAAGCACTCCCTTGGTGGAGCTGTGAAGGTATTGCTCTCCGTATTCGACGAAACCCTTGTCGATGGAGATTGGCCATGCTGCCCTCAGCACGGCCATGTCGGCTGCTGTGTCTGGAATTGGCGTGTCGACACCACTCCTTGGCAGCGCCTCTGAAGGTGAAGTCGTTGTGGCGGCACTGTCTACCGGGCCACGCCCCCCTGTCGCTTCCGTCGCCGCTGAAGACGGCAGCGGGGGCTGGCCCGGGTAAACTAGCCCAGCGGCCGCCCGTTGGCGTCCAGCCGCTGCCCCACTCTGACGCCCCTCATGGCGTTCTCGTCGGCGGCAGGCGGCGTCTGGCACTGCTGCAGCTCCTGCAGTGGGGAGCGGGCTGCCGCCACCTCGACCACGACTGGGTCGCCGTTCTCGTCCTTCATGACCTTGACGGCTCCCTCTGAGCTGTCCGTGGCTGCGCCTCCAGACGACAGGGCCAGCCTCCTCTGGCCTGGCGGCGGCGGCTCCGCAAACGCCTTGGCTGGAGACTTGGCGGCCTTGCCTGCGCTCGCGCTCTTCTGGCTGGTGGGCAGCCTCCCTCCACCTGGAACGGGGATGTCCTCCGCCCCTGCGGCCTGCGGTGGCTGGCCTTGGAGGGGCTGCCCATTGAGCGCCGATAGGATCTGCCCCAGCGTGTTCTGCATGGACCCCATCTGTGTCTCCAGCTTCGCCACGCGGTTCTGATCTTGGGCCGTGCCCGTGTGTGACCATGCTGGCCTCACTGGCATCTGTTGCTGCCCTGACGAGCCTCCTCCGTTGACGTCGTCGTCCGCGTCCTCGATCTCCTCGTCGCTGTCGTCCGGCACCGCCGCGTCCCTGGCGAACTTGTGCGCGGCTGGCTCCGCAGCGGCGGGGGCTCCGCCCTCTGGCGGGTAGGCGCACCAGTGTTCAAGCTGAGCCATCTGCGCCCTGAACTCCTGCGCGTGCTGGTACTCCTTCTGGGCCTTGGCCGTCTCCGCCTTGCACGCCTCCGCCGCCAGCTCCGCGGCGAACTGGGCGTCCTTGGCGGCCGTCAGCGCTTTCTTGGCCTTGTTGACGAACTGCTCCTGCTTCTCCATGCGCGCGGTCGGGTCCTTAGCTAGGATGACCTGGCAGTGGAGCGCAGCGTACTCGTTCTCCGCCTGCTTGAGGCGCTGCGGGGAGACCTGCTCCGGCGGCATGCTGCGGATCGCCCTCACCGCCTCTGCCGCCGCCACCATCGCCTTGCGCAAGGACTCCCTGTGGCGCTTGAGTCCTGCGGCGATCGGCGGGGCGGTCAGCCAGCTGGGGTGATGCTGCGCCTGCTTCGGCAGCATGGGCAAGATGCCGATGTTGCCTGAGGCCGCTGGCACTCCAGCACCTGCATCTCCGTGGTCTCCTGCCGCAGCTCCTCGCCTGTGACCTCCTCTATATGCCGAGGCAGAGCGCTTCTTCCAGGGGGGCTTGGCCTTGTCCTTCTGGCCTCCACCTCCTCCCCCCTTGGGCGCTCCGCAGCGTCTGCATGTCGCTATCGACGCAAAGTTGTCCTGGCTGCACTTCACGACAGAGCAGCGCCAGGTTGACGTATGGCCTGTCGAACGTGACGATGCAAGATCCCCTAGCGCCATCCTGCCGCTGCTGTGGTGCCTGTCCAGTAGGCCTGCCGCCGCGCCAAGCCGCAGGAGTACGCGTGCGTTGGCACGCTCCTTGCGGCGGCGGCGGTGCCAGGCCGGATCCCGATCGGGGCCGCGCGGCGTGGCGGCGCCCGTGGCCGCGCGACCGCGGAGGTGTCGCAGGCCACTTTGGCCTGCACCCAAACACCTCGAGCAGGTCACGGCGACTAAAACAGGGGGAGGAAGGGAGGAGGGAAGAGACAAGGGAGGGAGAAGGACGGAGCACGAGAGAGGCTTGCAGGGGGGGGGGGGGGCCCGGAGCAAGAGCACAAGAGGCAGAAGCAGCTGGGCGGGTCGGGCGGGCGGACCCCAACGGGCAGGTCGGGCGGGCGGGCTCGGACGGTCAGGTCGAGCGGGCGGGCCGCTGAAGCGCCAATCCAACATGGATCGCAAGGACATCTCGGGCGATAGCGCGATTCTCAAGTAAATCGTCAGGAACACCACAGCGAGAGCATGATTCCAGAAGGAGGAAGTACCAGGCGAGAGCGCGATTCCTGCAGACACTGTGAGGAGGAGTCCCGCGCGAGTTCGCGATTTAAACACTGCGTGAGGAGGTATCAGCCAGGAGCCTTTTGTTGCTGTAGTTCAGGGGCCAACAGCCCAATCCAACACCCAAGACTTCCCCTTGCAAAAAGCCGGGCGCGAGCCCCGGGAGGAGCAGTTTATTTTAAAGACACTGTGGACAGCCAGGGGGGGATCTGCAATACAGTAATCGGCCTGACTTAAGGAACGATAAGTAAGGAACGAAGCCCCTTTCTTCCAAGGAATAACGCATAGGGAACGATGAACCAATAATCCATAACGCATTGGGAACGATGAATAACGCACGCAAGCCTAAGGAACGGCCGAACCCCTTTTGAAAAGCAAGTGTTCCTTATTCAAACCGCTCAGTGTATCTGTTTTCGGGGAGGAGAACACTGAAAAGGCTCGGGTGCCACTCCATCTCTATACCCCCCAAGCCCTGGCTACCCACCCTCGTCGTCTTCGATCGTACCCCCTTTCGGGGGTACGTGCTCTTAGCCTGCCACGTGGAATTTGCGCGGCACCCTAAAATAGGGGGAGGGCGGAAAAAGGAACAAAGGAGACAGCTAAGAAGGGAGGGAACGAGAAGGGAGGGGGCAAGAGAAAACTGCGAACACTGAAGAGGGGGAAAACAAACACAGTTGAAGGGAGGAAGCAGGGACACATCAAAGATTGGCACAACCCTGACGGGCGGGTCGGGTGGGCGGCCCTGACGGCCGGGCTGGGGGGCGGACCCCAACGTCTGGGTCGGGCGGGAGGAACCTGATGGGTGGGCCGGGCGGGCGGACCCTGACGTGCGGGCGGGGCATTGAAGCAAACTTCGTGGGATGTGAAGAAGAAGAAGAAGCTTCAAGCGAAGAGGAGAATCCTGAGGAATTGCTGAGGAGGTCTCCGGCGGGAGCGCGATTCCTAGACGTCGAGGGTGACGCGTTGGAGTAAACTGTAAGGAAGTCCCAAGCGAGAGCGCGATTCCTCTGCAAATTGCAGGGAAGTCTCGAGCGAAGCTGCGATTCCATCTTACATTAGAACCAAATGCCAAGCGGGAGCCGCTGTTGTCGTAGACCTGGGGCCAAGGGCACAGCTTGAACCCCACGATTTTCTTTGTTCAACAATGTTGGCACGCCCGGACTCCAAGCCGTTGTTTCTAGCATGCTGGGTGATGCAATCTACGTGGTGCGAAATATGTGGTGCAGGCTATGTGGTTCAAGCTATGTGGTGCAAGCTGGGTGGCCCCATGTACTTGTGCAACCTAGGTGACGCAAGCTATGTTTTGCAGTGTACGTTGCGCAAATTATGTGGTGCAATCAATGTTGTGCCATGGTCGTGACGCAATCTACGTGGTGCAGCCCATGTGGTGCAATTTGTTTTTACAAAGCGAGTTGGCAAATGCCACGCCCTTGCAAACAGCCCACCCACCCACCCGCATTTTGGTTTGCAAAACCCACGCGGTGGCGATTGCGATGAGTGCTTGCCCTTGGCTGGTGCATCATTGCGGCCGCGCTGGCCCGCGCATGCTGGCGCGCACATTGGCCAACTAGTTTGGCGCGACCGACGTGGCCGCGGTGGCGCTAGCCGCTGGGGACGCTTCCCAACGGGCACCTCAGTGCGAGTCGGTGACTTGGGCGGGCGCGGTATCATGGCGACGCTGACAATGGTAGTCACGATTATGAGAATAGCGATGATGGTGGTGATGGTGGCGATGACGACGGCAAGGCGGATGACGGCGCCGATGTTGATCACGCCCGCCGATAACGATGACGATGTCCTCGCGTTGGCGATGAAGGTGTTTAACAGAGTTCGGCATGCGCGCGCGGCCGACGCGCGCGACTGGCCCGCGTATTACCATTTGACTCGGATCGTGCCCCCCCCAAAAGGCGCGCAATATTGTTCGGATGAGTTCGGCATGCGGCGCGAAGGACCCGTTTGGCAGAAGATATTGAACATGTTAGGGGACGGTGGTGTTCGTAAGAGCCCGCAAAACCGCGAGCGCAAGATTGTGTTGAAAACTGATGTTGGAGAACCATGTGTCTGGATATGTTCTCGAGACACTCGTTGTTTAAACCCGTGTTAAACACACGTGTTTATACATACAAATAAGCACGCGCGCGCGACGACGCGGCCGTGTGCACGTCGCCCCACGTGTTGCAAAAAGGGTTCTTGCGACAGCACGCGCGCAAAGGCGTTCGAACGATATCGGCATGCGCGAGCGAGAGGCACGTTTAGTAGCATTGCATGAAAATGTTGAAAACCGATGGTATCCTGCAAAATTCCCAAGAACGCGGGCGCAGGCTCGTTTTGAACACCCTTGTTGCGACACCATGGGCTTACATACATATATATATATATATATATGTGTATGTATACATATATATGTGTATGTGCATGTTTGTATGTATGTATGTATGTATGTATGTATGTATGTATGTATGTGTGCATGTCTGTATATATCTCTGTAGATACGCATATGTTCTTCGCACTCGTGTTTGAAACCCTTACGGAACCCAGAGTTCTTGAAGGATTTCGGCATGCGCGCGCGACGACGCGCGCGTGTTCACTTCGTCCAGTTTTTGTTTGCAAGGGTTTCTTGAAAACTGCTGCTCTTTGATAAACGAGTTCGCGCGCGTAATATCTTCTGCAGAGGATGAAGGGCGGTCGATAACCGGCGTGGGTGGGATGGTGTGCGCTCATATGTAGGATGGGCGATGGGGCGGAATCGTACGCAAATTGCAAAACGAAGAAGCGTATTGTTAAGTCTGGCGGGGGGGGTAGATCCTGATTCATGTTTAGAAAAGGAGATGTCTATGTTGCAGTGTATGTGGTGCCGCATGTGCGTGCAATCGATGTGGTGCAATGTATGTGAACCGATCTATGGGAGGCGGCGAGGCGGCGACGGGCGGCGACGGGCAATGCAGGGCAATGCTATGCAATGCGGCGCAAAGCAATGCGAAGGTAATGCAGTGCTGTTGCGATACAGTGCCCAGACGATGAGGGGCGACGGGCGGCGACGAGGCGGCGGGCGGGCGACAAGGCGGCGACGGCGGCCACATGGCGGCCAGAGCGGCACACAGGCCGAGTTCCTTAGAGAAGAAATGAGAACCCCAAATGCAGGCACTCTTAGGGGAACAGGGTGCGAACACCGGGAGAGGGCAACCTATTGAAAAGCAGTGAGCGTTCGAGGGCGGAGGCAACAACAAGTATTCTCCAGAAGTCCTCGCCGCGGAAGCCCGAGGCACGCACCCGGAGATGGTGTAAGACCGTTCGGCCCTCACTCTGAGAGACATGACTATTCTGGGGTCAGCGCGACGACCCCCGACAGCTCATAGTAGCGCCGTCGTTGCTTACTCTTCGAACGTGTCTTCCTCCTCCTGCCAGAAGTAGACCATCCACCAGTGCTCCACACTGACCACCTCCACGCCCTGCTCTCCAATCGACGAGCCTCCATTCACCAAGCAACGCCCCCACAAGTGAGAAAGACCCACCCGTGCCCTAACTGACAGCCGTGATGATGACCCTTTTCCACTTTGACGCTGCGCCAACCCTAGCGCACATTACAAGGCTGTAGCGTCTTCGTAGCCGCGATCAGAAACAAAAACAGCGAGATCGGAAAGCATCCCACGACCGAACGCACCAGCGCGTGCACTGCAGGTGGATAGACAGGCGAAGAGCAGTGGAGAGGAAGGGAAGCCCGCTAGGGCACAGACGTGTGCACAACGAGTACCTCCTTGTCTTGCGCAGGCTGCTGAGCGCCCCCGAGCGCCCGTAGCGTCAGTGGAGCGGCCCCGCGCGGAACGCGCCTTTTGGAGGGATCTCAACCTTGAACGCCCACGCCAACGTCGCCGCATGTCGAAGCGGCGCGAAACCGCCGAGGGCAACAATCATTCGGAGCCCATCCCTGGACCACCCCTTCCCGCTCACCATCCTGACCAGCTTCTCGAGCTCTGCGCCAGGCCGTAGCCACGCAAGGAGGCCCCCCGAACCACGAGCGGCAAACATGACCATGCGGCCTCGCATGAGGCAGTCGTACCACCCTTCTCCTCCTCCTCCTCCTCCTCCTCCTCCTCCTCCTCCTCCTCCTCCTCCTCCGCCTCCACCTCGGCGGGGACGAGGGCAGCAAGGGACAACTCCTGCGGCGGCCCGCCGCCGCCGCCCGCAGGTGGAACCCGCGCAGCGCGACCCCCCGCCCGCTTTCACTTGCGAGGCGTAGCCTCGACCTCTGAAATGGACCGGTATCCACCGAAGGGGGGGTGACCCTGAGGGGGGGCATTGGTTCGATCTGTTGGTACACCGAACTGCCGCAAACAGATGCCCCCCGCATGCTCCACTTGTCGGCAACTATCGGGGGCTGCCTGCGGCTGGGGGGCATCTGTTTTGGGCGGTTCGGTGCAACAACCGACCAGACTCACACACACACACACACACACACACACACACACACACACACACACACACACACACACACACACACACACACACACACACACGCACACACACACACACACGCACACGCACACACTCCGGGGCACACACACCCTTTTGCGGGATCCCGAGTGGAGAGAGCTCCCTTCTCCTCCGAGGTGGGGCGCCTTCTTTTGAAAAGGAAAACCAAGATAGGAGCGGCGCGACCCCCTACCGTCGACTTGCGAGGCCTAGCCTCGCGCTCTGGGGTGGAGAGAACTCGCTCCTCCTCCGAGGTGGGGCGTCCTCTTTGCAGGACGAGGAGGAGGAGGCTGGCAGGCTAGGAGGAGACCAGCACAAGAAGGGAAATCGTCCACGACCACGGCTAGAGACCCCGCGGCCTCCTGCTCCTCTCGACGCCGTGCTCGCCAGAACTTTCAGCAGTGACGACGGAGGAATCGGGAACGACAGACCTAGCGGCAGCCCCAAAGGCATGAAACGCGATATTGGCGATCATGAGCGGGAAGGGGCGGAGGAGTTTTTCCCAACCATCCTGTGGTCTTGGGTCCTCGTTTTGAAGAGACAGCGCCCCGCGTTCTCACTCCTCCTCCCGCTGCCCCCTCCCTTCTCCTCTCATCATCATCATCATCATCATCATCATCATCATCATCATCATCATCATCATCATCATCAGCAGCAGCAGCAGCAGCAGCATCATCGTCATCATCGACATCATCGTCATCAATATCACCATCATCGTCATCATGTTCATCGCGTGTAGGCCATTTCAGAGGCCTACATCCATTACGGCACACCCCTCACATGTTTCGTGGCCCCATGGGGAACTTCACCCAAAGCCCCAGTGCCACCGTCCACATGCATCCGACACACCCATTTCGGCACACCTCCCCGCACACGTTTCGTCGGGGAGCTCCACCGAAGGCCCCAGTGCTACCGTCCACCTGCGTCCCCCACATCCGTTTTGAAACCTCCCTCACACGCTTCGTGGCCCCATAGGGAGCTCCCAAGAAGGCCCCAGTGCTACCGTGCACATGCGTCCCCCGCACCCATGTCGGCACACCCCTCACACGTTTCGTGGCCCCACAGGGAGCTCCATCGAAGGCTCCAGTGCCACCGTGCACATGCGTCCCCCGCACCCATGTCGGCACACCCCTCACACGTTTCGTGGCCCCACAGGGAGCTCCATCGAAGGCTCCAGTGCCAACGACCAGATGCGTCCCCCACACCCATTTTGGCACACCCCTCACACGTCTCGGGGCCCCACAGGGAGCCCCGCCGAAGGCTCCAGTGCCAACGTCCCCCGCACCCATGTCGGCACACCCCTCACACGTTGCGTGGCCCCATAGGGAGCTCCACCTAAGGCCCCAGTGCCATCGTCCACATGCGTGCCCCACACCAATCTCGGCACACCCCTGACACGTTTCGTGGCCCCACAAGGAGAAGCTTCACCGAAGGCCCCAATGGCACTGTCCACATGCGTCCCCCGCACCACCCCTCACACAACTCGTGGCCCCAATTGCACCGTCCACATGCGTCCTCCACACCAATTTCGACACACATCTCACACATTTCGTGGCCCCATAGGGAGCTCCAAAGAAGGCCCCACTGCCACCGTCCACATGCGTCCCCCGCACCCATGTCGGCACACCCCTCACACGCTTCGTGGCCCCATAGGGAGCTCCCAAGAAGGCCCTGGAGCCACTGTCCACATGCTTCCCCCGCATCCATGTCTGCACACCCCTCACACGCTTCGTGGCCCCATAGGGAGCTCCACCGAAGGCCCCAATGCCACTGTCCACATGCGTCCCCCGCACCCATGTCGGCACACCCCTCACACGCTTCGTGGCCCCATGGGGAGCTCCACCGAAGGCCCCGGTGTCACGGTCCACTTGCGTCCCCCACACCAATTTGGACACACCCCTCACACGTGTCGTGACCCCATAGGGAGCTCCATCGAAGGCTCCAGTGTCACCGCCCGCATGCGTTCCCCCCATCGATGTCGGCACCCCCCTCACACGTTTCGTGGCCCCATAGGGAGCTCCACCGAAGGCCCCAGTGCCACCGTCCACATGCGCCCCCCGCACCCATTTCGGCACACCCCTCCTAGGGCTCGTGGCCCCATAGGGAGCGCCACCGATGAAGATATTCACAATCGCGGAACTCTCAACTGCGCATGGTTGGGTCCTTCGCCAGGCTACTTTTTCCACCGCGGACACACCCAGGCTCCGTGTGCCATTAGTCCTTGAACGCGTGCCGCCTCCTCGATGACACGCGACCACTTGGGGAGATACACTCGGGGCGTTGACCTAAGGAACCCTAAATAAGGAACGAGGTCCCTTTTTCCCAGAAGTTGAACTTCGATTTCCGATCGAAAACCTAAGGAAAACCTGAGGCAAGCTGCGAAACACTCAAGGAACGCGGAGCCCCTCCCCAACGAAGAGGGTTCCTTCTTCAGGGCCCCGACTGTAAGGCAGCAAAGCACGCGAGAGAGCAGGACGCGAGAGAAGCAAGGGGGGCGCAGGTGGGCGACAGGGTACTCGCTTGGACGGCGGGCAGGTGCGGAGGAGGAGGAGGAGGAGGAGGAGGAGGAGGAGGAGGAGGAGGAGGAGATGGAGGAGGAGGAGGAGGAGGAGGAGGAGGAGGTGGAGGAGGAGGAGGAGGAGGAGGAGGAGAGCAGCGGGCAGGAGGCGGCCATGAAGCTCGGGCTGGATTGGATCTGTCTCCCAGCGAGATGCCGCCTGCGCCCGGGCGCCACGCCGGCCCCGCCGCTGCCGCCGGGGGCGGCGCACACCGCTGACACGACCCTGGTCGGCGCCTGCACGACGGTGGCCTGTGCGGCGGCGCGGCGGGGTGGAGGGAGCGGACGGGGCCGCCTCCTGACGAGCTTCTCACGACCTCCTCCTCCTCCCCCCCCCCCTCCTCCTCCTCGGGGGGAGGGCGGACGAGGGAGGAGGCCATGAGGGAGGAGAAGGACGAAGAGGAGAACTCCTCCCTCCTCTCTCCTCCGTCGACCCTCCTCCGCCCTCCTTTCTCCCCTGCTCCCTCCTCCGTCGACCCTCTTCCATATCCACCAGTCCTACCTCAGCCCAAATTCCATCCCCATACCTTCTTCTCCATCCTCCATCCTGCGCCTCACCCCTTCCTCCCTCATACAGCTATACTCGGTCCTCTGCCATCCGTTCTCCGTCATTCACTCCCCCATCCTTCGACATCTCTCCTCCTGATTCCTGACTCCTGGCGACTGAAGGTATCCTCGATCGCAGCCTCCCCCCTCCTGCTGCTGCTCCTCCTCCTCCTCCTCCTCTTCTATCTGCATCCATTCTGAACAAACCGTCCTGTTCGCACCACCACGTGTCGCTTCGTAGGCTCACTTACAGCTTAGGATCCCAAGCCGCAAACATAAAAGCAACTTCGCGTCTCGAGGGCGGGGACTTCCCGAAATAGTGCTGTGGCCTTCGCGCCGCGCACATACAGCCTTCCAGGAGTTAGAACAGATAAGGCGCATGTGGCTCCAGGCCCCAGCACCCGCACATAGGTTGCAAAAGCTTCAAGCAAATCTGAAGATGAATTGGCATTCGTATGCACAATGTGGCTGTCGCTCTAGCCCTGCGCATCCTTTTCTCTTAAACGCCTGAACAGCTACAAGCTGGCTCTCTCTTTCACGCCGCTCGCATTCACCGGACAAAAATTCACCGACTCCCACTTGCTGGGGGTGAGAAGGCGTGCGAGATGTCCCCCTTCCGGCCCTCCCCAGGGGTCCAAAAAATCCCACCTTCGGGGGGGGGTCAGCTCCTCAGAGCCCACAGAGGTCCCGAAACGTCCCCCCTCCCCCTTTCTCCTCCGACAGACCGAGAAACAGCACAAACATCAATTCTCCAAAGGTCCGCGCGCACTTTTTGGATCAGCGCTGGACCCCCCTCCCTGGCGCGCGGAGCGCGCGCCAGGGGCGGCGCCGGAGGCGCCGCCGTGGGGGGTGTCCAGCGCCGGCCCGAGAAATCCGCGCGGGCCTCCGACAAGTAATGTCTCTGCTGCTGTTTGTTCCTCGACCCTCCCCCCCCCCACCCTCCCCCTGCCCCCACCACCCGGCGCCGACGAGGACGGCGGCGGCAATGACGACGACCGCCTCTGGCGGCGCGGAGGCGCGGAGCGCGCGGCGAGGCCGACGGTGGCGGCGACGAGGGCGAGGAGGACGACGGCGGCGAGGGCGACGAGGGCGAGGGCAGGACGAGGACGACGAGGACAGGCGTCGACTACTGCCGCGGCGGCGTGGAGGACAGCGGAAACGGCGACCGAGGCGGCAACGTCGGCGCGGAAGCGCGGGGGGCGCGCGCGGCCTGAGGCGCGAAGCCGCCGATGCCAGCGCCCACCGCCAGCTGCACCTGCTGAGGCAGCGGCTGCGGCTGCGGCTGCGCGGCCTCTGCGGGGGGGGGGGCCCTCCCAGCGGCGCCGCCGCCTCCGTCGACATCGTCGCCGCCCGTCGCTCCCTTCTGCAAGACGACCAGGGGAACAAACAATGACATAAACGTACACATAAACTTCCGGCGGTCCGCGCGGAATTCTCGAAACAGCGCTGGGGCCCCCTGGCGGCGCCTCCGGCGCCGCCCCTGGCCCGCTCCGCGCGCTGGGGGGGGGATCAGCGCCGATCCGAGAAATCCGCGCGGACCTCCGACAGTGTATGTTTATGTGATTGATTGTTCCCCGATGGAAGGGTCAGCAATCAAATGCGGGATATATTTGTATCCAGATCCCATATCCACTGAATCTTGGAGTTCTGGGCTCCCTTTCCCAGAAATCCGAGACGCAGTGGATATGGGTAAAAAAACCAAACCCCTAGAGGCGAGATTCCTGTCCATGTCCAGTGAGCCTCGGCCTTTGGGCACCCCTCTCCCTGAGGACAGCACAACCCACCCCCACCCCCACCCAGGGCACCCACCTCCGACCTGGTGATCCAGGGTGCCCTGGGTGGGGGTGGGGGTGTGCTTTTGGGCCCCGCGGCTCTTACAACCCACCCCCACCCCTACCCAGGGCACCCTGGACCACCAGGTCGGAGGTGGGTGCCCTGGGTGGGGGTGGGGGTGGGTTGTGCTGTCATCACTCCCAGAAGCCCAAGACTCAAAGGACATGGATCACAGTCTTGCACGCACAGTGCAAACTTTCGGAGTTCCGCGCGGACTTTCCGGGTCGGCGCCGGAAGCGCCGGCAGGGGGGGGCCAGGGCCGACCCAAGGAATTCGCGCGGACCCCCGAAGGCGCGAGTTGATGTGGGGCTTTCTTGGGTGAACTCTTCCTCCTTAGTCCCTCGTTCCCCTTATTGTCGAGCTTGATTGGAAATGACACGCGAGAGGATGCAAGACCCTTCCGAGGGCCACATTGCCTGAGGAATGTAGAAGGCGTGGGTCGCGAACACACGGGACATAAAGGCACCCTTGATTCGGCAAGGCCCATCCACTATTCAAAAGCTCAACCGTACT
>CAUYUJ010012002.1:730416-757916 GCA_963575745.1 Prorocentrum cordatum | reverse complement strand
GGTCGTCGACCGATGGATATCCTCGTCCTGGGCCTGCCTGGGCGAACGGAGATGCACAAGACGGCTCCTGGCCCATCGAGAAGGGCGTCAGGCCCCGAGGGGAGCTGCCCCGAGGAGCGCGGCACGAAAAGATACCACGCCACTGCCCCCCGCCCTCGGAACCCGGACATGATCGCATCGTTTTGGCCATTTTCGGCCTCCGGGGCCCTGGCTGGGCCCTGCAGGGCCGTCAAGAAATGACTCAAGATGCAAAGCCGGTCGCAAGGAATGGGTCGGGTCTTCCTGGGACCCCGTGCGGAAACAATCTGGACAACGCATGTCTGGGCTTGTGATATTCGCGATGGCCCGCGTGACCCGCTCCCGCCCCACCCTCCCTCTCCCGCCCCCCTGGTCACGCCACGCTTCGCGCAAGCACTGGTTTTGCATTATCCACGATCGCCCCCGTGGCCCGTCCTCTCCCTGCCCCCCCTGGTCACGTCACGCTTCGCGCTGGCGCCGTACGAGAATGATTTAGTCTTCAGCATTCCCAGACGGCACCAGCGCGAATGGTGACGTGACCGGCCCCCTCCCCCCCGCCCCCCCTGGGTCACGGTCGTCACCGCCCTGGGATGAAGAGCGAGGTATGATCGCAGGCTGCGTTCTGGCCAGGATTTCGAAGCGAATCCAGCCGAGGTGACGAGGGCTCTCCAGGACGAGCAGCGGTGTTGGTGCCGCTTCCGGCGACGACGACGGCGGCGGCGGTACCTCTCCTTCCTCTGACCAGCTCGCCTGCCGTGGCATCCCCAGCGCTGTGAAGATCGGCAGGGCGCTCGGCCTGCGCCGATGTGACGTCCTCTTCTCGCTGCCCGCATCACCGGCCGAGCCCGAGAGGCCAGGCAGCCAGTACTGTGGATCTGGCCGATTGTCGCGCAGACGACTCGCAGGTGTGGAGTGCGGCACTGTCTCGGCGAAGACGCCCGCGGGGCACGAACCGAAACCGAACTACTCGCATTGCCGATGTCAGCATCGATTCCCTGCCACCGCGGTAGAAACGCTGCCGTTGGTGCGCGCCAGGCTCGTCGGGGCTCGGTCATCGAGCATCTGCTCCTCGCGAGGCAGTGCAGTAACAGTCTTGCCTCACAGAGCATGGAATGAGTAACGACGCCCTCCTGTTGACCCCAGCAGCGCAACAAGTACATTCGGGGAGCCTGACGACGAACCCGAGGAAGGTCCTAAGGAACCTGGAGCTTCTTACGAATCCCGACGTGGCCCGTACTGCAACATTCTGAGTGTGGTTGGGCTCAGCACGGAACGGCCCCGAAGAAAGCGCATCATGCAACAAGAATCGCGACGTGCTTCCTGTTCCCCCGAAGAGAAACTGGCAACTTTTACAAAGCCTCCAGCGATAGGGAGAATCGTGGGGGTCCAAGTTAGAATACAATGGCTCGAACCATTGGCTAGGCATGTCGTGTCTGCGACAATGGTCCACACCCTGGCAGAATTGCTCAGGGAACAGAATGCTAGCACGAAGTGTTACCCAACGTCTTCCACCAACTCGCAGGGCAATCGACCGACGAGATTTATGATTTCCAGCCTCATGATCTTCATCGGAAACTTCAATGGCCCAGGGGTATGCCAAGAACGCTCCGAGAGGCAAACTATCCCCAAGAAACACTCCTAAAAATGTCCCAACATTTGGCGCGACGGGGACGACGCATACCCTGACAATTATCCGGCCACATAGACAGCCTCAGCCTCACCATTCCGCAAGACGGCCATGGCCCCAGGTGCGCCCCAAGTTTAGCCCAAGAGGGCCCGAGGGAAGCCCGAGGAGGACCCGATACGTCCCGAGAACACCCAGGATGCTACACATCTTCGTAACGGAATGGAGGACAACGTCGCTCCACTGACGTCCTAGTTCGCCATAGACAGCTTCCAAGCAGCCTTGGGCCTTGGGAGGGCCGAGGAGGAATCTGTTCGGGATCTACGAACGGGTTTGTTTCAGTGGCCAGCGCAACAGACAGGGCGGAACAATTAGAGGGCACCGCAGCAAAGCAACGGTCAAATTTATTAAGCCATCGCGTAGGCAGTCTGTCCACGCGTCTTATGCGCACTTCCAGATGCCAAGAGCTGCGCACAGAGCGTGTGGCCGCTCAGGCCCGGGGGTCGAAACGCATGCGCGAGTCCATGTCGTCCAAGTGCATGATTATGACCCGCACCCCCTCGACGAGGGAGACAACGCACAGCACCATCGCGGCGACCGGCTCCGCCTTCCAGGACCACTCCTTCTGGTAGGAGGCGCCAATTCCGAGGACGAAGAGGAAGATCAAGCTGATGATCGATGCAACGAAGCCGTGCCAGATCAACTGCCTCCGCAGCTTGCGCGCACAGACAAAGCGGATCACCGCGGTCACCACGTAGATGGAGAAGCCGTACCAGGCCAGGAACTCCTCCACATTCTGGGCGTCCCTGTCGAACTCCGCGTGGTCCAAATACCATTTGTTCCAGAACTTGAACTTCCGCGCAGCCTTGAAGAGCAGGCCAGCCGCGCTGATCAGCATAACGCAGCCCATGGCTCGGGCGACATCAAAAGAACACATCACCGATCGTGGCCAGGCCCATTCTGGACCCAGGATCGGTGTATACGCACTCCTGGCTTGGGCAGGGAGGCGTAGACACCGATCCTGGGCCCAAGATCAGACAGGCCAGGAACAGTGAGGTGGTCCGGTGACGCCGCCCGACATAGTGATGTTGAGAGCCTGCTCCCGATGCAGCTGCCTCCTGCGCGTCGTCCGCAGCAGCATCTCCTCCGCCTCCGCCGCGCCGGCGGTGCTGGCGTCGGCCATGGTGCCTTCCGTCAGGAAGCGCAGGGCGAGCGTCAGCGACGAGATCCAGTGGGATGTCGGCGGCTGCAGCAGGGGCGGGCAGCCCAGGGGGGACCGGCACACGTATCCAGGGGCTTCGATGCCCCGTGCCTTCGACGAGGCTCCGCGGCGAGTGCGTGCAATACCCGCCCTCCCCTTGGCTGTCCACTGCCTTCTGCTTCCCCCGAGGATATTGACTGCACTGCGAGGCAGTACAGGGAGATCCCGCTGTCTTTGTACCCGTAGCCCAGGGCCACCCCAGCGATGATGGCGCTCATGACCACGTCCATGCCGGAGAACGTCGCAAGGCACAGACTCCACTTGCGCTCCTGCTCGGTCGGCATGTCCACAGGGCCCTGCAATAGCCCCTCGTCGTCGGCGTCCGTTTGAGGGACGGACGGGCTGCTGCGGTGGCGCAGGCCAGCTCGGCTCGCGTCGGGGCCGGACGCGCCGACGATGCGCGGCTCGATGTCGTTGAGTTCCACCTCGCGTGCCATGGCAGCAAGGGCCGCAGCAAGCGCGCGACTACCGACGGCAGAAGCTGGCCTGTGCCCTCTCGAGCCCGAAACGCTCACTGATGGGGGGAGAAGCCGCAGCGGGCGCTGGAGCAGCGGGTAGGAAGAGCGGAGCTGAAGCAGGAGGAGTCGGACGCGAAGGATCACGAGGAGGGAGCAGAAGAGGATGGATGAGGAGGACGAGGAGGAAATGATGAGGAGGTGTAGGAAGAGAAGACATGAGGAGGGCGGAGGAAACCGAATAATACGAAACAGTGAGGAAAGAGGGAAAAGAGAAATTAGGAGGTGGGGGAGACGGTGCAGGGGGAGAAGAACGAAGGATGATGACCATTTGCAAATGACCAGGTGGTGGAAGAGGGGGACGAGAAGAATTTGGATAAGGAGGACGGGAAGCGGGATGAAGCTTTCGAGAAACGGCAAGATGAGGAATGGAAGTAAACCAACGAAACCACGCAAACACAAGACAGTTCAGGGTCGCACATGACCCAACATAAGACTTGGTATGATAGACAAATACAATGGGGACCATGTGCATCCTTGTAATACTTATGCGTGAAACCGTCATCGTTTGGAACATACAGCCTGGCCCATCATCTTGATCGATGTTCAAGATATGTGTGTAAGTATGCACGTATGGCGGCTGCGTTATTTGTGCGCAGCCCCGATTGGGAACCCAAACTCGGCCTTGCGCTTGGCACACGCAATTCGATTTGGCCCTGTCGACCGATGATGCCCAACGCAATGATCGAAACATGATCCTCTGGTATTGTCCACGTCGGCGACATCAAACATGGGCCGTGCCAACAACGGCAGGACCAGACCTGGGAACACCTCATTCGATCCGCATTTGAATTAGTAGCCGGTTTCATTGTGCATCTCTTGGGGCTTCGTGCCCCAAAAGGGGACTCTGAACACCGTGAGAAAAAAAAACACGCGCCCGAAGCTGCCGACACCACCTTTACAACTCGTCTGCTCCACCCTTGGTCGTTCCGCGAGGGTCACTGGGGCCCCAAGCGAACCGAAAACGCTCGTCGCGATGTTCATCGTCCAGAGGTGAGGTTCGTCCTCTCGCCATCGCTCGGACGTTCATTCCCCGTGCACTTTTCGATTTCGTGCGATTTTGTTCTTGCTCGATGATCCAGCATGCTCCCCGACGGTCCTCGCCAATGAAAAATGCACACGTCCGAGTGATGCCAAGTCCGTCGCCGAGTTCGAAAGCACATGATACTGTCCCAACAGAACAGCGTCGAACACATCCGATAACAAGCGAATCACTGAAACACACCATAACCAATCGAAAAACAGCGAGCACCCAAACCGAACACAACCGCCAAAAGCCACCCGGCACAACTGGCGGTTGCCAACCACATCAGAAAACTATCGAAGACCTCCGCAAACCTTTCGACCCTCGCGGGACCCCTCCCTGGAACCCCTCTCTGGAACGCCCTACATGTGACCCTCTGTTCAACTCCTTGATCTCTCTCGAATCCTCCCTAGTCGTGGTGATCTCTTTTCGCGGCGCAGAGCAAGAGAGGCGCGCTTCTTAGATCAGAACCCCCAAACGCAAGATGGGCAGCCTTGTAAGGTGGCGGGGGATCCATATCAAGGGCTGCCCCCTTGCACGCCATGCGCACGATGTCCTCTCAGAATCAGGGTGCCTTCGTAGAATGCTGCCCTCCTACCTACCTTGCGTTGTCCCCTTCTTCCAGGTCAACTAACCCGTCGCGAACTTTTGCTTAGCGCATCGCCGCGGCGGCCCCAGCGACACGCAATGCCACTGCGAGCGGATCGCGTGTCGCTCCGCTCCGCGGGGCGGGCGGGAGGAGGAGGAGGAGGAGGAGGAGGAGGAGGAGGAGGAGGAGGAGGAGGAGGAGGAGGAGGAGGGGGGAGGAGGAGGAGGAGGGGGAGGAGGAGGAGGAGGAGGAGGAGGAGGAGGCTGGGAAAGGCTCGGGACGTGGACGCCTCGAGACTGGGACACGGTTAGCGTGTCGCGCCGAGGCACGGTGGGGCCATCGCTGGCGGAGCGACGCGCCGACAAGCAGCTCCCGACCACCTCGCGCGTCGCGCCGCGTTAAGCGCGATGGTCCTCGCGCCTTCCGGCCGCCCTCGCGGAGAGACGCCCCTGGAGAGAGAGCGCTCCTCCAGCCCCGAGCGCCGGAGCGCGAAGTCGGAGGCTTCCTGGATGGGGTCCGAGCAGGTGGGATCGGAGGATCGCGCTGCACCGCCGATACATCAGCGATGCATCGCCGATGCATCGGCGCTGCATTG
Source organism: Prorocentrum cordatum (assembly GCA_963575745.1). NCBI lineage: Eukaryota > Dinophyceae > Prorocentrales > Prorocentraceae > Prorocentrum > Prorocentrum cordatum. The sequence continues at coordinate 752,290 of CAUYUJ010012002.1, read as the reverse complement.
GCGACGTCGGCGATGCATCGGCGCCGCTGCCGTGGAGAAAATCGGGATCCACATCGAGCCGCATCACCGATGCATCGGCGATGCGGAGCGATCCTCCGGCTCCATCTTCGGTGGCGAATCGGCGCTAATCGCCGCGGGTCGACGCTAAATCGACGCTAAATCGACGCTAAATCGACGCTAATCGACGCAAGCCGACGCTAACTCAGCACTAGCTCATCGACTCCCGGACGCCAATCGACGCTAGTCGACGCTAAAGACGGAATTCGGAGGGCATACCAGGCTCGCTCCCGTGATTTGCTGCCGAACCCATCTGCTCCCACCCCGCCTGGGAGCCCCCGAGACGTGCAGTATCGTCCTCGCCCGACCTCCGAGGGACGCCGAAGGCCTCCAGGGGGCCTCCGAGGGGGCCGCCCGCCTCCGAGGGGGAGGCCTCCGCGGGGGGCCTCCGCGGGGGGCCTCCGCGGGGGCCTCCGCGGAGGCCTCCGCGGGAGCCTCCGCGGGGGCCTCCGCGGGGGCCTCCCGACGGGAGCTTCCAGAGTCGCCAGCGCCAGCGCGGCAGGGGCCGGGCGGGCGCCGCCTCCGGGGGCGGCAGCAGCAGCGCCCCGGCCGGCAGGGGCGCCCCCGGGAGCACGACCTGGCCCGGCCGGGAGGGAGCCGAGGCGGAGGGAGGGGGGAGGAGGGGGGGCGCGGGAGGAGGAGGAGGAGGAGGAGGAGGAGGAGGAGGAGGAGGAGGAGGAGGAGGAGGAGGAGGAGGAGGAGGAGGAGGAGGAGGAGGACGGACATCATCCCGCAAGGATCCCCAAATCTGAGCGTCCTTCCTGACGGACGCTTCGAGAGCCGCCGAATAAGCAGGCCCCAAGAGATCCTGCTGCCCTGAGCAGATGCACGGAGCAGCTGCCAGAAGGTAGCTTCTGGAACGCGTCGGGAGGCTCGTGGCCTGTGGACCGTCTTCAGCGGTCTTGAAAATCCCCTGGGCGTCTCGAGAGTCCTTCGACCTATATCGGAGGTGTCTTCGAAGGTCCCTTGGTAACCCTGGGGGGCAATGCTATGAGGCAGCTCAAATCATCTAAGGGCTGCCAGGGTCAGTCGAAGCCGTCTTGGGCGCGGCATTAGGGATTTCCTAGGCCGTACACCAGTGGCGACGTGCGCATGCATCCACCCCACTCGGTACAGCGCTTCGTGGCGCCACAGGGAGCCCCACCGAAGGCCCCAATGGCGACTTTCGAAAGCGTCCGGCCTTCCCAATAAAGCGCTTCCGTGGCCCCATACAGCGCTCCACCGAAGGCCCCAGTGGGGACGTTCGCATGCGTCCGCCCCAACCACCCAGCACAGCGTTTCCTGGCCACATTGGGATCTCAACCGAAGGCCCCCGTGGCGACAATCACTGGCGTCCGCCCCACCCTGCACAGCTCTTCGTAGCCCCGTTCGGAGCTCCACTGGAGGCCCCAGAGACGACGTTCGCATGCGTCCGCCCCGCCCTGTACAGCATTTAGTGGCCCCATAGGGAACTCCACCGAAGGCCTCAGTGGCGACGTTAGCATGTGCCCGCGCCACCCACTACAGCGCTTCGTGGCCCCATCGGGAGCTCCACCGGAGGCCCCCGTGGCGACGTTAGCATGCGCCCACCCCACCCAATACAGCATTTAGTGGCACCACACGGGATTCCACCGAAGACCCCAGCAGCGACATTCGCATGCGTCCGCCCCGCCTATTTCGGCACACTCCTCACACGCTCTGTGGCCCCATAGGGCGTTTCACGGAAGCCCTCACTGGCGACTTTCGCATGTCGGCCCCGCCCCATTCTGGCACACCCCTCACACGCTTCGTGATCCCATAGGGGGGTGGAAACCGAAGGCCCCCGCTGCAGCGCCCGTATGGTGCCCCCGCCCAATTCCTGCACCTTTACACGCTGCGTGGCCCCATAAAGAGACCCACCGAAGGCGGTACCCACAACGGCGATATTCACAACTGCTTATATTTGGATCCTTCGCCAGGATCTTTTTTTCTCTCTCTCTCTCTCTCTCTCTCTCTCTCTATATATATATATAATGCGTTCGGCCTCTCGGGGGCTTCCCCAAGGCTCTTTGGACTCTTGCAATCATCTTGGCTTGAGGCGATCTTGCGTGATCTTGGGGGCCTCCAGACACGTTGGGGAGCCGTCTTGGGCAGCCTTGGAGCATGTTTGGGCTCTCGGGGGCGTCCTGGGCTGTCTTGAATCCTGAGGTCCTCTGGGTGCTCTTTTGGACGCCCAGGAAGGTGGTACTAGGACTTGCCGCAGATGGCTGCGAGGTGGGCGGGGCCCTGGGGGGGGGCCGGTTTTTGTGTCTATGGGCTGAGATGGTATGATGCGATCTCATATGGTATTCAATGACATTGTGCGATCTGTATGTATATACATGGGTTCGCGGGCATCCCCGTCCCCCTGAAAATCCGAGCAGCGGGAGTCGATTGTCAATGATACCTTTCCTCCTCGTCGTCCTCCTCCTCCTCTTCCTCCTCGCCCTTCCCTGCGTGATCTTCACTTTCCTCATCCCTCTCATCCTTCTCCGTCGTCCTCACTATCATTATTCACTTCTTCCTCCAGCTGGGGGATGACAAACTTGAAGACCATGGGGTGGGACACAGCAACAAAACAATAAAAGACAGAGACCCGAACAAACAATACACTATTGGAACAACCACAATACTTACGCTGAGGGGGGGGGCTGGGGGGGGGGGCGGTGGACGGAATATTGAAATAGGTGTTTCTTGTTCGTGTTGGTCTTTCCTTAGGTTTTCCAACAGTCGGTCTTTGATGTCAGTGTTATGTGTTGCTTGTCCTACGCTTTTTTCGGTTATTCGCGCTCCCCCCTCGTGTCCCTTGGACATGTGATCTGTCCAGGTCGACTCAGGCTGGACTTCAATTCCATTAGGAATCACAATGGAATCCGCTGGATCTGGTTTCTGTCGAAGTTCTATTTGAATTAGGATAAGATCCCACAATGAGGTAAATCGGGATCACATAGATCTGGAACCAATTCAACTCAAAGTGGATCCGAATGAGATCCCACTCGGGATCCAAGTCGAATCGGCTGGATCTGGGACCTGCCAGAGACGAAGTATATTCTAGCTAGGTTTCATAAAATGAAAACGCACAGTGCAACAGCTGAAAAAATGATTTGCTCAGTTCGAACTAGACTCGAATTCGGCTCCCATAGGAACACAACTGGAATCAGCTGGATCTGGCATATGTTAAATCTGCTGCTCTGTAATATGGGCGTCCATGTACAGAGGCTTCCAACATCAATCAAGTTTGAAACACCTGGGCTTGATATCCGCGCAAATAACCAGAAGATCCGGATTCAAGTAGGATAGGGACGCACATTGAATCAGCTGGGCATGTGGTCTGACCAAGTCGAGTCAGGAACCCCCTTATATACCAACAGGACCCACATTGGAAGCAAATAGGAAACTCAAGCGGAGCCAGCTAGAACTGGGGTGGAAACAATTCTAGTTAGAGTCTACTTCGGTTCGAATGGGAACCTACTTGAACACAGCTGGACATGGGATCTGCTAGATTCTAAGTAGATGCTAAGTGGGCCCCGATAGAAATCACATTGGGCGCAGCTGGTCTGGTACCTGAACAAATCGAATTAGGCTCTAAGTGGATCACACGATGAGCCCACTTGAAACCAACTGTATCTGGGATCTGGCCATGTCTGATTAGCTACATAGACTCCCAAGCGGAACTAGATGTTAACCAGATGGGTCTAGGATCTGCACAGTTGTGATGAGGTGCGAAGTTGATCCTAATAGCCTTCAGATGGGAATCAGCCGGGTTTTCCTGAGATTCGAATATGGGCCCACTAAGAATAGAATTGGGAAAAGCGGGATCTGGGCGCTGCCCAGTTCTAATGAGGCAAATTAGATTCCGAATTCAATCGGAATCAAATTGGAACCAGGAGGGTCTGTGACCACCTGGATTCGAATTCGATTCGGATTAGATGCCATCAAATATCAAAATGGAGCCAGCTGGGTCTGGGACCCGCTCAATTCAAATTAGATCCTGGTTCGATTACAATCGGAAAACATTCGGCATCAGATGGATCTGAGATCTGGTAAGACCTGGTAAAGTCAAACTGGAGTCTATTCAGATCCAAATTGGAACCCACTTGGGATGGGCTGGCCATGTGAGATGCCCAATCATAATTAAGTTCTGCTTATACTCCAGTCGAAAAAGATTTGAAACCAGCTGATCCTGGGAGCTGGTCAATTTTAGTTAGATCCCCTTAGATTCCACTAAGAACCCAATTCGATCAGCCAGATCTTGGATCTGCTCAATTCGAATCCGATCCTACTCCGACGCCAATAGGAGCCCAATTGAAATCAGTTGGATCTGGTATTTGCCCAACTCAAACTAGGTGTTACTTCGATCACCCCGTCGTCCTTAATATCAGTCCCCACGTCATCCGTCAGCTGAGGGCAGACAAACTTGAAACACCATTGGGAGCCACTCAAAGAAAGAGGCCTGGCACAAGACAGAAGAAGCATGGGAAACACCTAGAAACAGCGATGCCAATACTTCCGCTGGGGGGGGGGGGGGGGCGCGAAATATGGAAATCGTTGATTGGCACGTGCTGTTTTGAATTGTCCTCGAATAAGTTTGGTTATGCAGCAGTTGGTATTTAACTTCGTTGGTGTTTGTTTGGCCCGGTTGTGTTTGTGATTCGCGCTTCCTCCCAGCGCAATGACTCTGCCTAGCCGCTGGCGCAAAAAGTGATTGTTATTCGTGCCGGCCACCCTCCCCCCCCCCTCGTCGTGCCCCTTGGATCTGTGAACTGCTCAGTTCAAAGTAGAGTCTACTTCGATCTGGGTAGGAACACACTTGAACCAGCTGGGTCTGGGATCTAACCAAGTCTATCTAGATTCGAGTTAGACCCCGATGGGCATTCAATTGGAATCAGCTGGGTCTGGGATCTGCTCAACTCTAACTCAATTTCTCCGATCTCAACAGGGGGACAATTGGAATCAATTGGACCTGTGATCTGCCCAATTCAAATTGGAGCCTAAATAGATCCCAACTGGAATCACAGTGGGCTCACTGGGTCTGGGGTCTGCCCAATTCGATTGGCATCCGAATTAGGTTGCAGTTGGAATCTACTTGGAAGCAGCTGGATCTGTGACCTGCCGAATTCAAATTAGATGCAGGTCATATTCGAACAAGAACCAAGCTTGAATCAACTGGACCTGGGGCCCGCTCAAGTTCAACTCAATCCAAACTAGATTCCAATAGGAACCCAACTGGAATTAGAAGGATCTGGGATCTGTGCGACATACTTACATTCTGAGTGCATTCAAATCTAATCAAATTGGAAGCATCTGGATCTGGGATGCTTCAAATCTATGTACACTCCGATACGATCCCAATAATAATCAACGTCGAATCAGCTAGATCTGTGATCTGCTCAAATCTACATTGTCTTAACTAGATTTCACGAGTATCAGCCCAGCTGGAATCAGCTGGATCTGAAATCGGCTTGAATCTGAGTATGTTGTAATGCTGTATCAACAGGAAGCTACTTGAAAACAGCTGGAGCCATGATCAGCTCAATTCTACTTCGATCTCAATGAGATTCAAGTAAGAAGATGTTTGGTATCATATGGTTATTTTCATGTCCTAAATAGATCCCACTACAAACGCAATGGAAGTCGGCTCGATCTGGTTCTGATATGCGTATAGTTTGAATGATCTTGATCGGAGGGCTGCTCAATCATGAATGATAACTCCTACGTGTATTCTCCAATTGGAACCCAATTGGGATCAGCTGGACCTGTAATCTGCTCAAGCATACGGAGATTATTTACAGCTAGTACAATTCGAATCAATGGGCGGGGATGTCCGCACGCCCATACATATATATATATATATATATATATATATATATATATATCCCTCCCTCTCTCTTTCTCGTGGTCTCTCTCGTTTTTGTCTCGTTCTCTGTTCCGTACGTTGCTCCCCATTGTTCCTCTTCGTTCCTCCTCGGTTAACTCCCCCTGCTCCTCGTCCATCCCCTCGTCCTCATGCTCATCCTGCTGCTCCTCCTCGGATACTTTCCCCAATCCTGTTCCTGATTCGCCGCGGCCTCCTCCTTCCACCCGACCAATAATTTGAAGGCCTCAGACGTGGACCCAAGACTTGAAAGGATCCAGCAAAGCTCGCCAAGATGTGAGCACAACGCCGCCACCCAGCCAAGAATTATTAGGAGCGGCGGGTGGCAATGCTGCATGTCGAGCTGCCAGAACGCGAGCGAACAGCACACGGCAGAGGCCGAAACCGAAGCATTTCGAAAATGCCTCGTGTACCGCGGGTTCGTGTCGTGTGGACCCTGGCGTTGGTTCCTGACACCGCGTGGATCGTTCAACCTTAAACTATAGACCGTTTCCGAAAAGTCAGGTCGATCAACATCAACCGATTCTGGGTCGCCGCCGGGCGGCACGATGCGAGCCTACCGTAATCACATTGGCCGCGCCCAGGCGTTGCGGTCCCGCCCATGCCCCAGAAGTGCTAAGAAGCCTTGACGGGAGCAAGGAGGTCGATCTGCGCTGTCTCCCTAGGTCACCTGCCTTTGCGCGTCGCGCCCCGCGGTGCGCGATTCTCTTCGCGCCCTCGCGCCGCCCCATTGGCGAGGGGCAGTCGCTCTGGCCGAGGCTGCGACGCGCGAAGCGCGATTATCTTCGCGCGCCCGCGGGTGACCTGGTCTCTTGGGGCGTCTACCTCGCCAGCGGCAAGGATCAGCCTCCAGTCGCCTGAGGCCACCCTTCCTCCTCCTGCTCCTGCTCCTCCTCCTCCTCCTCCTGCTCCTGCTCCTCCTCCTACCCTCCCACAGATGCGCGCACCCAGTTTCGCTACTGCATCTACTGGCATTGCCTCAGGCCGGCTTCAGCAAGTCGTAACTCATACCTTCGAGCAGTCACAGTGCGGTGTCCGGGCACGAACTTCAGAGCGCACGAACTGGCAGCTGCCCCCGATGACCAGTCCCTATTCAGTCCTGGTGCTGAGGCGAGAGAAGATATTGCAGGATGTGTTTCTGCATGTGGGGACGAGCCACACCACTGGCTCAGCAAGAGGGCTCAGACATGGCCCCTGTGTGAAAACCTGCACAGTCCCTGGGGCCAACGACACTTGGGACGAAGTCCGGGCTGGATGGCGCCCGAAAGATCCACGCTCGGCACCGCCGAAGCTCGACCCGCCAATCTATATCAATGAATTGTTGGGAGCCTTGGCCGGGGAAACCGCTGCTCGGCAGCAGCGTGTGGCGGTATCTGCGTCGTCCAGCTGCCGACTGGTCGGCTTTCCCTTCCCTTGTCCGACACTTGTGTTTCTTTCCTCTGCTGCGTCCAAGTCCGATCCTCCTTCTCGGGGACGGAGAGTTTTCTGGGCTTTTGGACACCTTCAACATACTGCGCTCGCCCCTCGGATTTCTACAGGGCCCGAGGAGGTCCAGGGGGGAAGGGAACAGGGATAAAGGGGGTTGAAGGTCCTATTTGGCATGGCGGAACATTAAGGGGTTGCAGGTGTCTGTGCGGGGTCCTGGAGGGAAGGGGGGTTGGAGGGGTGAGGGGGGGGGTGGGGGGTTGGAAGGGGGGTTCCGGAGGAGGACAGAGGCGATGGAAGAGGAAAGATGGGGGAGACATAGAAAACAAGCTATCACGTGCTACTGCGGTGATGTACAATGGTATACGTTAGGCTGGTCTGCTGTGCAGGGCAGCGCGGTGCGGTGCAGCGCAGTAGTGCATTGCCATGAGCTGCGTGACGTTGAACTGCGTGGCGTTACATCCTAAATAGTAGTACGTAGCTGTGTTCAAGGTTCGCTCTGACTCACACTGCGTTTAACTGGGTTGCTCCAGTGCGCGTTGTTACGTGTTGTTGTACATGGCTGTGCGCTGAGACTACGTGCGTTGCCTCGCATTGCATGGTAATCCTGAGCGTTTTGTTTTATGCTGCTACGTTACATTGATATTCATTACGCTGCTTTGCATTTACATTGCGCTCCATTTCGTTTCGGGGAGGGGGTCATCGAGGAACGATGGGAAAGTTCGGACATAAATTTCTGTTGGGGGGTCCCAAGGGAACCTGCTTCGTGATAAGAATGGCATCCGCCTTCGTGCACAAAATCTGTCAGGTCCCTGTATGCCAAGCCTTGTGTGGAGAACTATATCAGAACGGCTCGGCTTCGACGCCACCGAGGAGCAGAATTGACGCAGGCGTACGCACATGCTTTTTACGCACCTCTCCTGGGCGATGAACGATCTAAGACACGTCTGCCCATGGTCACTAGTAAGACCGACGAGTCCCTGAACTTGCACCCGCGAGTGAAAATCGCTCGCATAAGAAGAACGACGGCATGCAGATAAGGCCATTACTACAAACGGGAGCGTGCGTATGCCTCTGCCCCTCGCTATGGACCCAGGCCCCCCCCCTCTTGCGATCGCTCTGCTGTAGGATAGTTGATGGCGGTGCACGTTGGCACATAATTTTCCTGTACGGACTCTGTATGTGTCTTAGTGGTCCTTCGTGGTCCTGCTGCAGCTCCGCACCAGCCAACTCTCCTCCTCCTCCTCCTCCTCCACCTCAATCTCCCCCTCCGCCCCAGGCAGACACAAAATAGGGTACCGCCTCCACCACCACCTCCATCACTCTTCCTTGTAAGCAACTCCTGCGTATCACACCACGCAGTAGGCCGGGCTGGGCGTCTCGCTTGAGGCTGCCGCACAGCTCGATTATACTGACAACCACTGGGATGGAAGACTGGCGGTCTTCAAAATGTGGCTCTCGCCGTTGCGCCGCGTTAATTCGTCGCACAACGCTCCAATAACTACACGGATGCAAGGCCCGATGTCTTCAAACAGTGGCTCTCCCCGTGATGCCGCGCATGTGAATCTTAGAACAGCTAAGCAGTTACACGTTCGGAGGGCAGGTCGTTGTCAAACTGTGGCTCTCGCGCTATCGCCAGGCACGCTCGTCTTGAACACCTGCGACAGGTACATGGACGGAGGAGGGCACGTGTTCACATCTGGGCTCTCGCCTGAAACTTCGTCAACACATCTTCACTTACTCTAGGTGAAAGAATGTGCGACCGTTAGACGGAAGGCAGGCGGTTCATTTTCAAGCTGGAGCGCTCGCCTGAGACTTCCCATGATTGGATGATCAGAAACTGCACAGTGCCCAACAGCTACGCAGATACCGGGCGCCCCTTTTCAAAGCAGGGCTGTCGCTGGGCACCCTTGAACGTCAAAACCCCACACTGTCTCATTCCTTAACGCCCTAAGAAATGAGGGCGCTTTCCTTCAAGACGGAGCTCCCGTTTGAATTGCCGGTTCAGGGGGCGCGCGCGCCTTTTTTTAAGGCGGGCGCTCCCCGCAGCGAAAAACAAATGCCATCAGGGACTTATGATGAAGGGATCGGGGACGCGAGGGTGACTTGCGGCATCGCTGATCTCAGCTGCCCCGATACGCAGCACGCAGCACGTAGAGTATGCATGCGGAGCTCAACACGTAGGTTGAACACGTAGGTCTGACGCGCCAATACGTTGAGCCAACACGCAACGTACTGACACGGACGTTTTGAGCACGGCACGTTCAAACCGGGCGCATCGAGGCAGCTAAGTCGCCGATGCATTCAGGGCAAACTTTTGTCCTTCCCCTTCTCCTCCTTCTCCTCCACTCCCCCTCCTCCCCCCCCTGCTCCTCGTCCTTCTCCTCCCCCTCCCTCCTCCTCCCCCTCCTCCTCGCCCCCCTCCTCCCCCTCCTCCACTCCTCCTCCTCCTCGTCCTCCCCCCCCCTCCCCCCCCTCCCCCTCCCCTCCCCCCTTCCCTCCCCCTCTCCTCCCCTCCTCCTCGTCCTCTTCGTCCCTCCTCCTCCGCTCCTGCTCCTCTCCGCCCTGCCCTCGGCCCCCCCCCCCCCCCCGCCCGCACGGGGCAAGGGGGCGGCGGCGAGGAGGGGGGCGGAGCGGTGGAGGGCCTCGGGGCAGGGGGCAAGAGGCCGCCCGGGGGGCCCCGTGCCTTCTCGAGCCCCCCCCTCGCCATGGAGCCCCGCGGCGGGGCCCCCCTCCCCTGGAGCCCCTGGAGCCCCCCTCCCCTGGAGCCCCTGGAGCCCCTGGAGCCCCTGGAGCCCCTGGAGCCCCTCCCCTGGAGCCCCCGGAGCCCCTGGAGCCTTCTCGAGCCCCCCTCCCCTGGAGCCCCTGGAGCTCCCCTCCCCTGGAGCCGCGCAGACCTGAAGGGGCCCCAGGACACACAAATAAATACACACAGATAAAACTGTTCCCCGTATTTATGTTCCATATGTTTGGGGTTTCTGTCTTCCCCTCCACGTCCCCTTATTTCCCCATACTTACTGGGGAATCAACGATTCATTGTGTCTGTGTGTCTCTTGCCCTCCTGAAGACTGCCCCCCCCCCCCGCGGAAGGGCCGTCGGGGCTGCGTGGGTGAACGGCGCCACGAGGCCGCCGTTGGGCGGCGGCTGGGCGCTGTTGGCGGGCGGCTGGATCATCGGCGCGCCCGGCGCGAGGGGCGGCGCGAAGGGGCCTGCGCACGCCACGGGCCGCCGTCGCAAAGCGCAGACGGCGCATCCAAGGCGCACGGGCGAGCAGCCAGGACGACGTGAGAGTGAAGCATTCGTTCGTGTCTCGGCAAGCCGCACAGCGACTTCAAACATCGCGTGGATCGCCAGCGCAGACGGCGCATCAAGGCGCACGGGCGAGTGGCCAGGACGACGTGAGAGTGAAGCAGTCGTTCGCGTCTCGGCTTTGGACGCCCGAAGTGGGTACTGAAAGAATGGGTACAGTGCCCAACAACAGTGCCTGCTCATTTTCAACAGGATTCGCTGTTCACGCCGCCGCGGCCGGTGTCCACTCGAGACAGAAGGCCGCCTGCCCAACAGCGGCCGCTGTTGGCTTGGGACAACATTTGTTGTTGGGCATAGTGCCCATTCTTTCCGTACCAATTTCGGGTGTCCCAATCGGCAAGCCGCACAGCGGCGTCAAACACCGCGTGGATCGTGCAGCCTTGGACGATCTCCGCTTTCGTACACCGCGGGGTGTTCCATGCTGGCCATGCTCAGGCTGCTGGCGGCGTTCACGCTTGAACTAGCACCGCGGAGTTTTAGCCAGCCCGGATCCCAAATAGTGTCTAGCAATATTATATGTTGTGGCATCTACGTTCTGCCATCTATGTGGTGCAATCTGTGTGGTGCGCACTCTATGTGGTGCCCAATCTATGTGGTGCATTCGGCGTGGCGAAATCTACGTGGTGCGAAATATGTTGTGCAATCTATGTGGTGCAATCGATGTGGGTCGCCGATTGGATTGCAACAGGGGGGAGGGGGCAACGGGGCGGCGGCCACTGGCGGCGACGAGACGGCGACGAGGCGGCGACGACGGCAACAAGGCAAGCGGACCCGACAAGCGAGCCCAGACGACGGGCGGCGACGAGGCGGCGACGGGGCGGCGACGGCGGCAACAACCAACGGATCCGGCACGGGGCGGCGACGACGGCAACAAGGCAAGCGGACCCAACAAGCGAGCCCAGACGACGGGCGGCGGCGAGGCGGCGACGGGGCGGCGACGGGGGGCAACCAACGGATCCGACAATCGAGCCCAGACGACGGGCGCCGACGAGGCGGCCACGGGCGGCGACGGGGCGGCGACGAGGGGCGGCGAAGGGACGGCGGCGGACCCGACAAACGAGCCCAGTTCCAGGGAAGACAGGCAGGGGCCCCGAAGGGCAATCACTGCTTGGGTGAACGCATAGGAAGCATACGCGTGGAACTTCGGAGGTCCGCGCCGAGTTCTTGGATCGCCGCTGGGCCTCGCTCCCTGGGGCGCGGAGCGCGCAAGGGGCTGCGCCGGATCGCCGCTAGAAGGGAACAAACAAACCTACCTCGCTTTTGACCACCCTCGCTTCCAAGAGATACCAAACGATGCCAGATTGCAGCCTGTACTGGTCAGGCCGCTTGACGAGGAGGCGCGTGGTATGGTTTGGTTTTGCCTGGAAGCGAAAGCGGGGTAGGTAATTCACGCTCTGAGCTAAGGGGGTCCAGCGCAGATCCACGAAATTTACGCAGAGCTCCGAAAGTGTCCGATCATACATGTGCTTCTTCTCGCCGTTCATCCTTGAACGCCCGTGCTGGCCTCGCCGCCGCGTCGGCACCGCACGAGCCTGCCGCAGTGGAAGAAGCTCTGACGGCTTCCCGAACAGACAATCGCGTTCCACCACGCGCAGAACAGCAAATGGCCCGTCCCCGCCGCGGCGAATCTAGGATCCACCTCGTCGAAGCGAGCATGTTGTTCTCCCTGACGTTTGCGAGCAGGCACTTTGCGAGTCGTGGAACGCCCTGGGTGACCCAAAGCTCCGCGACCGGGACGTGGTGCCCGCCGCTGCCGGCGGCGGCGCCGGGAGAGCCCACCTGCCCGCTCTTCCTCTCTCGTGGAGGCTGCGGCCGTCTCGCCCGGCCGCGCCTCGGGCGTGAATTCCTGGGGGGCGAAGAAGAGAGGTGCGTACACCTTCTGAGCCCTCCTTGGGCCCTGATAGGGGACCCTCTGGGGCCGAAGAGGGACACGAGAGGTGCAATCTTCTCCCTCCCCGCCCCCCCCCCCCCATTCCTCGACGCACGAGTGCGCCAAAGCCGAGGCGCGCCGGGCGGGGCCAGCGGGTGGCATCAGGGCGCCGAGCACGACAGGGAGGGAGGTGCGGAGGAAGCGAGCTCGAGCGGCGGAAGACGAGGTGGGCCTGACGCGAGAAGACTTTTCGACTAGACGTAAGAGTGACCTTTTGCCGGAGTGACCTTTGGTGCAGGAACAGATGGGTCCCCAGATGGCTGAAAACGAAGCAGGAGCAGCGGCTTGCGCGCCTCGGTTTGGTCCCCCCGCGGCCCCCAAAAAGCCGCGCACCAAAGGTCACTCTTACCCAGGGTCACTCTTGCGTGTAGCCGAACTTTAGCGACCCTGCGTCGCGGCTTGCGCAAGCCGCCAGCGTGGCACACCGTGCGGAGGAGAGCGTGGTGTGCCTCACGCGCGAGCCTGCGCGAGAAGCTTCCGCGCGAACGCCCGCGCCGTCCAATCGACCTCGTCCTCTTCCATCGCTCACGCGCTCACGTCATTCGTCGCGGGGGGCGGCGCACGGAGGCGCCATACGGCCTGGTCGGGGAGGGCGGGGGCTGGCCGCCGCATGCGACGGAGAACGAGAGAGAGAGAGAGGGAGGGAGAGGGAGAGAGGGAGAGGCAGGAGGGGGCAGCTAACAAACTGCGTGAGCAGAGCCTTCTGAATGCCGAGCCGGCCCAAGGACTCCGCGCGAGCCTCCGCACGTCCGCGTTCCTGCAGCTGTGGGGCTCGCTCGCGTCCGACGTCCTGCGTCAAAACCACGGCTACAGATCTTTGGTGGCCAATTCTTCCTCCCACGGACCAGCCGGCACCGACGGGGCCGCCCCCGTCTAGTTGCTGCGGGCTTCAGGTGGCCTCCCGCGGCCTTCCGAAGGGGAAGACAGGTCGCCTTTTTCGATCCTTCGAAGGCGAGGCCCTTGCTGGCACGCGGCAGATATCCTCGAGCACAAGACGCGGGAGGCTTCGGCACTTAACTTCGCGCATCGTGCCTTCGCTGTGGGCGGCGTACCCTTCCTCTGCACACGCTCGCGCCGCCCCTCTGGAGCCGTGCAGTTTGTTCGGCAGAGGCCGCGACGCGCGAAGCGCGGCTACCTTCGGGACCCCACCGGCGCCTGACAGTGCGACCAGGTATGCTCCAACACGCAACACGCAACACGTAACGTATTGATATGGAGCTCAACACGTAGATTGACAACGAAGGTCTGACGCGATACGTTCGCACAAACGTGGGCCAATACGTTGAGCCAACACACCGCGTATTGACACGGACGTTTTGAGCACGGCACGTGTGGCGTATCAAGACGGGCGTATCGAGGCAGCTAGTATGTGTCCTCCTCGGAAGCGCACGTACGACCATCTGACAGCAAACGTCCCCCGAGCGGCACGGTCAACCGGCTCGCCACGAATCGTATACTATGAGTTGAGCGCGCCCGTTGTGTTACAAGAGGGGGGATCGGGTTTTGAGTTACCGATAGTTCCCTGTTTGAGCTTCCCTATGATTTCCACATACTTGCCTAATTCCAATCGTTTCCCTTCAATTCCCCTATAATTCCTTATACGTTCCTTAGAATTCCCGCGTACTCCAACTAATGATTATGGGCGTCAGTCATACTTGGTCTTACATGGTTAGCCTATATTCCTGTATTACACGTAGAGGGGTGGGGCTACAGGAAAACCACACCCATGGACCTCAAAGGCCTACAGGAGCCCTGGGGAGCCACGGGAGGAGGAACGGGAGGAGGTACGGGAGGAGGCTCTCGGCGAGGCGCAACTGCAGGAGAGCAACTTGAGCTCCCCCACCCCTCGCCCCACATGATTTTCATCGCTGGGGACTACTGTCCAACGGTTCGGGGATTGCCGTCCAGAATTAACGGACCTCCCGCGGACCTCCCGGGGCCCCACCTCCCGGGAACTCTTCCCGATAATTTCCCGATAGTTCGATAATTATACGGATTTAAACAAACACAACGAATTGCCGGGAAGGCCCCCACCTCCCGGGGCCCCACCTCCCGGGACCTCCCGGGAAACGTTTCCCTCTAATGCCTGCGGTGATTCCCGCTAATTCGGGACCTCCCGGGATCTCCCAGAACCCGGAGATGGAGGGCGAATAAAGAGATGTTCCTCCTCCTCCTCCTCCTCCTCCTCCTCCTCCTCCTCCTCCGTCTCCTCCTGTATGCGAACGCACCCACTGGGGCCTTGGAGACGAAAAATAACAGATACAGGGAATGCAAGACAATTAACGGGAATGCAAGACAATTAACGGGAATGCAACACAATTAACGGGAATACGTGACAAGACAATTAACGGGAAGACGGAAACAATTAACGGGAAGACGAGACAATTCAAGGGAATACGAGACAATCAACGGGAATAATTAACGGGAGGGGAAGAATTAAGGGGAAGGGGCTTAAAGGGAAATGAAATCAGCTCGAAACCCGATCCCCCCTAGTAACACAACGGGCGCGCTCAAACTATAAGGTTTCTCGGAAAGCGCGTCGCCCATCGATGGGCGACGCACACAGTATCAGTATGCTGGGGTGACGCCGATAAGGATGCGCGGGAAGGATGCGAGGTCCTTGGCGCAGCATGCTGTCGTGACGCCGAGAAGCATGCGCGGTAAGAATGCAAGGCCCATAGACACCTAACTTGAAGCTGACATCGGAAGACCACGGCCCATGGCTATAAGACCTAGGGCACTTGAAGACCTAACTCGAAGCCGAATTTGGAAGCCCGTTGCCGATGGCTGAAAGAGCCAGGGGGTAGACCGATATGCCAGGATGAACGGGCCCCCTACAGAGCACTCATTTGTAATTCCGGTCATTTGTAATTCTGGTCATTTCCAATTCCGGCCACGAATTGCAAATGAGAGGTGCCGACGGGAAGGCATGTGCTCAAGCGCTCCGCCCAACTCTCCAAGGCGTCAGGGCGCAGCTTCTGCTTACGCTCGTAAAAGAACAGAAGAATAACGGCAACAGCAGCGTCGTCGCCGTTCCGTGTGACACGCCCGACTTGGAGACCGTGCTTCGCAGGAAAGTTGTTGTTCCTTCTGATGCGTTTCCGCTGCAGGGGAAGGGGGAGGAACAGCTGAGCCCTTTGAGCGCTTCGGCCGACTCCGGGGGGCGCCCCCCCCCCCAAAGCGCGACACGCAACCAGGGGGCGTGGCGCGTGCCAAACGGCGGGGGCACGACGAGAAAGGGCTCCCTTTTATCGGGCGTTGCCAGAGATGGCCCTGATCTTTGGACGCCCGACATGGGTACCGAAAAAATGGGTACGATGCCCAACAACAAATGTTGTCCCAAACCAACAGCGGCCGCTGTTGGGCAGGCGGCCTTCTGTCTCAAATGTACACAGGCCGCGGCGACACCGACAGCGAGTCCTGTTCAAAATGAAGAGGAATCGCTGTTGGGCACTGTACCCATTCTTTCCGTACCCATCTCGTTCGTGCAGATGACCCAAGGTGCCGCCCCAAGCTTTCTGCGCCACCGTGGCGCCTCCCGGGGACCTCGGGAGAGGGGTGCTCTGGAGTCTGTGGGGTCCCCCTGGGATTCCTGGGGGCACCGTGGGCCATGCCCAGAGTTCCGATGCCCTGATTCGCTCCACACGGGGCCCATGGAAGCCCAGGCTATTCCTTGGGTGCGAACTAATGGGTGGCGATCAATGGGGGGGGAGAAAGGTGCCCTGTGGGGGGCCGAAAGGCCTCCCCTTTGGACCCTAAAGGGCCCCCATGGGCCCCTTTTTCAGCAGCCCTCGCTGCCCCGCAATTCATCGCCCCACCATCACGCGCCCACCGAATTTCCCCAGGGCCGGCGTTCCGTTCCGTGCCGCACCTTGCGCTTGGGGCCCCCGAGGCCCAGCAGTGAGGGCCCCCGGAGGCCGAAAACTGCCACAAACATCCTCCTTTCCTCGTAGTCCTCCCCTCCCTCCGCCCGGTTGGTTCCGCCGCGCTTCCATGTGCCGTGCACGCAAGCCATGGAAGTACGGCGGGTTCGTGTCGTGCCGACCCCAGCGTTGGTTTTTGACACCGCGCTGGATCGTTCAACCTTGAACGATCGGCCGTCTCCGCAACGTCCAATCGTTCAACATCGACCGATTCTGGGCCGCCGGCGGCGTTCAACCTTGAACGCCCGCGCTGGGGTCGCCGCTGGTCGACACGACGCGAACCTACCGTATACTGCCTTATGCTGTGTTGTGTTGCCAGTGCGCTGTTCAGCGCCTGGCTGCTGTCTGTCTGCCGTGCTGCTCTCGCGCGACGAGTCGCCAGGGTCGAGCGCCCTTCCGGGGGCCCCTCCGCAGACCCGGCGGCGAGAAGAGGAGGACGTGGCAGGCTGGGGCACGGCGCCCCAGAAGCTTGTGTAATTTGCTCTGCTTATTGACTACCTACCAGACCACCCCAACCCAACCCGAAGACCCGAATTTCGGGTTGGGGGGGGTAAGGGTTCCACATGTGTTTTTTCGATGTTTCCCGAACCCCCCCCCACTGGAAATCGAGGGTAAATCTGAGCCTTCGGGTTGGGTTGGGGTGGTCTGGTGGGTGGTGACTTATGGCCAGGCTCTATCTCTCAGAATCGGCCCCAAGACCCTCTGGGCGCCGTCCCGTCGAGCAGCGCCCGGCTGCGGCGGCGAGGGCCCGGCGGACAGATCGCGGGGAGGACAACAGTTGCACGAACATGCCTGCCGGTCGGAAGGAGTGGGTAGAGCAATGAAGTGTGACGGCGTTGGAAGAAGATTGGGCTTCCGCCCGCCCCCCCTGGGGAGGAGGGATAATATAGACAGCCGCACACCTCTTGAAGTAGGAAGACGCTAGAAAGAGACTGGGATCTGGGAGCCCCAAAATACTTACTTTCGACGACCGGCATGTAGACTCCCAAAGATCCGCGTGCAGTTCTTGGATCCGCGCTGGACGTCCCCCTCATGGGCGCGCGGAGCACGCCGTGGGTGGCGCCGGAGGCGCCGCCAGGGGAGGCCTGGCGCCCATCCATGAAATCCGCGCGGGTCTCCGAAAGTTCATGGCCGTGCCGCTTTTTCTTCTCGTCGAAAACTGGATGCGCCCACCAAGGGGGCCTGTTTGCGGTACACGTCGGTCGGAAGAAGCGGGTAGGAACATGAAGTCGGAAGGCGTTGAAGGTAGATTGGGCTTCCGCCCGCCAACTGAGGACGAGGGGAGAGGGAACACCACTCCACTCTTGAAGTAGGAAGGCGCCTAAAGTAGTTTGGGGCTTGGGCATCCAAAAAAACAACTTCCAACGACCGACGGGTAGGCCCAGGGTCAGGTTTTTGGCCAGCCCAGGGTATGCTTTCGGTCGGCCCCAGGTTTGTTGTCGGTCGGTCATGGGTCCCTAGAAATCCAACGATATGCTTTTTCAATGCGCGGCCCCAGGGGTCCTGACCCCTACCCCGAGCGTATTTCGTTTTTCGCCCCCGGATTCGTTTCAGTGGTCCCGAGTCCCGGGGCCCAGTGAAGGCCCCCATGGGGCCGAAATCGAAGAAAACACGCCAGTTCAAGAACACAGATCGTCAGAGATCTGGGTTGAGGGGGAGAGCGTCAGGGGGGGGACCGGCTCAGGGGGTGACCATGAAGCTGGAATCGGCGATACATCGCCGATTGATCGGCGATAGACCCCTGATAGCGAGTTCGCATACTCCTGGGCGGGGCTGGGATCCACCCCTCTATCCGCGATGAATGGGTGATTGCGGGTCGATGCATCCCCTCCTGAGCCTACGGTCAGGAATTTGTTGCTTAGCTTAGCGTGTCGCGGCGGCGGCCCCAGTGACACCCTAGGCCCTGCGAGCGAACAGCGTGTCGCTCCGATCCGCGGGGGGAGAGGCTGGGAAAGGCTTGGGACATGGGACACTAACGCTACCCGAAGCGTGGTGGGCCAAAACCAGCGGAGCGACGCGCTATCCAAAAGTTCCCGACGGTACCCGTCGGCCCGTCGGTCGGAAGAAGTGGATAGAAACATGAAGTAGGAAGGCGTTGAAAACATATTGGGCTTCCGCCCGCCCCCTTAAGAGGCAGGAAGAGGGAGCACCCCTCGCAACTCTTAAATGAGGACGGCGCCTAAGAAGAACAAACTATAGCTACTTTTGAACGACAGACGGGCACGCCCCCCTGGCGGTTCCAAGGGTTGGACACCTATGACTAGGGGGCTGGGAAGTGTCGCACCGAGGCGTGTTGGGCCAGAACTGGCGAATCCAAAACTTCCCGACAGTACAGTCAACCCGTCTAATGTGAAGGGGCCCTGGGACACACAAATAAATACACACAAATAAAAAGATTCACCATATTTTCATATATTTTCTGGGTTTTTGTCTTCCCCCCCAATTCCCATATTTTCCCATATTTTCTGGGGAATCGACGATTAATTGTGTCTGTGTGTTGTTTCCCCTCCTGATAATAAGGATGCGCGGCGAGGGTGCGAGCGCCTTTGGCGGACCGTGTTGACGTTTCTCGAACGAGGCCGGCCAGAGCGAAAGTCTCGCTCAAGCATGGGCCGAAGGGGCGCAGCTGCAAGCTCAGCCCTGGAAAGCTGCTCATCCGTGCTACACCCTGCGAAATGCTTTAGAAATCATGGGTTAAGAAATTCATAGTCTCAGAACTTGGAGAAAAAAAACCCAGAATGTCTATTCGAATCTTAGGATTTACATTGAAACATTAAGAATAACCGAGACTCTGGACGAAAACTTAGGTTTTCTTAAGCATCGCCTAGGGTGTATGCGGGTTGAATGTATCGGCGATGCATCGGCGATGCATCGGCGACGTCGGCGATGCATCGGCGACATCGGCGTGGGGAAACACGGTCTCCACATCGAGCCGCATCGGCGATGCATGGGCGATGCGCCGCGATCCTCCGACCCCATCTGCTCGGACCCCACCTAGGAGGCCCAGAGACCTGGGCATCCCAAAAAACTGATTTTCAACGACCGTCGGGCATGCATCCCCCCTGGTGACTTTTATTTTTCTCTCCTTCCTGGGAAACGGTCGTTACCTCGATGGGGGGGGGATTCCTGCGGAAGGGTAACGGTAACGGCGGCCGCGACGTGCACCCGCCAGGGTGCATCCGCGCCACCTGCGCGTCAATCGCCTGCGTGCACCACAGCATGTGGGGGGAGGGGTCCAGGCCCCCCCTCCCAGTACGATCGAGAGCGCTACCCGGGAAGGGGGGAGGGGGCCCGGGTAGCATTTGGACGCCCGAGATGGGTACCGAAAGAATGGGTACGATGCCCAACAACAAATGTTGTCCCAAACCAACAGCGGCCGCTGTTGGTTTGGCGGCCTTCTGTCTCAAATGGACACGGGCTGCGGCGGCGCGGACAGCGGATCCTGTTCAGAATGAACAGGAATTGTTGTTGGGCATTGTACCCATTCTTTCAGTACCCATTTCGGGCGTCCAGATAGCAGGCGTTACCCTGAGGAGGGGCAAAAAAAAACGCTCACCCGGCACTGCCCCTGAGGGGTGCTCGGCCGACGCGGCTTCCGCGAGGACCCGCACGGCGCGCGGCTCCTCCGCACGACGCGCAGCCGCTGCCGGGGGCGGGCGGGCGCGCGCAGGCCTGGCGCCAGCGGGCCCGGCAGCTCCGGCGAGACGTACCGCTGCACCGAGG
This sequence comes from Prorocentrum cordatum, assembly GCA_963575745.1. Classification (NCBI taxonomy): domain Eukaryota; class Dinophyceae; order Prorocentrales; family Prorocentraceae; genus Prorocentrum; species Prorocentrum cordatum. Next base: position 732,051 of record CAUYUJ010012002.1, on the reverse strand, counting down.
GCGGCTTGCCCTCGCAGAAGAGGCGCCACTTGTCCAGGAGCACCGGGGGGGGGGGGTAGATTGGCGGTCTCCAAACCAGGTGGTGAGACACCCGGTGGTGACCCTGATCCCCCCAAAAAACAATTCTGGGTCACCACCGGGTTTGGGGACACGCGGTCGCCACGAGGTTTCGCGTTTCCTGGGCCAGCCAGCGCTCGAAAACCATTACCCAAATCGCCCAAAACTCACCACCGGGTGTTCTCACCACCACGTTTGGGGACCACCAAGTAGAGGAAAGATAACCATGCACATGCTAGGCGGCGCGCCCCAGGGTGGAAGTGAGAAGGGGCGGGCCTCCTCAGAAGGCTCGCAGGCCCCCTGGACTTCGGAAAAGTTGTTTAAGCCTCCCCCGAATACGCAGGAAACTTCCCAGAAGGCGCGAGGGCTTCTGAGAAGTCCCGCCGCCCTCTGAGAAGACCTTCTCCTTCTCGCTTCTTCCCCCCCTCGCTCGTCGCCGACACGCACCGCTTCTGGCCAGGCCCACCCTGAGCCCAGCATCAGTGCATGCGCCTGCGTGGCTTGGCCAGGCAGGCATACACACCGATCCTTTGCCCTGAAGCGGGCCTGGCCAAGATCGGCGTATGTGCGTATAGGTCTGCTCGCCCGGTGGAGGGGGGGGTCATTAGTTTTGAAGGGGCCCCAGGACACACAAATAAATACACACACATAAAATTACCCTGGCGACGTACCCAACCCCTGCGCAAAAGCGGGGCGCAAATAGTTTAGGATACTTTATAAGGGGGCGATGACGGAGCGAGGGTTACATATGTCTGCAGACGGAATTCGGGAGACTCGCAGGACACTGGCTACAGGAAAAGGGCTTGATAAAGCTGATGATTTACAATTCCTGAGCACTCCTAGCCACTTCGAAAACGGGGATCACAGCAGGCCTCGAAAGTGGCGACAGGTTCACAGATCGCAGCCCCGCAGGGACGGCGAGGTCTCATTTGAATCTGCCCGTGGCCCTCACTGTGCTGGGCCCCCCAGCAGGCCTCGAAAATGGCGGCAGTTTCGCAGATCGCAGCCCCCCAGGGATGGCGAGGTCTAATTTGAATCCGCGCGTGGCCCTCACTGTGCTGGGCCCCCCAGCAGGCCTCGAAAGTGGCGACAGTTTCACAGATCGCAGCCCCCCAGGGAGGGCGAGGTCTAATTTGGATCTGCCGCGATTACCCTCTATGCTGGACCCCCCAGCAGGCCTCGAAAGTGGCGACAGTTTCACAGATCGCAGCCCCCCCCCCCCCAGGGATGGCGAGGTCTAATTTGAATCTGCCGCGATTACCCTCTATGCTGAGCCCCCCAGCAGGCCTCGAAAGTGGCGACAGTTTCACAGATCGCAGCCCCCCAGGAATGGCGAGGTCTAATTTGGATCTGCCGCGATTACCCTCTATGCTGGACCCCCCAGCAGGCCTCGAAACTGGCGACAGTTTCACAGCCCCCCGCAAGCAAGACAGAAAGAGGCAGGAAAGAGGCGGGAGGCGGGAGGAGGAAGGACGCGACCACACTGCTCTATTCAAAACGAATACCCAACCAAGGAGGGTTGGGAAATATACCCAATATTTTCCTATATTTTATGGGTTTTTGTCTTCCCCACCACTT
>CAUYUJ010012002.1:677916-725416 GCA_963575745.1 Prorocentrum cordatum | reverse complement strand
TGCACACCACCTCCACCTCCTCCATCTCCAGGTTCTCCAGCGGCGCCTGCTGGGGGGAGGGCGCCCTGCAGCGCCATGCGAAGCGCCTGGGCCACGCCGCTGAGGCGCTGGCCGCGGTGGGCGTCGATGGCGGCGAGCGCCGCCAACAGGTGCTCCGCCGCCCGCCCGTCCGCGCGGCGGTACTGGGCGCAGCGCTCGGCGGCGGAGCGGCTGGGCAGCCGCGGCCGAGGCGCCGGCGTCGCCATCCCGCGGCGCACGAGGGGGGCGAGGCGGGAGGGAGGCGGGGCGAGGGGCGCCCTGGCGCTGGCTGGCGCGCGCGGCCCCAAAGGGCCTCAGGCCGAGCTGGCGCTGTAGGAGGAGGAGGAGGAGGAGGAGGAGGAGGAGGAGGAGGAGGAGGAGGAGGAGGAGGAGGAAAAGGAGGAGGAGGAGGAGGAGGAGGGAGGAGGAGGAGGAGGAGGAGGAGGAGGAGGAAGAGGAAAAGGAGGAGAAGGAGAAGGAGGAGGAGAAGGAGGAGGAGAAGGAGGAGGAGGAGTTGGAGGAGTTGTTCCACCCACCCACCCGCAAGCGCCGAGCGAATTGGAGTCCTTCCTGAGAACAGAGGGCACAGACAGGAGCAAACGCCCTCTGAGACCCAGGAGGGACCTTTGAGAGTGCACGCCCCAACCCGGCGGGGACGCCTCATGGAGGACGATGAGAGAGCGAAGGAGAAGAGAAGACGACGAGCCGATGGGAGTAGAACGAGGAAGAGGAGGAGGGAGGAGGAGGGGCGGTGGGACGCGGGCTTTGACGACATCGCCGAGCTCAAACAACGCTCACTTTATCTCCCTTCTCTTCCTCCTTAACCATCCTCCTCGGCTTTGTCATCCCCTCGTGCTCATCCTCTTTCTCCTCCTCCTCCCTCTTCGTCCTCGATCCTGGACCGACGTTTCGCCCTGTTTTGTTGTTCGCTCCCGCATGGCAGCCAAGGTAACTGGCGAAGTGATGCAAGAGGCGCACCTGGCACGCGCTGCGCACCTTGCGTGCGTCACGCACCTGGCGTGTGCTTTGGTTCCCACTGGCTGGCCATCTAGTGGCGGCCCTTGCCGATGATGAGACCCGGGTGCTACGTATGTGGGAAGGCGGGTGGGAGTGCAGGAGACGGCCGCTCTTCGGGGGATAGCTTGACCCTTCCCCCTGGCCGCTCCCCTGGGTCTGAACGGAGGTGGCCCGCGAATGGTCAGATCGCCCAAGATGGCTCAATATTGCGTCAAGAAGGCCTGTGATAGTCCAAGATGGCCTCCAGCATGGCTCAATACAGTCCAACATTGTTAAAGACGATCTCCAACATGCCTCCCTGAGGCCCCAAGTCAACTCCAAGACGGTTCCAAGTGGTCACGGAGCGTTGCAGGAAGATCCCGGAGAGGCCCAAATCACTCAAACACCTAAGCTGTGTCAATGTTTCTGTCAGTATCGCATGTTCGCTTCCGAACGGGACCCAGATGCTTGAATATGGCCCAGAGATCACCCAAGAGGCCCCAAGAGAGGGCCACTACGGGTCCACGACGGCTCCAAGAGTGCCCAAGAGTGCCCCAAAAACGTCCCAATTGGGCTCCAAGAGGCGATCTTGCGGGGTCGAGAAGGGCAACGCTAATACAGGCCGTCCCCTTGTTTAGTAGCTTGCCTTCAAGATGGCCACACGAGGGCCATAAGGCCTCCAAGAGGGGCCCACGGTAGCCCCCTGAGGACCCCAAAGGATCTTCAAACGGGCCCCAAGAGAGCTCCAATATGGTCCAAGAGGCCTCTCAGAGGCTCCGAGAGGTCCCCAAGAACACGAATGTCAACAACGTGTTTAGGATATGATTGTCTATTCCATTGTTTTCCGACATCGCCTGGGCATCGCTTCTGGATAGGATGGCGCGGATACGCGAAACATCCTATGTTACACTCCGCGCGGTGCCATTCATTGTCGTCTTGCCTATGGTCCGTCTCACCGCTCATCCCTTCCTCATCATCCGTGTTGCCACCACTCCACTGCATTGAGCCCTGAGGATGGAGAGGCTCCTCAACGCCGACAACGCCTGCAAGTTGCCCGCCAAGCCCTTGGCCTTCTGCACGTACTCCTTCACGCATGGGCGGCGCGCGCGCTTCACAAGCGAGACGATTGACCATCGCCCTCGCGCTCCTCTGCCTAGTTGCCCTCGCTACGGCCACGCCTGCGAAGCTTGTCCAGCCGCGCACATACCTTTCAAACCTCCGCGAGCCTGCAGGCAAGCTGCCCCTGGACCCAGACCTCGGGAGGGCCGCGCCCTTTGGCCGCTATTCTCCGCCTCCCCCAGGCCGTCCCCATGGTCTTCCCCGCTGCCTGCGCCTGCTCCCGCCGCTGCCCCGAGGCGCTGTCAGACAGACGTGCGGGGGCTTGGCGTCCACAGCGGCTGCGGTGGCCTGGCGGGACACCGTGAGGGATTAGAGAGGAGGGAGGGATGAGAATTGAGGGGAGAGTGGAAGGAGGGATGGATGTGGATGGATGGGGCTTGAGGGTGGAGAGAAGATGGACTCAGCCGGCGCAGTCGTTCTGGATGGCGAAGGAGGGAGGACAGAGGCTGGAGGGAAGGAGGAGCAGGGAGAGGGAGGAGGAGGAGGAGGAGGAGGAGGAGGAGGAGGAGGAGGCACTGCGGTGGCCTGGCGGGATCTCTTACACCCTCAACATTAGCGGTACCATATGGTATGAGCCTCCCTCTCTAGCGACGCTCCACATTGCTGGAGGGTGGGCTCACGACTCCCCTGACTCACAGTACCACAGTGAGCTGCAGCTCTTGTATTACGAATGTTGTTTATATCATGCGAGTTCTCAGTCAGTTGGCCTTGGCCGCGTGTGCACCCAGATCAAACTCCCACCATGGTTGAGCAGCTGGATCGAATATCCCTTGGTTTGCGGCCTAAGGTCCTGAGCAAGGCCGAGGAGACTGCTCGTGGCTGCAATGTGAAATTAGCACACGGTTGGTTGGCACTCATTGACTTCGTCACGAACTCATACTCATGTTGATACTCAAACTCCTCATTCTCTGCCTCTCGTCATCGTTATCATCATGCGCATCATCACCGGCACATTCATATGAATATTCCTCCTTCCCGTCGCCTACATCGTCAACATGATTTGAATCACCGTCGTCGTCGCCACCGTCGTCATTATCATCATTACCAGTACCATCATCATCACCATCATCATCATCATCATCATCATCATCATCATCATCATCATCATCATCATCATCATCATCATCATCATCATCATCATCATCATCATTATCATCAGCATCAGCATCAGCAGCATCAGCATCAGCAGCATCATTATCGCCAGCGCCATCGCCATCGCCATCGCCATCACAGTCACCATCATCCCTCCACCTTCTCAAACATCCAATTTCTCATTTTTGCTTCTGCGAGAGGAGGGAGCGGACCACTGCAGACGACGATTGCGGCAAAGAGCGAGCCTGATAAACCAAGCGATCAGCAAGGTGAAAGCCGTGAGCTGCGAGCGTGGCGGAAATCCCCTTCCCTAAGATCCATCTGCTACTCTCCCCCTCTCTCTCCTCGAGGTTCGCCGCGGCAAACTCCGCGAGCCCCAAAATGTTCAGCAAGGTGACGCCCACACGGGAGCCGTGCGTGGACCCGACGAGGCACACCACAGGCACTCCTCCCCTGTACAAGTGGCTGCTCGCACACGTTGATCCTCCTCATGCTCCTCTCCCTACTCCTCTATTTCCCGTGCCTTCATGCTCGTCCTTCTCCTATACATCCTCCACCTCCTCATCCTTTTCCTCCTCCTCCTCCTCCCTTTCCACTTCGACTCCTCTTCATCTTCCTCATCCAACTCATCCCCATCCTCCTCCAGTCCTCCCTCCCTCCCTCCCTCCACATCGCGTCTTCCCCTGCCTCCCCACATCCGATTCCTCCTGCTTCCCAACCTGGTCGTCACGCCCCTCCTGATCCTCCCCCTCTTGGTCGTCATACTACTCTTCCACAACTCAATGGAGAACAACTTGGAGTCAAACGGGGAGGGTGCCTGGCCGAACCGGAGTACGGCGAGGATGCGCGGAGAACGCTTGTCCAGGAGGAGGAGGGCTGGATAAACAGCCAGGACGAAAAGCTGGATGGGGGTTCGGACGGGAGTCGGATGGAGCGAGGGATGCGGGAGAACAGGTACCGAGAAGCAAACTTAACGTGGACAGGTGTACCCAAATTTGCTGACTGACTTGAGACAAGAGCGCAGCCCGAACGCACATGGTTTTAGCAATGCCTGCTGCTGCAGCGGCTCGAATACAGAAGTTATGGAATGCACTGGCGCCGGATGCGAACCTGGACGGGGGAGCTTTGTCTTTCGGGGGGAGGGGCGGAGAAGGAGCGGACATCTGAGAGGCCAAGTGCAAAGGAAGTGCGGGCTTTGAACACGAGTTCAAAAGCTTAGTGCTTACCTACCGCGTAGCTTGGCTGGGAGGGGCAGAAGGTTTGGAACTAGAGGGGGAAACGCGCTGGCAATTGGACCGCCCGGGCCCTTTTGATGACATGGGCGTCATACAGAACACCCCTGGCACGAAATCTTGCAGCAAGAACGCCAGGGATAGATCTTCGAATGAACGTGGATATCCGAGATTGGAACCATGCATCGTCAAAAACTTTGGACACTTGCTGACGCGATGTAGGGGCGGGAGAGCGCGGGGCCTGCAAGGGGCCCCCCGAATGGTCCCCCAACAGACCCCAAGAGACCTCCAAGAGGCCTCCGGTCTACGACCTGGGAAAACGCAGCAGCGTACACAGTACATCAATAAGCCACAACAATAATGATTGCAATGAGGCTGGTCAGACACCTAAACAAGGGTGCTCACAAATCGTGTGACAGAGACTGGCGGATCAGCTAGCATGCTGTTCACCGTCAAGTTGGAGAAGTGTGAAGGCACGGGTCACGCGTATGGATACTCCACGAAACGGGCCCCACATTCGATCCTTCAAGGTAGCTTACACTGGCCGATGAAGATGTGACATTGTTGCGGTGTTGGCCTTGCCATGTGGCAAGGCCAAATGAGATCGACCGGTGGCCCTCGCAACCGGTGAATCATACCACTCAGGTGCACGGGCAAAGAGTTGCACAGACGGGTCGCATAAGCATGCCAATGCGATGCACTGGCACACCGAGCAGCAGAGGCCCAATTGGGCATGCGGCTTTTGATCTCCTGCCCAACGCTTCCTCGTCATCTGCATTCCCGCCATTCCCCACCATCATCGTAAGACCCCTAGAGGCAACTGTCGTTCCTTATCCTCCTCAAAAGTTCCCCTGGAGCCCCCTAGAACCTCTGTCACCCGTAACCCCCCCGAAAACCAGATTCCCTTAAACCGATGCGAATACCAAAGAGCCCTCAATCAACTAATCCTTCCCCTTTCTTCTTCTCGTCCCCCCTCCTCCTCATCCTGTTTCCTCTCCATCGTCGTCGTCGTCCCATCCCCCTCCTCCTCCTCCTCCTCCTCCTCCTCATCCTCCTCCTCCTCCTCGTCCGCCTCCTCCTCCTCGCCCCCTATCACCACACCCCCCACTCGAGCCCATGAGCAGGGTCTCGCAGGAGGTGGTTGTGTTGGAGTAGGGGAAGGTGTCCAAGGCGACGTCGACCTTGCCAAAAGATGAGGAGAACGACGACGACGACGACGACGAGAAGGAGGCGCAATAAGAGCACCCCACCCAATAACGGATTGAGAGGAGGCCCAAAACTGGCCTGCTGCGGTAAGCCCCTGTAGTGCCGACGGGTCCCGCGATTCCGCGGGCGGCAGGGGCTGGAAGGGGAGGAAAGGGGAGGGGAGGTGCGGCTGGAAATGGGGGACGACGAAGGAGACACAAATCTTGCCATAATGCCAGAATAGAAAAAGAAACAACGGAATCTGCCGATGCTGCCTTTTTGACGTCCGATGGGCCCCGGGGGCCTTCACATGACTCCAAGTTGGCCCCAAGGTCGACTCCAGGAGGGACGGAGACATACCAAGAGGGGCTCTACCCTCCAATTCACCCCCTGAGGGCCCAAGAGGCCTGCCAAGTGACACAAGCCGAACCCAGGCTGGCACCCGAGGCCGCTTCGACAACCTCTAGGACTTCCCACCCGCACCAGAAAGCCCGAATGGCTCCCAAAAGGCTGCCGAGATGGCCCAGAAGAGCGTCATTACTACAGCAGGCATCAGCAAACACAGTCAACGTTCCACATTTGTGAGAGAGGAAGCCTAGGGCTCCCAACTTCGCGCTTCGCGCTGCGCGAAGCGCGAAGCGCGAATAACTTCGCGCTCTCGCGCCGCCCTCCCAAAAGGAGAATAGGAGGACGAGGAGGAGGGGGAGAAGGAACGAGGACCGCGAAGCGCGAAGCGCGAATAACTTCGCGCCCTCGAGGGAGCCCTTGGAGACAGACACAGAAAAGGTCGGAATGGGACGCAGGCGACGTGGATCAATGAAGCTGCTCCTGCTGCCTGAAACTCTCTGAAGGGGCGGGGGTGTTCACCAACTTCTTTCGGGGAGAGACGTAAGACCCGGGTACGGGGGACTCGGAAATCCCCGACGAGGTCGTCAAAAAAATGACGAGGCCGAGCCTGCATTTTGACGAGGCCTCCCGCTGCAGACATCCCACAAAACTCCTCCTCGTCAAAATCCGAGTCACGGTCGTCAAAAAACGATGGCGAACCCGAGTCCCGGCAAACCCGGGTCTTACGCTCCCCCGATTCTTAAGGGTAGATGAGTGCAGGGAGAGCGGGAGAGACGGAGGGGCAACGCAAGGGAGAGGGGGGCCCTGCCACCACACATCTGTAGCAAACAGCGTCTGCCTCCGTCTCTACGCGTGATTGCTGTCGAGCTGGGTCGGTCAGCGAACATCCTGGGGCACGCAGCACGCAACAGCGCTCGTCGCGACGTTTTGTCGACGCCCGGACACGATGGAAAGTGGAAGGCGCACAAAAGCTATGATAGGAGACCGATTTCTGACCACACCCACTTCCCGAGGTGCCTTGCGAACAGCGGTTTCCAGAGGTGGAGGTGGGCAGTATCCCCGCCCCAGGGGAAGGAAAAACTACCCACTTCCACCCCCGAGGGCCTATCATAGAATCGAGAATCCAGTGGATGTGGTCAGAAATCGGTCTTCGATATGAGCCAAAACCTGCAACGGCGAGATGTTTGATTGCAGCCTCGCAGCCCGGACCTCTCGGACCCCCTCCCGAGAGCTGCCCTGGCACGCCCGACATGGGCACGGGGGGAAAGGCGGCCGCGCTTCCGAACAGCAGACGGTGCCATTAGACTCGGTAGCGGCCGCTGTTGGGCAGGCGACGCTGGCCCTAGGTAAACAAGCGCCGCGGCGACATGGACAGTCAGAATGGGCAGGATCTGCTGCTGGTCCTCTTTCCCCCTTTCTTTCGGTCCCCCCCTTTTCCCCCCTGCTGGGCGTTGCATGGGGACATGTCTTAGACATGTCTTCGACGGCGTCCCCTTGTTTCACGGCCGCGCCACTTCGTGTCCCACCGCTTTGCCAATGTACCTCTGACGTGCACGGCTTCGCTACCTCTCTCTCTCTCTCTCTCTCTCTCTCTCTCTCTCTCTTCGGGGAGACGAAAGACTCGGGTTCGGGGGACTCGGGTTGGCCTGACGGGGCCACCATGAAAATGGCGAGACCCAGTCTGAAATTTGACGCGAGCTCCCGCTGCGGACATCCCACGAAATTTGGACCGTCAAGATCCAGGACGCGCTCGTCAAAAAACGTCGGCAGACCCGAGCCCTGGCGCACTCGAGTCTTACGTTTCTCCGATCTCTCTCTCTCTCTCTCTCGCTCTCTCTCTCTCTCTCTCTCTCTCTCTCTCGGTCTCCCTATCTATCTATATATATATATATACATATATATATAAATAAGTGTATATATATAGATGTCTTGTCTTCTTCGGTCCCCGTTCCGGTCGTGGCGCCGACGGCCTCGCGTCCCACAGGCCGCCGTGGCCGCCAGGCGCGGAGGGTGGCGACTCCCTCCCCCCCCCCCCCGGCGCGGCTTGCTCGAAGCTCGCGCCGCCACGGCACAGGGAGGACCCCACTCGGCGGCGCACAGAAGAGGGGCGGGGGGCCACTCGGCGGCATACAGAGAGGGGGGGGAGGGCGAGGGGAGGGGGCGGGCCCTGCAAGCTTCGAGAGGAGGCAGGCTGGTAGACCCCCCCCCCAGGGAGCAGGCCGGCCCTGACCAGACCGAGGAGGAAGCGGGGTGAGGTCGGTCGAGGCCGGGCAGAAGTGCTTCCCCCCTCGGAAGGGTGGGGTGTGCGCCCCCGTCGAACATGGGGAATCCCCTCCTTCTCGGTCTGGTTGGGGGGCTCCTGTGCCCTGACCCCCCTCCCGCGATGCCATGACACGGCTGTCTCAGGATACGCCCCAGGACAATCCTAGAGCGCACACGGCGGCCCTCGTCATCTGAAACCCGCGCGGAACGGCAGGAGAGCATGGACATGCTCTGAGAGCAGCACCACCATGACACCTCGCCCCTCTGATGTCCGCGCGCCGCTGACAGGCCCGCGGAACGGATGAAGGAGTGAATTGAAGGGGCCCCAGGACACACAAATAAATACACACAAATAAAACAATCCCCCATATTTTCCCATATTTTCTGGGTTTCTGTCTTCCCGCCCACTTCCCATATTTTCCCATGTTTTCTGGGAAATCGGGGATTAATTGTGTCTGTGTGTTTCTTTTCCTCCTGGTGAAGGGGCGCATGGGGATGTGCACGCCAGAGGCGGGCAGCGGCAGCGGCTGGCGGACCCGGCGGGCGGTTCCTGGCGCCGTCCAGGCGCGAGATGTGTGCCTGCTGCGAGCAGGGCCGCGGTGGCACCGAGGCTTGCCAGCGGGCGCCCCCGCTTGCCAGCGGGCTCCCCGCGCATCGCCGTCGCCGCGAAGTGGGCCCCATGGGCCCGCGCGTCGACGTATCGCTCCCTGGGAGGCTCGAACTCCCGACCTTGAGGTGAACAGCCTCACGCTCTACGGCAGGTTCGTGTCGTGCCGACCCCAGCGCTGGTTTTTGACACCGCAGGGATCGTTCAACCTTGAACGATCGGCCGCTGCCGCAACGTCCAATCGTTCAACGTCGATCGATTCTGGTTCGCCAGCGGTGTTCAACCTTGAACGCCCACGCTGGGGTCGCCGCTGGTCGACACGACGCTAACCTACCGTAGCCAGCTGGGTGCGCCCCAGACGGGCGGTGGCCGGGAGGTCGGGCGGGCCCCGCCCACGGCGGCGAAGAGGCGGCGGCGGGCGAGCCCCCGCGCCGCCCGCTCGAGGGGGGGGTCGCCCAGCGCGCGGGCCTCCTCCTCCTCCTCCTCCTCCTCCTCCCTCCTCCTCCTCCTCTCCTCCTCCTCCTCCTCCTCCTCCTCCTCCCTCTCTCTCCTCCTCCTCCTCCTCCTCCTCCTCCTCCTCCTCCTCCTCCTCCTCCTCCTGCTCCTCCTCCCCCTCCCCGGCCTCGTTGTAGACCTTGAGGTGGTCGTACGAGGTCTGGGCCAGGCTCATCAGCTTCAGCCGGTGCTCCGCGATGCCGTGGGCCTTGAACTGGCTGATGAAGGATTGCTGGGAGCAGCTCGCTCTCTGCAGGCCCGGCCCGGAGGCAGCAGGGTGCGGTGGGCCACCTCCTCGTCGTCTTCCTCTTCCTCCTCCTCCTCCTCCTCCTCATCCTGCCCAGCCCCCTGGCGTCGTGATTTCGTTCGCAACGTCGACACGCAGGGGTCTGGACCCATTCCCTGGGACCAACTTGTCATCCTGAGCCGTTCTTGTTACGGTCCCGGGGCCTGGCGAGGGCCCCCCAGCGGCAGAAAACACATAAACACGCTATCCGCCGTGCTTTTTTCACGGCGCAATGGGTCTGGGTCCTCTCCCTCATCATCCTCATCCGGTTCCTCCTCCCCCTCCTCCTCCTCCTCCTCCTCCTCCTCCTCCTCCTCCTCCTCCTCCTCCTCCTCCTCCTCCTCCTCCTCCTCCTCCTCCTCCTCCTCCTCCTCCTCCTCCTCCTCCTCCTCCTCCTCCTCCTCCTCCTCCTCACGCCCGCATAGTTGCGCAGCTCGGCGCAGCGGTGCGCCGCCCACCCTCCGAATGGTCGTATGGGGCAGGAGCGGCACGCTCAGTCAAGTGCCCCAGCCATCGTGTCCAGCTTCTCCTCCCTCTTCCTCCTCCTCCTCCTCCTCCTCCTCCGGTTCCTGCCTCCTCCTCCTCCTCCTCCTCCTCGTCATCATCATCCTCGTCATCATCATCATCATCATCATCATCATCATCATCATCATCATCATCATCATCATCATCATCATCATCATCATCATCATCATCATCATCATCATCATCATCATCATCATCATCATCAGCATCATCATCATCATCATCATCATCATCATCATCATCATCATCATCATCATCATCATCATCATCATCATCATCATCATCATCATCATCATCATCATCATCATCATCATCATCATCCTGCTCCTCCTGCTCCTCCTGCTCCTCCTGCGCAAGGCAACTGGATACCCAGACATGCGCGCGTCTTGGAAGAAAAGCACGACGGCAAATGTGAGGCAATGTTCGGCCTCCGGGGTCCCTCGCCAAGCCCAAAGACGGTCAGAAAACGACTCAGGATGAAGAGCCGGTCCTGGGGGATGGATCGGGACTTCCGAGGACACCGCAATGAAAAAACACAGGACATCGCATGTCTGGACATTCAACGTTCAGCACGGGCACTGGACCCCAGGACTTCCAGGACCCCTGGGCCCGAGGACTCCCTAGAACCCCCAGGACCCCCCAGACATCCAGGACTCCAGACCCCCAAGGCCCTCTTGGACTTCTAGGAACAAGGCAGGATGCCTTCCACCTGACGGAGCCCCCCTGGACTAGACCCTCAAGACTCCCTCGACTCCCTGGGCTTCCAGAGACGCCCTGGACTCCGAAGGGGCTCCCAGACGCCCTGGACTCCGTGAGCACAAAATGCCACCTGGACCTCAGGGTGCAAGGCAAGAGGTTTTCCACCGAATGGAGCCTCCTCACGGGATGACAACAGGACAAATAATGCGCGGATTTCCTCTGAGGTCTCTTCCATATGGAAAAGCAGCAGAAGTGTCACGATGACGCGCGACTCGAATAGAAATACAAAGCGATGAACCTCGAACCAGATCGGCGTCACCGAAGTCGGCGCGATACGACCGCTCGCGCGCACGCGCATGCGCGCGCCTGGCCACCACCCGCAAGAGCACGCTATAAGTAGTCGCACAGCGAACCCCCAAGTGCCAACGCGCAACCGCGCGTCACGAAGGTCGAGAATCGCGAGAAAACCAAGTGAGCAAAACAATGAGAATATACTGGTCCAGAAATTAGTCCCATGTGTTTCACGCGCCACGAGTCCAAGACAGGTGCTGTTTCATGTGGTTGTTCGCCCAAGCTTTGCGGTCGCCCGCGCGGCCCCAATGTCAGCCCCCTGGGCACGGTACGGTGGACAAGGAAACAAACCCACGCTGGAAGTCCACCACTTGTTCCGCCGATGTCTTTCGAGTGCTTGAGCTTCGTGTCCCCCACTGACCTGTAGGCACTGAACGGATTGCCCTGAGGTCCTCAAGAATCCCTGGGATGCACAGAGACATACTAATACGATGTGTCCGCCTTGGAGGCGCGCGTCCGACCCGAACATATAGTATACCCATCTTGTAGCATATCGTTCCTCGAGCGGTGTGGCCAGAAAGCGCCCGCCACGACGCATGTACTATAAGATTTCTCGGTGCGCGCGTCGCCCCTGGGGGGGCGACGCACATATAGTATAAGTATGTTGGGGTGTTGCCGAATCCCCACTCCTCGATATTGAGGGCTCTGGTTCATACTCTTCGAGGCGCCAATCCTGGGCCTGTCGCAGGACTCTGTGGGCGAGACCCCTGGACAGTCCACGAGGCCCCCGAAACGCCCCCAAGAGCGCCCCAGGCGCCTCAAGATGGCCTCCAGACGGCTCGGGAAGCCTCCAGGATGCCCCAAGGGGCAAAACACGTGGATTTGGCATGAGGCGTTTGAAAGACGAGAGGAGATGGAATCAACAGCGCTTTTTACTCTGGTGGCCCGGCGGGGTATCAGGGAACCCGCTCACCACCCTTGCTCCTTAAACGGTTTGCGCCATCACGATTACGGAAATTGCAAGCTGCTGGTGCTCTCTGCGCCATGCGTGGGACAACAACGACTGGCCGCCACCACTCCACCCAATCAACCAACGAATTACTTCCACCTTTCTACGGCGCCTCTCCGAGGAATTTTGAACTCTCGTCGCTTCGGTCTTCCAACGCCGGCTTCTCGCAGATGGGAGAAGGCGTGCGCAACTTGAACTTCGTGTGCACGCACAGCGACCCACAAGCAACTGCCCGATGCGGCGTGGCTTGGCACCGGATCGGCATCGGCAGCAGTGGTTACGTTGGGGAGAAGGAGGAAAGGCGAAGTGAAATTCAGGAGGAGGAGGAGGAGGAGGACGGGAGGATCAGGAGGAGGGCCAATAGCTGGCTACTCTGACGTAAAGCGGAAGCGCTGGAGGTGATACCTCGCGCAAGGAGCGGGCGATAGCGCGGGGACTCACAAAAAGAAGCAGCTCTTATCAACAGAAACAGCTGCATGGCACGGTCGCCGCGAGAGCCCGGTGGGCTCCCGCGCCTCCACGAGAACCGCTGTGATATCCCAGCCCGCCGTGATATATCAAAACTGGAAAGAGCTTGACTTCGCTCGTGAGCTGCAACGTCGGCAGCGGTCGCACATTCCGACGTTGCATGATTCGACAAAGCAAACCGTCGCGGCCGCGCCAGGGCCAGGCGCTCCGTGCTCCGCGGGAGCCCACGCGCGCCGAGAACAGGAAGCTGCTCGACGCGACGGTCCCCATGTGTGTGCATTTCTTCTCTGGCGAGCTGTCTCTGTGTGAGTTCATCAGTTTGAGCGAGCATGGGCGACAGAGCACGAATAGATCTGACCGCCAGCGGATTTTCGGCACCGGTGGGCCAGGAGGCCCGTGGTACACAGCTGGAACCAGGAGCTCTGAAAGGGTAGAAGTCGCGGGGGGGCCCACAAAAGCGTTTCGCTCGCGACGTCCCCACAATCTGGGCGCAAACTGGCACGTGTAATAATGCAGCCTGGCGGCTCGTCCGTGTTCGAACTGACAACGAGCACGCATCTAGAGACGCCCCCCATTCGGGTGCCCAAAGTATATGCCTGCTACATCGCGATGACCACGGAGCCCTGAAACAGAGGAGTCTATGGTGTCAAAATAAGCAATCTACTTGAGAGCAACCACGAATCAGAATGTGAACGGGCCCGTGGTACACCCCTGGCCTGTTTCCCCTTCGAGTATGGCGATCATGGGCGATTTGACAACGTAAGTAGATGAGGAGGATGGCGATGAGGATGGTGGAAATCTGCTCAGAATCAATGCCTGGAGCCCTTCCGGGGATTCTCCTCGGCAGTTCTCCACTCCGAATCTGTCTCTGACGGTCCCTGGGCCCGAAAGAGGCCGCCCGCCCCGGGCCAATGCCTGGGGACGCGACAGCCAAGGCACGCCCCGGAAAAATCAGCCGCAAATCGAAGAATAGAATCTATATAGAAAGAACGACGGACGCGAGGGAGAGAGGAGATCGGGCGCGCGCGCCCGCCGGGCGCCACTGCCTGCCCTGGCTGCCTCAAAACTGGCACCCGCCGAGTGCGCGTGGCCGCGCCGCCGCCTCCCCCCGCCGCCACCTTCTGAAGACTGACGGCGCGCCCAGGGGGGCGGCGGGGCCCGCAACGGGGTTGTCCGAGGTTTTCGATGGCGCGCCGACTCGCCATCGCCCGGACGTCTATTCCCTTTCCGCGAGAGGGTCCAAGCTGCTCATCGATGGTCCTCTCCGAGGAAAATATGCACATGGCCATGCGATGCCAAGTCGAGGCTTTCTTGCCTCGGAGGGCTTTCCATCGGCCACACGCAAGAGTGACCCTGAGTAAGGGTGACCTCTGGTGCACGGCTTTTTGGGGGGGCGCGGGGGTGGGACCGAACACGAGCTCGCAAGACGCTGCTGCCGCATCGCGCTCGGTGATCGGGGGCCCAAGTGGGCCCGCACCAAAGGTCACTCCGGCGAAGGGTCACTCGTCTTACCGGAGGGTTCCAAAAGGGGTTTTCCAGAGAGCCCCCCAGGGGCCTCGGAACCTCGTCAAAACGGGGGGTGCGAAGCCCCTGGGGGTGTTAAAACCCGCCGCCTTCACTAATTTCAGCAGATCGCCGCGAATCGGTAACTTTTTTGGCGGAAAGCTATGATATGATTATGATGGGTGAGAAACGATAATGAGAGCCTCTGAAGGTCAAGAAACGATTTTGAAAGCTAAGAAACAGTGGCTGACCCCTCCTGGAAAACCCCCTCCCCCAAACCCCCCTTTGGAACCCTGCGGTCTTACGTGCAGTCGACTCCAGCAGCTGCGCCCCGCCGGGGGCGTTCCGGGCACGCCCGCGCCGCCCCGAGCTGGCGCCGGAGGCCCGAGGTGTGGCCCGAGAGCCGCTCGGGGGCGACGGGGGGCGGCCCTCCGAGGAGGCGGGGGCCCTCTCAGACTTGTCCGAAGGATTTTTTGTTTGCAATCCGTTGTTTTTTTTTGCAATCCTTCGACGAAGAATTTTGTTGTTGCAATCCTTCGGTTTTTTTTGCAATCCGTTGTTTTGTTTGCAATCCTAAGTTTTTTTTGCAATCCTTTGCAATCCTTCGTTTTTTTGCAGTCTCTGCCATGAGGGACAGCTCACTCAGAGGCCTCCCAGACGGGGTCGGAGTAGATGGGGTCGGAGGGTCGCCGACGCATCGCCGATGCATCGTCGCCGATGCATCGGCGACGCATCGCCGATACATTGGCGATGCACCGGCGACGTCGGCGATGCGTCGACGACGTCGGCGCGGAAGAAATCGGACTCCACATCGAGCCGCATCGCCGACGCATCGGCGACTCGGCGCGGCTCTCCGCCCCCATGTGCTCGGACCCCATCTGTAGAAGAAGAAAGGACGACATCAACATAAACTTTCCGCGGTCCGCACGGATTTCCTGGACCTGCGCCGGACACCCCTCCCTGGCGCGCGGAGCGCGCCAGGGGCGGCGCCGGAGGAGCCGCCTGGGGAGCAGTGCTCCTGAGGATTTCCTTAGGGTGGAGGGCTCAGGGTGAAATCCACACGGGCGTTGGAACCTCGAAGATCAATGCGTCCCGTGACTCGCCTTTTGCAGATCCAGGCCTCGAACATCCATCGAAGCAGCACTTCAGATTGCACCCTTTGCCCTCCACCCCCAACAAAAAAAAAGTGCTCGTGCTCACAAGAGCCCATGAAGCTCAGCAGCTACCTCGACGCCGCCCGCCACGGCTCCGTTGACGTACCCGGTCTCGCCCGACTCCAGGGGCCTGTAGTCCGAGCCGGCCCAGCGCACCCGGCCGAAGCTGTCGCGCAGGCTCGTGAGGTTGTGCTGTCCGACGTCCCCGGGAGGCACGACGATCGTGTACGCGCCTCCTGAAGAGCATGCTTGAAGGGGCCCCAGGCGGGGCTTCCTCAGAAGTGGCTTCTGAGGAGTCTTCTGTCCTCAGGGGAGGGCTTCGAAAACTTCTCAGAGGGCTGGAGGATACCCGAGCCTTCTGAGAAGGCCCGCCCCCTCTCACTTCCCCCCTGGGCTGGCCGCCGATCAAAGTCTTCTGAAGGGGCCCTGAGACACACAAACAAATCCACACAAATAAAACGATCCCCCATATTTTCCCATATCTTCTGGGTGTTTGGCTTCGCCACCACTTCCCATATTTTCCCATATTTTCCGGGGGATCGATGATTAATTGTGTCTGTGTGTTTTTCCCCTCCTGAATGTTTGCTCTAGCCGGAGAGAGATAAGAGGCGTGTTTTGGGAGGGGGGGAGCACGGGGGGGAGCCATAAGGCAACGTCCCCGCCCACCACCGAGACAGACTGTGGTGCGGGACGCACTGCGGGAGTGCCCGAGACGCACTGGGGGAAGGGGGGGAAGGGAGGGGGGGGGAAGGGAGGGGAGGAGGGAGCACGACGCGCGTGATGGCCCAGAGGGTAAAACAAAACACTCCCTCGGGGATAGACAGACACCCCTTGAGCAAAACGTGGTTTAGGAAAAACGACCTCGGTCCCAAGCCTGGCGGGCGCAAGCCTGGAAAAGGACGGCCGCGGCGCCCTCTCGAGAACCGAAAACAAGCAATTCACTAATCGGCGTGTCAGGGTGGGGGTTCTGTCCACCCCCGACTCTCCTGTGTACTGGTCGCCCATCCAGTTGAAGTCGACGTACCTGAGCGGCGTGAGGGCCCTGGGCCCCAGCTGCCTCGCCAGGTAGGCGGCCATCTCCCTCTCGCGAGCCGCCTGCGGCAAGCGCATCATCTTGCGAGCGCACTCCCCTCCGCAGAAGCAGACGACCACTCCCACTGGGTCGGGCACTCCCTGAGGCGTGTTGTCGATGCAGGCGGTCAGGTGGAGAGACTCGCTATGCGCCAGGACATTGGTGTTCGACATGCTCTGGGCCGAGCACCCGGCGTCGCGCCACCACGGCGAGTCGTAGACGAGCTGCGCCTTGACGTTGGTTCCCATCTGGATGTGCCTCAGTATCTCGTGCTTCCCCGCCGGCAGGGGCGGGGAGAAGCCGATGGCAGATGTGGCGCGGGGCGATCCTGTCATCACAAGGAACTTGCAGCGGATCTGCAGCGAAGACGGGTGCCCGACTGGCTCGACAGTGACTGACACTCCGTCGCTGTCCTGGGCGATGTGCGTCACTGGCATCCCCACCCTCACCACATCGCCAAGCTGCGCCGCCAGCCTTTTGAGCGGCGCCGCCATCCCGCCCTTGATCCGGTAGGACTGTGCCGAGGTCAGCTCCCTCTTCCAGTGGCCGCCCCCCTGCATCCTCACGGCGGAGTGGGTCGACCAGGTGCTGGGCTCGTTCGAGAGGACGATGAGCTCGGTCGACCTTAGCCAGTTGCGCGCCTCTCGCGCGCCGACCGTGTCGCACAGCCAACTCTCCAGGTCAGGCTTGCTGCGCCAGGCGAAGCCCTGCGAGATCTGCGAGCGCATCGTGTCCATAAGCCGGTAGGTGAAGATGACGTCGACGACATCGACCCAGTGAGACCACAGCAGCCTGGCGGCTCCCCAAAGGCCCTTCGCACTGCTTGCACCGTACCGGACGCCCTCGGGAAACGCGCCGCTGAACACGTAGCTGTCGCCGGGCACCGGCGTGAGGCCCCACTCCACCAGGCTGCTGTTGAGTTCGTCCACGATCAGCCGCCAGGCGTGCGGCTGCTCCTCTCACTCGCCTGGTAATGGGGGTCAGACTACTGGGGGGTCAGAGTCAGCTAAGCGCAAGCTAAGGAACACCGATTTCCCGAGAAGAATACTGGCTCGGGCCAAGCATTTCCACAGGAACCACCCAGGGAAAAGGCAAGGAAGGCATCGCTTCTGACAAGCACGCGACCCCGAACAAGGAAAAGATCAGCGAGACAGAGCTCACCTTTCCCGGACCCCCCAAATGAGGCTGACCCACAATAGCAGGCGAAGGCTCCTCGCGCGTGGCGAGCCACTGGCCCCCCACCTCCGCATACCCGGCGCCGGGGCGGATGTCGGACAGGTCCACGTTCAGCACCCTGCCGCCCACGTGCCCGTGCGCCTCCAGCACCGCCACACGCCTGCCGGCCCTGGACAGCTCGCGCGCGGCCGTCAGGCCCGCGTAGCCGGCGCCCACCACGACGACGTCCACCTCCCTGGGCAGCCCCTCGACGACGGCCTTCCTGCCCCGCTCCTCCGCGAGCATCCACGACGCCGTGTCCTCGCGAGAGAACTCCCAGTCCACCGGCGGCCCCAACGGCGCCCTGGGCTCGCAGCTGGAGAACGTCAGCACCCACCTTGGCGCTGGGGGATAGGGGTCCTGGGGGCCCCTGGGCGTTCCAGGGCACCGGCTCTTCATCCCGAATCGGTCGTCTGTTAGAGAAACAGAGCACCATCACAGCCAGTATTGAAGGCGCCCCAGGACACACAAATAAATACACACAAATAAAAATATTCCCCATATTTTCCCATATTTTCTGGGTTTCTGTCTTCCCCCCCACTTCCCATATTTTCCCATATTTTCTGGGGAATCGAGGATTAATTGTGTCTGTGCGTGTTTTTTCTCTCCTGAAGTATGCAGCGGTACCTCCACGAGCTCTGGGAGCCACAAACGCCAGCAGCGAAGCTGCCCCACATCGCGCAACTGTGGAGTGCCTCTGTCCAGCAATGCATCGGCGGCGGGCCGGGGAAGTGAGAAGGAGAAGGCTGAAGGGGTCCAGGAACAAACACATAAATACGCACAAATCCCAGGATTCCCAATATTTTCCCATATTTCCTGGGCTTTCGTCGTTCCCCAAAATTCCTATAGTTTCCTATATTTTCCTGGGAGTCGACGATGACTTGTGCCTGTGGGCTGTTTCCCTTCCTGAGAGGCCTTCTCAGAAAGCGGCGGGGCTTCTCAGAAGTGCCTTCTGAGGAGTCTTCTGTCCTCAGGGGAGGGCTTCGAAAACTTCTCAAAGGCTGGAGGATACCCGAGCCTTCTGAGAAGGCCCGCCCCCTCTCACTTCCCCCGTGGGCTGGCCGCCGATTGAAGTCTTCTGAAGGGGCCCTGAGACACACAAATAAATACACACAAATAAAAGGATTCCCAATATTTTCTTATATTTTCTGGGTTTTTGTCTTCCCCCCCCCACTTCCCATATTTTCCTATGTTTTGGGGGGAATCGACGATGAATTGTGTCTGTGTGCTTCTTTCCCTCCTGATCTTCACACAGGGGACGAGGACGAAAAAAAAGAGCCAGGGAGGGGCGCACAGCTCCTCATCCCGAGCCGTTCTTGACGGTCCCTGGGCACTGGGGAAGGGCACCCCCGTAGGCCGGGACCCGTCCAGCACCCCCAGGGCCGCTTTCCTTCCGGACCTCGCGTTCTTCACGCATGGCGACCCTGAAAAAATCGCCCCCCGATTTCTCCTGGGGTGCGTTTTGACAAGAACTTCAAAGGGAATACAACCCTCCGAGAGGCCCAAAAGGGCGAAAAGCGTCCAAACTCCTCGACCCCTTCGAACCTGGAACGACGACCATTTGAGCCCGTTTTTTTATAATCGCGGTCACACCCGTGATCGGCCCTTCCCCCTGCTCACGTTACAATTAGCGCCGGCGCCGTCCACGAATGAGCCATTCTCAAATATTCTCAGACGGCGCCGGCCCGAACCGTGAAGTGACCTGCACCCTGTCCACCCCTCCCGAGTCACGCCCGTGATCGCCAGGGAACAGGAAAAACGATCACGATTTCTTCAACGGTGACCACCTGAGCCAACTTGCGAGGAGCAGGGCGCAGAAGAAGGCGACGATGAGGAGGCTCCCGCGGCAGCAACGCCTGAAGCAGACACCGCGGCCGCCGGGGCTCCCGCGGTCAGCGCCGCCGGCCTCGAGCAGCGGCTGCGCCGCCGGCGGCGTCGGGGCCATGGCTCGCACGGGGGGCAAGTTGGCGGCAACTGCCTGCTCAAGGCGACGAATTCTATACATGGGCGATTTCGGAAACCCCAAAACGTTTTATCTCTTGGGGGCACATCTTTTCCTTCCGCCGCCTTCCGCAGAGCTTCCGCCGGCTTCCGCCGGCGGAGGCGGCATCTTCCTACCTCCGCCGCCATCCCGCCGCCTTCCGCCGAGGGAGAGATGGCATCTCTTTCTATCCTCGAAGGCAAGGCCATTTTTGGAACGCCCCACATATCCACTCCTGGACAGGCCCATCCTGGACCCAGCAGCGGTATTTACGCCACGCCCTCCTGGCGTGGCCAGGAGGGCAAACACACAGCTCCTGGGTTCAAGCTGGGCCTGGCCAAGGAGCAGTGGACCTGTGCAGATTTCGTCGCCCGGCTGCTGCTTCGACACAGACCAGCGGCCACACGCAAGAGTGACCCTACACCCTGCGAAATGCTTTAGAAATCATGGGTTAAGAAATTCATAGTCTCAGAACTTGAATAAAAAAACCCAAAAATTCCATTCAAATCTTAGGATTTACATTGAAACGTTAAGAATAATCGAGACTCTGGCCGAAAACTTAGGTTTTCTTAAGCATCGCCTAAGGTGTACCAGGCAAGAGTGACCGTTGGTGCGCGGCCTAACGGGCAATGCGGGGTGGCCAACCCTGGGCGCGCAAGCCGCTGCTGTCGCTTCGCGCTCGACCGCACCAAAGGTCACTCTGGCAAGTGGTCACTCGCACGTCGAGTCGGGACCAGAGCTTGAGCGTGATACTACGAACATCCTACGGTCCACAGGAGAACGCTCCAGGGCACCAAGAGGAGGACCCAAGGCACCCCAGGCCCCTTCCGGCATCGCTTGGTCCTAGTCCTATGGTTTGACTGTGCCCGTGAGAAGTTTCCGAAACAAAAGAAGGGTGGCCTGCGACCTGGGGTACCTTAGGGTCCTCCGACGCGCCCTTGGAGCCAATCAGACCTCTCATCTGAGGATCTCCATTTAAGGTCCCAAAAAGTCCAGTATCCTAAAATTGCGCTTTCGGGGCCAATGTGGCCCCTGGGAGTATGCGCACGTCAACCTGCTCCAGATCGGTCTGCGCCTTCGGCGTCGTCGTCGTCGAGTTGTTCGTCGTCCTCCTCCTCCGCATCTACGTCATTCTGCGTCTCGCCCTCGCCATCCCCCCTTCCGCTGCCCCTCATCCTCCTCTCTTTCTCCTCGTCCACCCTTTCCGCCTCTCCTCCTCCTCCTCCTCCTCCTCCTCCTCCTCCTCCTCCTGTATCTCTTCATATCGCTTCCCGTACTCTTCGTAATACGAATCATCATGATCCTCCTGGTGCTAATCCTCCTCCTCCTCGTGTTCCTCCCCATCCTCTAGCCGCTAGCCCCTAATCGCAATCCTCCTGTTCTTTTCCTTATCCTGCCTGCTCCTTCTGTTCGACGTGCTCCCCCTTGTGTTCCTCGTGCTCCTCCTCGTGTTCGTTGTCCCCCTCGTCCTCGCAGTGGTCCTTCTCCTCTTGCACCTCCTCGCAGTGATCCTCCTCCTCCTCCTCCTCCTCCTCCTCGCATTCCTCCTCCTTTCCTCCTCCTCTCCCTCCTCCTCCTCGTCCTCCCCGTCCTGTTCTTCCTCCTCCCCCTCCTCCTCCTCCTCATTACCCTGGTCCCTCCTCTTCTCCTCATGCTCATCATCCTCGTCCCTCCTCTTCTCCGCTTCCTCCGACTCCTCAGAAAAGCCGAAGAAACCTTCGCACTCTCGATGCCGTCTTCCTTTCTCCTCCCACACCCTGCCTCCTCCCTACTCACCGCGCTCTCGCTGGAGACATCTCCCAGATCCAAGGGTTCCAAGAAGGTCTCGGGCGAAACGAGCCGGACCACCCCGCACGCAGCATTTCGGAGCCCCGAGCCCATCTGCGAGGAACTCCGACGCTCCATGACCCCAGGAAGCCGGGGCGTCCCAGACCGCGGAGCGAAAATGACCACTGATTGGAAGGGGAGGGGTTTGGGAAAAGTGGGCCGCCCCTGGGCCCCGGGCCACGGTCGCACGAGGTGGCCCCCAAGCAGGACACTGGCTTCTGTTGCGGTTCGTGTCGCTCTCGTGCGGGCGGAGCGAATCTGCGCGGGGGCGGCGCTCTGTGGGCCAGAGTCAGGTCCAAGTCGGGCAGCAAGTTGTTCCTTGGGCCTCGCAAAGACCCGCGGGACTATTCTCGGTGTTTTTTCCAGTGGATCGTCCAATGGGTTGTCCTGTGGGTGTTCTGCGGGTTGTCCCGTGGGGTGTCCGTGGGTTGTCCCGTGGGGTGTCCGTGGGTTGTCCCGTGGTTGTTTCACCTGTGGGCTGTCCCGTGGGATGTCCCGTGGGTTGTTCCGTAGGTCCTGCGGGAATGCACATCGAAAAGCAAAGCAACATGCACGTCTGAATGTGATACATACAGACAGTACTGTACTATACGCACGCATCGTATAGAGCGTAAAACATGTGGATATAAGTAGCCAGGCAGATAGATGGGCCACCGCCCAGCAGGCCCACTGTGGAGCGTCATCAGGTCCATTATAGAGTTCTTTGCATTGAATCTGCTGAATGCTGCGATAAAGGCGCAAAGCCCCAACTCACAGGGAGTTCCGCGTGACTTTTGGAGCGCTGCGCATGCCTTCCAGGGTGTGCCGCGTGACCTGTCCTGCTGCCAGAACGCCGCAACAAGGCCGAGAGGGCCGAGGCAGGGCTCTCAGACGGTCCATGGGGAGACGCCCAGAGACGGCACAGTGAGCGCCCCGAGACGGCCCCGTACGGCCTCAATCGGCACGGCACCCCTCACCCGCCATGCAGGCAGGCCCGAATTGGCGGGATGCAAATGGGGGGATAAGTCCAGATGGGGAGAGAGGCGCAACCGAGGTACAGATTGTACCTACGCCCCACGGAGGAGGTACAATTTGTACCGACGCCACGCAGACAAGGTACAAATTGTACTTTTGACAACGTCCGCGACATGTGCGAGGATGCTAACGGGGGGGGGGAGAAGGTACAATTTGTACTTGCAACCCGCAGAGAACGTACAAATTGTACCCCAACAAAACGGTACCGGATACTCATCCCCCCATGTCCTGATCCCCCCATCGCCATGCAGGCAGGCCCGAAGCCGACCTGGGGCCGCGGGGTCGGAAACGGAAGCAGCGCCGGATCGGGTTTCGGGGGGGGCTCCCCCAAAGGCCCTAGCGGGCGTGAGGAGCGCGCGTCGGGCCTCCGCCTCCTCCCCCCCAGCCCCCCTTTCCGCCCCCTCCTCCTCCTCCTCCTCCTCCTCCTCCTCCTCCTCCTCATCTTCTCGCTCGTCCTCTTGTTCCTCCTCCTCCTCTTCCTCCTCTTCCTCCTGCTCCTCCTGCTCCTCCTCCTCCTCCTCCTCCTCCTCCTCCTCCTCCTCCTCCTCCTCCTCCTCCTCCTCCTCCTCCTCCTCCTCTAATTATCTTCTCGCACCAGACGGGTTTCGCCCAAATCGTCGCGGGATCGGGCAGGGATCGGATCGCCTGGGATCGCAGACTGGGCTCCCCCGAGATCCGGGGCGCTGCAGCTCTCTCACAGCGGGCGTCTTCGCCAAGTTTCGGCTCTCGGGGCCCTCACACATCGATCCGGCCCGCGGAAGTATCGGGACTAGGCCTCCGGTGGTACTCTTCACAACGTTGCGATTTGTCGGAACGTCGAACATCAGGGTCGGCTCTTGGAGACTGTCGGCGGCGAGCGAGGGGGGGGGATGAGGAGGAGAAGGTCTTACCGTCGGGCGGCGGGACTTCTCAGAAAACTTCGCGCCTTCTGATACGGGGAAGGCTTCGACAACTTCGGGGAAGGCCGGGGGAAGGCTTAGACACCTGAGGAGTTCTTTCTGTCTTTGAGAAGGCTTTGTCCTTCTCACTTCCCCCCCTCGCTCGCCGCCGAGACTGGAGAGCGAATGCTGTGCCAGATCGGATCAGACCGAGATCGGAATCGACTCTTGGGGATCGGATCGGCTCGACTTGGACCGCGGGCAGTCCCTGCAGCTCCCCAGGAGGGCTCACATGCTCTCAAGCGTGCCACCGCCCCAGCGGAAGGATAAGCGAAGGCACCGGCCGGTGAGGAGGTGGCTTCGGACGGGGAGGCGTGTTGTAGCATCGGTGATGTATGTTGGGTTTACTCTCGTCCTCCTCCTCCTCTTCCTCCTCCTCCTCCTCCTCCTCCTCTTCCTCCTCCTCCTCCTCCTCCTCATCCCTCCCTAGGAGCAGGGCGAGTTGAGACAACGGCAGCTCAAAAGCGGTCCCTGGACCCCTCCCGGGGTCCACACGTACCAATTCTCCGTTCTGCGTCCCGCCGCGACGACGACTCCGCTCCCACCCCCGAAGACCAACTGTGCTGTTGCCCGTTGTCTCAACTCAACCTCCTCCGGATGGCAAGAGCGGCGGGGGCGGCGGCGGCGGCAGCTGCGACGACGACGACGACGACGACGAGGACGAGGACGACGACAACAACGAGGACGACGACGACAACGACGACGACGACGACGAGCTCGTTCTTCAGGGATCTGTTGCGCAAACGAGTCCTGCACCTCCAGCGAGTAGAAGCCCTTGTTCTTCACCAGCAGGCGACTGTTCGGGACCTCGTGCAGCACTCGCGCCCACAGCGCCACGCAGGGCGCGCCTTGGGGGGTGCGAAGAGGGACCAGGGGAGGAGACAAAGAAGGAGGAACGGAAGGAGGAGGAGGAGGAGGAGGAGGAGGAAGAGGAGGACGACGACGAGCGTGCATAGTGGGGGGGAAGGAAGATGCTAAGCCAGAGGAAAGAAAAGCGGGAGAGATGAGGACAAGACGGGATCGGAGGCAGGCGTGTAGGAGGACGAGGAGGAAGGAAGGACATCGGGAAGAGGAGGACCGAGGATGAGGAGCGTGGGAGCGGAGGAACAAGAGAGGAGGAAGATCGCCTGACGAATGGCCCGACACTTAGCGCAGAGCATGTCGCGCAGAGGCGCGCTGGGCTCCAGACATATGCGACGCGATCCTCGCGAGGGGTGTCCCCTTTCGGTGGAACTCCCTGTGAGGCGCTCAGCGTGAGAGGCCGACCCCCTGGTCCCAAAATTCCAGAACTCTTTCATTACTGCACGCACGGCCCGAACAACTTGCCGACCTTAGGGCCGGTCTGTGAAACTTCTGGGCCGTCCTGGGGAGCGAGATCGAAATGCCATTCGCACATCCAGAGTCCTGAGCGGTCTGCTCAATTGTCGGGTCCGCACATCGATTGGCTGTGAAACTTGCCAACCCCCATCGCCCCCTCCGCCCTCGGCCCCCGCGCGTTCCCCGTCGGCCTTCTTCGACTCGTGCCGGTAGGGAGTGTCACGAGATGCGCAAAGGCAACATTGGGCAAAATTCCGGAGCAGCGCAGCAGCATGATTGACCAGCCTGGAACATATCCCTATCCCTATGCTGGGCACCTCCTCATCACGATGCCAATCTTAGGGATTCCCTTATTTTTGAGGGCGAATCCCTGAGATTGTCATCGCCTTTTGGCGTGTCAATCTTAGGGATAGGGATACGTTCGAGGCTGGTGAATGATAGCTGGTGGATGCAGTGGCACCCTTGGCTCCAGTGAGGCGGACGTTGGAGACTGCTGGTGCGCGTTGGGTCTGCGGTCGACAGGGAGCGCTCCGGGTGTCGGGCAAATGCGAAATCAGACGGCGAAGTCGCACACGCCTTGGAGTACAACTCGAACACTCAGATTCGACCGCTTTGATAAAAGTACGGGTCGCGTGGGGTGTGTGCCGGGATTGGCGGGGTCGGCATGCAGGCTGAGGCCGTAGGTGGCACTCCCTGTGGCACGCAAGCGTGGCGGGAGAGGGAGGGAGGAGTGAGGGAGGGAGGAGAAAGGGAGGGGGAGGAAGCAGAGGGAGGGAGGGAGGGGAGGGAGGGAGGAGAGAGGGAAGGGAGAGGGAGGAGAGAGGGAGGGAGGGGAGAGGAGGAGGGGAGAGGGAGGTTGTGCAAATACGGGCGGGGGGCGACATCCGGGCTGGCACACCAGGGTCGCAGACGGAGGCCTCCCTTTGGGAGGGGGGGCACGAGACGACGTGTGAGATGTGTGGGTGTGCCGAGATCGGCACGTGGACGGAGAGCAGACGCAGGGGTGGAAGGAGGAAGGGGAGGGAGCGGGAGGGGGAACCGCACTGCGCTGCGGATTCAAAACGAGGGCCCTACAACACCGGGTGGTTCGGAACATCTGTGCACGTAGATAAACAAGTGCATGGAAGTATGTATGTATACCTGTATATGTAAGAGAGAGAGAGAGAGAGAGAAACAAACACAAACAAACAACAAACAACAACAACAACAACAACAACAACAACAACAACAACAACAACAACAACAACAACAACAACAACAACAACAACAACAACAACGACAACAACAACAACAACAACACCAACACCAACAACAACACCAGCAACAACAACAACAACAACAACAACAACAATAACAACAACAACAACAACAACAACAACAACAACAACAACAACAACAACAACAACAACAAAGGAAGATAAAGAGAGAGAGAGAGAGAAAGACAGCGCGAGAAAGAGAGAGATAAAGACGATCAACACGTAGGAAAACGAGGGGTAGGAAGAAAGGCAGGAGGGGGAGGGGACAGGAGAATGAGGAAAACGAGAATGAGAAGAAGGGAGGACGGAGGAGCAAGTGCACAAGGAAAGGATGAGGCCTGGCTCGGCCTGGACTGGCCGCTAGCCGCGCGACACACCGCGGCCGAGCTCTGGCTTGGCCGCCAGTCACCTTGCACTCGCCGAACGCCCGAACGCACGCCAAGTCTGCCATACACATTGACGACCGTTGTGGGCGCTCCTCCAGAAATGCGGCGTCTCAGCCCCTGGGCTGGACTCAACACGCACACAGGCGGACGTGCGCTTCACCTCCAATCCGAGTGCGAGCGCGTCGGGACATCGAACCGAATCGGACTGCGCGTCAAATCGGGCCGCACCGGGACGGGGTCGGAGTCGGATCCGGTCGGCCAGGCCAGGCTGCACAACAGCGCCAGAGCACCGGGCCACATCGGATCGTCGAAGCGCAGGGATCGATTCGGATCAGGCTGGCCGACATCGATGTCGAGACGGATGTACCAGGTCGGAATTGGCCCTGCACTGCCAGTGTGGAGCGCAGCTGAAGTGCATTCCACACGTTGGCCACGCGCGATCTTGCAATTGCTCGGACATGGGATTTCGGCTCACCATTCCTCGTCAAGATCACTTGGCATCTTTTTTCCTGTAAGCGAATCCACCTCACAAGAATCCGCTGCCCCTCGAAGAGACTTTCCTGAACTCCGCCCACGAAGCACAGAACCCGGCAGAGAGCTAAACCCAGAACGGCAAAGGACAAGCAGGGCTGTCCTGCGAACGTGGCCGAAATCCTAAGTGAAACAACATCTGCACAAACGGAGCCAACACACAGACCTAAGGTATTAAAGTATGATGGTTGCCCCTAATTTGGAGCAGCACTTTGAAACGATACGAGTTAACCCCAGATCGTATCGGTGAAACTGGGGGGGAGCGGGGAGGAGGGCGAAAGAAAGAGGAGGCGACACAGGCCACAAGGGAGCGAATATCGGCTGCCGAACGCACATATGCTAGGTAAACTCCGGCACTTCCCCGGAAGATTGCAGCAGGGCTCCGAAATTAAATCGACGAGCCTGGCGAGTTCCAAGCGGAAGACAACTGTGGGTGCATAGCCACGAGCCGCGAGGAGCGGGACCTGACACTCGGACAGCGCGCGAGGAAGACGGCACCCTGAAGCAGGTGCGGCCCCCAAGTTAACGGGCGGCCAAGGCGATTTCGCTCCGGCAGGCGGCCTGCAGCGATGAATTACACACTCCGCCAAGCAGTGATACGGGCCAGAGCGGCGACCTGGGCGTGGCCGCTGCCAGCCAGCGAGTGCGCTGGGCAGACAAAGCAAGAGGCGAGGAGGAACGGGGAGCGAGAGCGACGCCGCGGCGCGCCACGGGAGCTGCACTGTCCTACGAGCTGCCAAGATCAGTTGGCATCTATGGCTTCGCTGGCACCATCATCACAGACGCCGTCGTCGTCGCCGTCATCATCATCAGCACCAACAGCAGCAGCATCAGCATCAGCATCAGCACCATCGTCATCATCACCACCACCACAATCATCATAATCATCCGCATCATCATCAGCAGCATCATCATCAGCATCATCATCGTCAGCATCATCACCACCATCATCAGCGTCATCAGCATCAGCATCATCACCAACATCATCAGCATCATCAGCGTCATCATCATGGTCATCAGCATCAGCATCAGCATGGTCAGCAGCATCAGCATCAGCATCATCATCAGCAGCCTCATCACCATCAACATCATCATCATCATCAGCAGCAGCATCATCACCATCATCATCATCAGCGTCAGCTTCATCATTATGATCAGTAGCATCAGCAGCAGCATCATCATCTTTATGTCAATGCTCCCCAACCCCACCTGTGCCGCGCCCTGAGATCTCTCCTGGCAAGCCTGGTCCTTGGGTCGCAAGGGAGAGGTGCACAAGGCGGCCCTGGGCCAGTGCTAGGCGTACCCCGACCTCCAGACATTAGGCCAAGTCTGGCGTCCTCTGGCCCCTCTCTGTACCGCGACTTGATTCTTTCATGGGAAACCTGGTCCTGGGGTCGCAGGTGCGAGGGTGTCTGGCCCAATTGCGCCAGCAAGCAACGCCCCACCCATTCTTTTCTCGACCGAAGCATCCTGTTGCGGCGTGCCACCCGCCATCGTCGTCACACCAGCCAAACGAGCTACATAGGCATTCTCCCGGGGAGGAGGATGAGGCAGGAGGAGATGACACAAAATGGAAAAAAGGGCTCGGGAGAAAGAGGAGGGAGGGAGGGAGGGAGGGAGGGAGGGAGAGGGAGGGGGGGAGGGAGGGAGGGAGGGAGGGAGGAGGAGGAGGAGGAGGAGGAGGAGGAAGAAGAAGAAGAGGAGGAGGAGGCACCCAGGCGAACTCGGGACAACATCAGCCACACCCGCAGCATCGACATCATTTCCACCATGGCTTGTTGTCTTCGCCGCCGACATACGGTCGGTAAATGTTGGATAGCGTGTCGCCGTGACGGTACCAGCGATACACTATAGACACCGTGTCGCTCCGCTCCGCGGGCTGGGATGCTCAGGCAAGCTCGAGATTTTGATACCTGGGGACCGCGAAGTGGATGCGTGTCTCGCCGAAGAGTGTTTAGTCAGAACCGGCGCAGCGAATCGCGATCCAAAAGTTCCCGACCGTACGTGGGTCACTGTCGCTGCTGACATAATCACAGTTGCACCGCCTGCTGCCGCTGCAACTGCGTCTCCTCCTCGCCATTCCTCGTCGCTCCTCGTCGCTCCTCGTCGCTCCTCCTCCTCGTCGCTCCTCCTCCTCCTCCTCCTCCTCCTCCTCCTCCGAGTGCCAGGGCCCGGGCCGATCTTGGCGAGGCAGCTGAAGCTGCCGAAGGTGACGAAGCCGTTGCGGAGGGCTGCAGACGAGGGGAAGCGCGGCGCGACCCGACGGCGTGCCGCGCGCACGCCCTCCTCCCCCCCTTTCCTCCCTCTCCCGCCCGGCAGGAAGCCCGTCTGGGCCCACCCGCCCGGCCGGGCCGCGCGGCACGGGCGCGAACTGTCGCGGGCGAGCAGCCGAGTAGATCCGCGGAACGCCCCTCCGCCCCCCCGTCCCCCGCGGCCGGGAGCCTTCCGGCGGCCTCCCCCTTCGCTGCCGCACGCGGACCTCCTTTCGGAAGCCGTGGGTCGCCAAGGCGAAACGAGCCTAATAGATCCGCGGAACGCCCCCCCCCCCACACACCCGCGGCCGGCAGCCTTCCGGCGGCCTCCCCCTTCGCTGCCGCACGCGGACCTTCTTTCGGAAGCAGTAGGTCGCCAAGGCGAAACGCCTGCATACTGACGCCACACGTTAACTGTCGCTAACTGTCGCGGGTTGGCAGCCTAGTAAATCCGCGGAAGGCCCCCCCCCCCCGCGGCCGGCAGCCTTCCGGCGGCCTTCCCGTTCGCTGCCGCACGCGGACCTTCTTTCGGAAGCCGTGGGCCGCCAGGGCGAAACGCCCGCACACGGACGCCAGACGACGGACGCGCCGCAGCTCTGCCCGACACCTTACGAGCCAGGCGCGAGGCCAGAGAGACGGCGCCACCCTGGGCGACCGTCTCCACCTCACGCTCCTAATCCTTTTCCTCTCTCTCTCTCTCTCTCTTTCTCTCTCCCCCTCTCTCTCTATATATATATATATATATAGATATGTGTTTTTTCCCTCCTCCTCCTCCTCACTACCTCTCGTTCTCTCTCTCTCTCTCTTTCTCTCTCTGTTTCTCTCTCTCTCTCTCTCTTTCTCTCTCTCTCTATATATATATATATTTCTGCAAAGTTCTCGGTCTCTCTTTCTCATTCTCTCACTCTCGCGCTCTTTCTCACACTCTGTGTCTCTCCCTCCCTGTCTTTATTTCCCTCCTCTTTTTTGTTGTTGTTTCCCTCTCTCTCTATATATATTTATACCCTCTCTCTCTCCCTCTCTCCTCTATCTCTCCATTCCTTGTGTTGTTTCTCTCTTTCTCTCTCTCTCTCTCTCGCTCTCTCTCTCTCTCTCTCTCTTTCTCTCCCCCTGTTTGTTCCCCAGGCAGCGCTTGTACTAGCTGCTTCCGACATGCCTTCTGAGGAACTGGCCCAGCCCGCCTCCCCAGTGCCCCCGTTTCCGCCCGCCGGCGCACTCCATGTTCACCCTGGCGGCCGCCACGGTCCCGCCCGTCGCCGCCGCCCCGTTGCCCACCCCCCGTCGCACTGCAGTCGCACTGCGCTGCGTTCCGCCGCGGTCGCACTCCATGCCTGCACTGCTTTGCATTGCGTTGCGTTGCCTCGCGCTGGTTCGCATTGCGTTGTATCGGTGTGCGCTGCGTTGCATCAGTTTGCGGTGCTGTGCGTTGCGCTGCATTGTTTTGCATGTGTCTGCGTTGCGTTAGGTTGCGGCGCGTTTGCTCGCATTGCGTTACCTTGCAATTGCGTTGCGTCGATGTGTTTCGAGTTACATGATTATGTGCATCGCAGCGACGTGCGTTGCAATGCTTGGCGCTGATTTGCATTGCGGCACCTTGCTTTGCGTTGCCCTGCGTCGCGTTGCATTGTTTTACACTGTGCTGCGATAGTGTGCGTTAGTGTCCCAGTTTCTTATTGATTTACCACGAACGCAGGTTCCATGCGCCCATGATCACGGCGTTCCAGCCACGACGGCCAGGGCAGCATCTCTGTGGATGTTCTCGGTGCTGGCGTTGCTAACGAGCACACCCACGCCTGCGCGACGCGAAACGCTCTTTTTTGGCTCGGGCGATCGATGCGCAAGAGCCGTTTCCGCGCCCAACGCTGCGGGCGCCACGGCGCGTGCGTTGCGGAGCGTGTTGTTTGTCGGCTGTCTCAACGCACCCCTTTCGAACACCAGCGGGTTTGGGAGCATGGGGGGGGAGGGAAGGGGGAGGAAGGGGAGAAGCCGGGAGAGAAAGAACCAACGACATCGGGGTGACGACGACGGTTCGGTAAGTAACTGCCTCTGGGCGGCATTTCGGATAGCTTGGGTGTGGAGAGGGTTCGTGGTATGTATCTACCTCTGCGAAGCGGAGATCTGGCGGCAGCGATCCCCGGATACCTTTCCAGTGTTCAGCTGTTGCTTACTCCGCCCAATTCAAGCGGGGGCGGCCTACTCTCCTGTGTGTCCACTGTCTGGACTGCAGTGTGATCGGGTCGAATGTTACCCCCTGCGCAGGATGAGTGGGCTCAGCTCGAACAGGTGGTTTGGTAAAGTAGCAGCTTGTTCCTGACATACGCTTCGCTGAATGTGATAATAAGTTTGTGTTCGATTCCTCCTTGTCGGAACGCGTTTTCGGCCGCTTCGTAAACTCATTAATTCGTGTTGGCTCTGTTTACGTATGACTTTTGAAACTTAAGATTTTGCGGAGTCCTTTGAGCTGAAAAGCGTCCAGTCGATTGAATGTGCCCTGTGTGAACTGGGCTGATTCGAATCCGTCCAGGAGCTTAGAAGTGACGATTGCGTTTCGCAGTTGCAGCTTGAATTTGGCGGGGAAACTGCTATGTATCCAAAACAAATCCATGCAACGCCCCGATTCGCGCTTGTACGTCGGGCGTGTTATCGCATTTTTCGTTCAGACGACATCCCATGTATTTAACCCCCCATGCGCCAGATTACTCTCATGATAATAATACAAGAGCGCTGCGACAGGTCAGATTGTCAGGCATAACCATCCTTGCCCGCCGCATGCATCGCCAGGGTTGCCCCACAGACGACCTCCAGCGCCGCCGCGGCGCGGGCACTGCCCCAGCGGCATCGGCCACGGGGCGGGAGACGCGGAGCGCGACCTGGATCGACAAGGCCTGCTCCGAAACAGCGACACCGATTGCAGCATGTCGGTTCTCCTTTCTAACAAGGAGATACGTTCTACCACCCTCCCGCCCCCGGACTTTTCGCTTCACCAGGAACCGATGCAAAACACATATGTTTCCGACCCACTCCCCATCCTACCTGTGAGTTCATACCATCCTAGCCAGGCCGAAATCACCCCCCCTGCCATCCTCTGCAAAAAACGTTATGCGCGCACACTCGTTTATCAAAAATCATAAGTGTTCTAGAATCCTTGCAAACGCGCGCCGAAATCCTTCAAAAACCGCCGATTTCGGAAGGACTTCAAAATCCAGGAACATGGATGTTCAACAAAAGCGTGCGCGCTTTTGCGGATTGTTGGGGGGAAACTTAAGTTTTTCAACCTGTTTCATAAAATGCTACCGAACGGGCTTCGCGCGCGCACGTCGATATCGTTCGAAAGCCCTTGCGCGCGTGCTGGGGTAGCACGATCCGTGTCGAATAACACCATGCGGGCCACTCTCGCACGTCTGCCGCGCGCGCATTTCAAGTTCCTTACCAAACCTTCATCACCGACGCGATGACGCCGTCATCGTCGCCGGCGTGATCAGCATCGGCGCCGTCACTGGCTGTCCCGTCGTTGCTGTCAGCATCGCCACCAGCATCGCTAAGATCATCATCGTTTCTACCGTTGTCGACGTTGCCATGATACCGCGCCCGCTCAAGTCGCCGACTCACACTGAAGTGCCCGCTGGGATGTGCCGAACGGTCAGCGCCACCGCGTTCGCGTCGGTCGCGCCAAACAAGCTGGCCACTGCGCGTGCAAGCATGCGCGGGCTAGCGCGGCCGCAGAGATGCACCAGCCAACACCCAGCACTCATCGCAATCGTTCCCGCATGGGTTTTGCGAACCAAGTTGCGGGTGGGTGGGTGGGACGATTGTGCGAACAGTGCAGTTGACAACGTCAAGCTCGGCAAGTGAATTGCACCGCGTATATTGCCCCACGCAGAACTGCACCACATAGATTGCACCACGTCGATTGCACCACATAGTTTGCTCACGCCATAAACTGCCCCACATAGTTTGCATCACATAGATCACACAACTTCGATTGCACACCATAGATGCTGCACCACACATTTCGCACCACACAGACTGCACCACATTTGCTGCCACATCACGATTACAAACCATATGTTGCACAACATGTGTTGCACAACAAATATTGTACAGTCTATATTGCAACACGTAGGTTGCCACTCACACACAGATCGGTCCGCCTGGATTGCGAGACGCACGCTGCTGGAAACACTCCGTTTGAGGCCCACGCTGGCTAGCATGTCTTATGGCAGCCAGCGTTTGAGCGTGCCTCCTTTGCCCTCCTGGCACCCCCAACTGAAACAGGGCTAGGATCGGGATAAATCGCTCCAGAGCGTTCCGGAGCGCTCTCAGAGCGTTCCGGAACGCTCTGGAGCGGCCGCGGCGCCCAGTACATCCTCCAAACCCGCCAATTTTCAGAGATTTCGAATTATCCCGATCCGATTTTGTCCCGATCTTCGCGTCGTTTTACCTGGCCCCCCCAGCGCGCCCTCCTGGGAGCTGCTCCACGTCGGGGACGCGGGCGGGCGGCGTGTAGCACAGGAAGCAGCCGGGGAGCCGCACCAGCTCCTCGGAGAAGGGCTGGGTGCTGTCGGGGGGGTCCTGTGGGCAGGGCGGGGCGGTCGGAGGGCGCCGAGGAGGAGCCGCCGCCGCTGCCAAAGGCCTCCTGGATGTCTTCGGGAGCGGCCAAGAGGGGGGCGTTAAAGAGGGGGGGGTGCAAATCATGACCGGCGGCACGTGCGCGGCCCAGCGGGGGGGGCCGGGGACGTAATGGAACAGGAAGAGGCGCCATGAGATCTGGGGAAACATCGTGGCCCACGCCATGAGATCCCCCCCCCCCTAGTCATCACCCCCCTCTTTTCCGCCCCCGACTCCTGGAGGCCTGGAGGCCAGGCCCAGGACCCGGGGCTGTCAGGAACCGATCTCGCCCATACGCAAGAGGGCCCCTATGGGCAGGAGTGATCTTCGGTGCGCGGCTTCCGGGGGCCGCAGGAGGGCCAGATCCAGGCGAGCAGGCCAGTGCTGGGAGGACCCCCTCTGGGCCCGCACCGGGGGTCACTCCGGCGAAGGGCCACCTTTCAGTGTGGCCGACGACCGTCTGGATGGAGTGCCGTCGAGGGAGAGATTTTGAGCGGATCCTGGTCCGCGGAGAGGGGCGGATTGGCCGAAGGGGTGCGGCGTGGGCGACGGGGGAGGGGGCAGGAGAGGGGGCGGGGGAGACATGGCAAGAGAAGCACTACGAGGGGCAGGGGGAAAGACGAGAACGAGGAGCACGAGGGCTCATAGCCGCAGCGGGTCACGCCCTCCCTGCCATGGCCAGCTGGCCACTCGAGGAAAAAACAAATGGTGAACTGAAGGTGTACGACCTTTGCTGAGGAGAACCCCGCTCAACTCATGACCTACACACGAAAGAACACCTAGAGCAATGGAGAGAGAGAGAGAGGCAGCGAGAGAGATTGGGTAAACGAAGAGAGTGGGACAGAGGAGTGAGGAGAGGTGGGAAATACCAGTCCGAATCCATACTCTATTGTATACCTCGACGTCGACCAGGCCCTGGTGCTTGAAATCGCTCTTTTTCTTGGCAACTTGATTATTCACTCTTCGATGGGGGGGATTATCGAGCGACCCAGGCACACTAGACAAGGAGAGCTCGTGTGCGAGCCGGCCGCGACGTGGCCGACTCCAAGAAGGATGCGCCTGGTCTGCTGCAGGGCCGCCACCCCTCCGCGCCTGCCCAGTCTCGACCTCGACCTCCGCATCCATCCTTTCCTACCCCCTCTCCCATCCCTCGCATCCTCTCCCCCTCGCATCCTCTCCCCTCCCATCCCTCGCATCCTCTCGCATCCCTCCCCTCCCTCCGCTCCTCCCTCCGCATCCTCGCATCCTCGCTTCCACACCCATCCCTCGCATCCTCTCCCCTCCCTCCGCTCCTCCCTCGCCTCGCCCATCCCCTGCCCAGGTTTCTGCCATCCCGCTCCGCCGCCCTCCACAATTACACAATATGAGTACCACTCTCCCTCTCTCCCCTGACGACGTCTGGAAGATATCCCGCCCCTCTCGGCGCATTTTTCTTACACAGAGGATTCCCAGGAGTTGGGTTTTCGTTGGGGTTTTGTTTCGAAATGCTGCTCCCGCTGATGCGCTGGCCCCGTTTCTGCGACTCTGGTTGTTCCAGATCGTGCTCCCGCTGCAGCGCGGGCGTTTTCGGTCCTTCCATATCAGCCCCGAAATCTAGAAAATGACCCCCCGAAACAACCATCGGAACTGACTACATGTTCGGTGTCGATTCGTTGGTTTTTTGGGGCCGCAGAAGCCCCCCCCACTTTGGGGCGTCGTCGTTTTCAGGAAGTATCGAGCGGGAGCCCCGCTTCTGCTTCGAGAAGGCGATGTTGAAAGCAGAGCCAGCGGGTGCTCTCCATCAGCCCCGCCTTGTGTGGAGCTTTTCGGAAAGCTCAGGGAGCTAGACATGGAGCCACGACTTCAGACCGCCCCAGACCTCTCGAAGACGATCCATTTACCCTCCAAGGACCCCGGCGCCATGCCATGACATGTTGTGCGGTGTTGTGTTTTGCGCCGCTGTGCGATACCATGCATTGCGTTGCAATGCTTTGTGATGCAAAGCTTCACTGCGCAATGCCACACCATGCTATGGCATGCTACGCTCTGCCGTGCTCTTCTACGCCATGCCGTGTCGTGCTCTACCATGCATCGCGTACCCTCTCGCGATCATTGCCCTGCTCGACATCCGACTGTGCGAATAGAGAGGATATCTACGACATGGTAAGGGATGGGAGGGAGGGATGGGACATCAGATATGACGCGAACGCACCTAGCTTGTCCCTACCCTTCTGCTCTCTGCGCACCTCCTCCCCACCTCATATCTTCCCTCCCCACCTCCGTGGCTACTTGTGGCCATGCCCCCCCCTCCCGCGCCTCTCTCGACCCTCCCCTTCCTCTCTCTACTTTGTTGTTCTCTCTCTCTCTCTCTCTCTTTCTCTCTCACGTTCTCTCACGCTCTTACTCTCTCCTGCATTGTTTCTCTCTCCCTCTCTCTCTATCGCTCTCTCTATATCGCTCTCTCTCTCTCTCTTTCTCTCTCTCTCTCTCTCTTTCTCTCTCTGTCCCTCTTTCGCCGCCTCTCTCTCTCTGTTCTTCTCTTTCTCTCCCTCTCTAGCATTATCTCTCTGTCTTAGTATCTCTCTCGTAGTATATCTTTCTATGTCTCTGTGTGCCCTTTATAGTTGTGCACTGCCTTGCTGTGAATACCTTTACGTCTATCACTCGGTCTGTTTGTTTTATAAATACATATATATACATATATAGAGATGGGTCTACATACATGTACATGTATAAATGTATATCTATATATATATATATATACAAATACATATATACATATATGTATTTGTGTGCCCCTCTCTCCTCCCCGATCCCCCCATTGACATTTTCCATCCACCCATATCCCAACCCCTACTCTCTACTCTCCCCTCCCTAGGCTTTCCCGCTCTCCTCTTTTGCCGTTCCCTGCCCTCAGCTGCCCCACCCAATGCGGTCCACGACAGCATCGGTAATGCGGTAGTCGATCGCCCCGAGCCCTGTGGTGTTGTTGTAGCCTGCCCGTCGGGGAGAAGGATCAGTTATGATGATGGGGTGGAGGCAAAGGAATCGATACGTACATGCATATCTGTAAATAGATACACACACTGGAACTGAGCGCGCGCTTCGCGCGCGCGTAGCGTCTAGCGCAGCCCAAGCCAACCTCCAAGGATCGGATGACGATGGACATCGTCCTGCAAGGGTCAACATATGGGAGCGTACTTCCTGATGGGCGCTTCAGGAGTCTGTAAATGCTGAACAAGGAGGCCCCACGAGATCCCGCTGCACTAGGCAGATACACCGAGCAGCTGCGAGATGGAAACTGTTTGGGGGCTTCGGGAGGCTCGTCGCCTGTGGACCGTCCTCAGCGGTCTTGAAGATCCCCTGGGCGTCTCGAGAGCCGCTCGAACTATCTCCGGGGTGCCTTCGGGGATCGTAACCCTGTGAGCCAATGATACGGGGCAGCTCGAGTCATTTTAAGGCCTGCCAGGGCCAGTCAAAGCTGTCTTGGGCGCGGCCTTGGGGATCCTTTAGGCCGTACTGTGCCTTGCTGGGAAGCGTTGAGATGTTGCGCGACACACGGTACCAGGCAGATGACGCGGCTCACTCTTCTCATGATGGAGGCGACGTCCAGCACGACTTCGCGTCATAGGTGCGCGTGCAGGGCGAATCTCCAAGCTGTTTTTTGCAAGTGCCGAGGAAGGCTCCAGGAAGGCGCGCAGGGCAGCCACGAGGAGGACCCAGGGCCGCCGAAGGGGGGAGACCCGAGAGCCCTATCAGTCATAGCCTGGCACAGCCATGCTGGGAGTCTTTTGGGATGCCTTTGTGGGACACTCTCGGAGGGCTCTTGGGAGCTTCTGGGGGGGGGCTCCTTGGGGGTTCTCCTGGCGGCCTCTTGGGACTTCTTGCTGGGCGCTTCGGGGGCCTCCCCGCGGCTCCTGGCGTCTGGGCTTGACATGCCCGTTCAGATCCCCGCTCGTGCCCCTGTCTTGGAGCCGTCTGAAAGGCCTCTTGGACCGTCGTGGCGCTCTCTTGGGTCGTATTGGAGCCGGCACGGGGGCCTCTTGGGTTTTCTTGGCGCTGTCTTTGGGACCTTTTGGGCCATCTTAGTGATTTGGAAAGGGACAACAAATCGATACAGCTAAAACATGTCAAAGGCCAAAAGGGGATATAAGATCTTGGCCTCCTGGGGCCCTCTTGGGGGTCCTCTTGGTGCCATTTCGGAACGTTTGGGGGGCATCTTGGGCCTACGTGATGCTACTTTGGGCTTCCCTAAACGTTATCAGGCAGTCTCGAGGAACTATTGGTGCGACTTGGGGGCCTCATGGGCCTCTCTTGGCCGTCTTGAGAACCTCTCTGGGCGCTTTCGGAGGCCCCCATGACGGGGGACCAGGAAACGTACAAGGGAGGTAACTCGGTGGAGTCCCAGCTCTGAGATCTATGATAGATGCATACATCCACAACCGTGCCATTGAGGCACAAGGTGGAATGTCCTCAAGCCCTTGGCCTAGACGCCCAATATTACATATAGCCGGCAGGGAAAATCTACCAAAACGCCCCAAGAGGACTCCGAAAACCTTCCCAAGAGGACCCCGAGAGGCCAAAACCTGTAATCCTCAAAGGTTTTCCAATGGATGTTGGGTCCACTTTTCGAGCTTCCGACGCTCCAAGACGTCCCAGGAGGTCCCCAAGACCGCCACAACACGGTCCCAGAGGCCCTCAAGAGGACCCCACGACGGCCCAAGAGTGCCCCAAGACGGCCCACGAGGCGCCTAAGGCTGCCTATGAGGGCCCCGAGACAGCCCCAAGAGGGACCCAAGAGAGGGAACACGAACCAAACATCGAAGCCTTACGCCCCAAGAGGCACACATGAGGTCCAAAGAACCCCCCTGGAGGCCCCGCGAGGTCCCCCAGAGGCCCCGAGAGGCCCCAGGACACGCTCAAATTCGCATCCAAGAGGCTCCCGAGCGGCGTCCGACGATATGCTCACATGCGTCCGAACGCCTCCACCCTGGGCACGCGGTGGCGGGATGGACTGAAGGGCATGAGGTGTGGTGTATTTGTATGCGTTGTATATATATATATATACACACATAAATGCACATAAATACTTATATACATGTATATATATATACATGTATATACGCACACACACACATACACACACACACACACACACGCAGTCAACATCTATCATATGGACAGGCGGGAAGGACAGAAGACCCTTGGAGGTCGAAATTGGGATGTGCTGGGCAGCGGGCGGCCAAAACCCCTGGGACACAAGACCCTTGGAGGTCGAAATTGGGGTGTGCTGGGCAGCGGGCGGCCAAACCCCCTGGGACGCAAAGGTACCCTGGCCCGCCCTCGTCCTCGCCGACTAGGCGCTGGGGCCCACAGCAAAACAACGCAAGGGCGCAAGGGTACCCTCAACATCCGCGCGTCACTCCGGACACTGCGCCATCGATGGCGCCTCAACACCACGCCCGCCCACAAATCGAGCGACGGGCGAGGACGAGGGCGCCACGCCGAAGGACGACCGAGGGTACCCTTGTAGCCCGCGTCCTTAGAACTGCCCTCCACAGGAACGCCCCGCCGCGCAGTCGAGGAACGGCGCGCGCCCCAAGGGTACCCCGAAAGGCTCGCCAGTGAAAACGGCCAAGGGCGGTCCGCAGAGGCAAGGACACAAGAGTACCCTAGGAAAGGCACGTGTCCTTGTCATGGGTTTTGACTGCACGCGTATACATCTACATCTACGTATCTATACGTGTATGTATATATATATATATATATATATATATATGTGTGTGTGTATGTGTACGTGTATGTATCTGTGTATGTATATATACGTGCATGTATGTAATTATAGAATTTGTCCAAGGCCTTCGGCCCATCCCGCCACCGAGCCTAGTTTGTGGGTCTGAGGCTTCTTGGGTGGTCGTTGGTATCTCGTCGAGGCCTCGCGGCGGCCTCCTGGAGGCAGGTTTGAAGTCTCTGGGGGACAATTTGGGAGTTTCTTTTGGCCCTCTCGGGGCCTCTTGGGGGCTTCCTCGGCCCTGATTTTGGCCTCCAGGCGGCATCGGACCTTTTGGGGGCCTGCTGGCCGTCTCGGGAATCATCTTTGGGCGCAGGGCGCGAAATGTTACTTCGAGCTCATCTCTTGGAACTCTTTTGGGTTCCTCTTGAGCCGACTGGGAAGCCTCTTGGGCCGTACTGGGCCCCGATTGGGCCGTCTGGGAGCCCTTTGGGGGGGCCTCGTGGGTCGTCTTGGGGTGATCTGGGAAGCCTCGTGGGCCGTGCCGAAGCGCCCGAAGCATGAAAAGGCGAGAACGCTGACTTGGGCGTCTAGGGGCCCTCTAGAGGTGGGGGCTCTTGGCTCTTAGAACCTTTGTAGGACTTGTTGAGCTGTCGTGGCAGCGTCTGGAAAAATGCTGTGCCGTCTGAAGCAAACATGGGCTGTCTTCAGGGTCTCTTGGCTCCAACCTGTGGCTGTCTTCACTGTTACAGCCTTCCGTTTTCCAGCTCCTGCTTGTCACCGCCCGCCAAAAACACCGCAACCCAACCCGAAGGCCCCGATTTGCCCTCCATTTCCAGTGGGCGGGGGCATCGGAGTACAATTTAAAAACAAAAAAAAAAACGTGTGGAGCCCGTGACCCCCCCCCCAAACCCGAAATTCGGGTCTTCGGGCTGGGTTGGGGCGGTCCGGCAGGTAGTCAGCTTGCCTTCGACCTCTCCAGCTGTCCAGCTTTCAGCGCTCTACGGCCGTCTTCAACCGTATAGAGACTGAACGACCCCCCTCCGAAAAGGCAGAACACGGGCCACAGACCCTGGGGGCTGACGTTTCAGCAAACGGCCGATCGTTCAAGGTTGAGCGATCCCCGCGGTGTCAGGAACCAACACCGCATTGGGTGCCAAGGGGTGTGGCCCCATTTGTCATTGTGTCCGGGAG
Source organism: Prorocentrum cordatum (assembly GCA_963575745.1). Classification (NCBI taxonomy): domain Eukaryota; class Dinophyceae; order Prorocentrales; family Prorocentraceae; genus Prorocentrum; species Prorocentrum cordatum. The sequence goes on along the minus strand of CAUYUJ010012002.1, from coordinate 684,826 downwards.
GCGGACGGGGGCCGAACACTCCGATATTACATACATGTATAGACATGTGTGTACGTATGCCTGCATGCATGCATGCATGCATGAGTGCATGTATGTACGTGCATGTGCATGCATGCATGTTTGTGTGTATGCACGTAGGCACGTGTGTATATATATATATATATGTGTGTACAAATGTAAATAGACAGGTGGGTAGGTAGGTCGGTATGCATGTGTGTGTGTCTGGATAGGCGTGTGTGCATGTCCGTTTGTATGTATACATATAAGCAGGCATGCCTGGTTGTAGGCATGCATGCATGGATGTGTGTGTGTGTGTGCATGCATGTGTGTATGTATGCAGGTGTATATGTCTGTCTATCTGTCTGCCTGTCTGTCAGTCTGTCTGTCTGTCTGTCTGTCTGTATGCATGTTTGCGTGCATGCATGTACGTATGGCTGTATGTATGTATATGTGCCTGTACTTGTGTGTAGGTGTGTATGCATGCATGCACGTGTGCATGTAAGCATGTATGCGTGTGTGTATGTATGTATGCATGTATGCTTGTCTGTGTATGTGTGTATGAATGAATGTGTGCATGTATGCATGAGTACATGTGTGTATGAATGTATGTGTATGCACAAATGTATGTATGTACGTACGCACGTATGTATGTATGTATGCCTGCATGTATGTATGTATGCATGTATGTATGTATGTATGTATGTATGTATGTGTGAATGTATGTATGTCTGTCTGTCTGTCTGTCTGTCTGTCTGCCTGTCTGTCTGTCTGTATGCATGTATGTGTGTGTATGTATATATGTATGTATGTATGTATGTATGTATGTATGTATGTATGTATGTATGTATGTATGTATGTATGCATATATGTGTGTATGTCGGTAGGTAGGTCGGTAGGGAGGTAGGTGGGTATGGATGGTTGTATGCATGTATGTGTGTTTCGGTGCGTCCTTCGGCCTGGAGGCATGCATACCAACACGAGGCAGGAAGCGACTCCTTACAGCTCAACAATATATTCTAACCTCCTTCTCCCTCTCCTCACTCGTCACTCCTGCCTCCGCGAATCCGGCTGCTGATGCTGCTCCCCTCCCTCTTCTGCTTCGCCTTGCAAGAGTCCGCACTTCTACTCCCCCTCTGTTCTCCTGCCTCCTCCCTCCTCCCTCCTCCCTCCTCCCTCCTCCTCCTCCTCCTCCTCCTCCTCCTCCTCCTCCTCTTCCTGCTCCTCATTCTCCTCATCCTCCTCCTCAGAGACCCTCGAACCACCCTCCACCTTCTTCCACCTCCAGCAGCCTCCAGGGACCTCCGGAAACATTGGACAATTCCCGAGAACCTCTGGAATCCTGTGGGGGGGCCTCAGGCAAGTAGCCGAAATCATGCGGAAAGCACCGGACCTCCTCCCTTCCTCGTGGGCCCCGTGGCGGCCGCAACGGTCTTAGAGCATCCTGCCACTCTGGATGCCTTCCAGCTCCCCCTCCTCCCCCCTGCCTCTCCCCCCCCTTCCTCCTTCCTCATCTCTCACATCTTGAACCCTCCACCAACCGAAGGAAGCTTACCTACACCTAGACCCAAACCACCCAAAAGCAACCAAACACCACATACAACATAATACAAACATCCAGATCCCCCCCTCCTCCTTCTCCTCCTCTTCCTCCTGCTCTTCCTCCTCCTCCTCCTCCTCCTCCTCCTCATCCTCCTATTGTTCGTCCTCCTCCCTCCTCCTCCTCCTCCTCCTCCCCCTCCTCCTCCTATTGTTCGTCCTCCTCCTCCTCCTCCTCCTCCTCCTCCTCCTCCTCCTCCTCCTCCTCCTTCTCTTCATCTTCGTCCTCTTCATCCTGCTCCTTCTGTCTCGAAGCCTTGAGCCATCGAGCAGTTGACCCTGTCCCCCCTCGAACCTTCGATCCCTTGACCCATCTCTAGAACCCTCGACTTTGCTCCCGTGCCCCCATCCCTCCGCCGTCCTCCTGTCCTCCTGTCCTCTTCCTCGCCTTTCACCTGCTCTCCTGTCCTCCGTCCTGCTCCTCCAACTTTTATTTCTCTGCCCTGTGTGCTCGGGAACCCTCGACCCTGCTCCCGCATATGCCCCCCCTCTCTCCTCTGTCCTCCTGTCCTCCGCCCTCCTCGTGCCATCATGACACACCCTCCATGCCGATCCAGCCCCCCCCCCTCCTCCAGAGGAACAAGCATCAGAATTCGCCGACCCCCCATTGCCGGAGGCGAGAAGGCGTGTGAGATGACTGGCTGCCCCCCTGCCCCTTGCCCCCTGCCCCAGGCTCCAGAATCCCGTGTAAGGTGGGGGAGACGGGGGGGGGAGAAGGGGAGGCGCACCTCCCGGAGACTCTGGAGCTTCCAACTCTGCCCACCGTTGCCTCAAAAACGTTCCAAGACGTTCCCGAATCGCGGAACGATTACTCCAGGGTTCGTAAGAAAGGGGAGGGGGTCACAACCCTCTCAGACGAGAAGTTTTAGACACCCCCAGACCATCCACGAAAGAGCGGCCCTTTGCCCAGACCCCCCCCCCGAACCCTCAAGACAGCTCAAATCAGACCCCCCCCGAATGTGACCCCCACCACTTTATTGTGGAATCCGGAGTAGCCAAAGACGCTTACGATGGCTCCAAGACGCCCCAAGACGCCTGCGAGATGCTCCAAGAGCCTTCCCAAGAGGGCCCCGACAGGCAAGCATCACTGGCCGTCCGCTACTTGTATTTTCTGGGGGAATCGTCTTCTCGAGCTTCCGACGCTCCAAGACGGCCCAAGAGGCCCCGTAGATCGCACCACAATTGCCCAAGAGGCCAATACGAGGGCCCCAGGACGACACAAGAGGGCTCCAAGACAGCCCAAAAGAGGGGCCCAAGACGGCCAAAGATCGCCCCAAGAGGGCCCCAAGAGAGGCGAAGAGGGAAAACACGTACCGAATATCCGATCTTTCCGCCCAAAGAGGCCCGCCCCCCAAAGGCCCCAAGACCAAGTGGCCCAAAAGAGGCCCCTAATAAGGCCCAAGAGGCCCCCAAAAGGCCCAGAAGAGGCCGCATGGCGGACCGCAACACGCCTCAAAACCGCCTCCAAGAGGCTCAGCCAGGCCCACAAACAGGTCCCAAGACGCCCACAAGAATCCCCACATAGTCTCAAGAAGCCCACGACGCCTCAATCGTGGACTCCTCGCCTCTTCTGGGGGTCTGCGGAATGCCGTAAGCCTCTTGGAGAAAGCTAAGCTGTCGGCAGACAACAGGGATTTCTTGGATTGGCGTTGGACCCCCTGGCGGTGCCTCTGGCGCCGTCCCCCTGGCATGCTGCGCGTCCCAGGGGCGGCCTGAGCATCTGAAACACTCCGAGGGGAGACCAGAACCCAATTCGCCCATAACGGTTCCGAAACACCCAGAAAGGCCCAGGCATGTCCAGAAGAAACACATGCAGCAAACAAATGTATATGTATGCCGTGATCCATACCCACACACATACATACATACACATACCTATGCAAGTGCATATGTGTATGCATGTACATATTTATATATAAGTCACCTATTAGTACACATGCAGCTACATCTACATACTCCTGTACACATACGTACACGTATACATCTACGTATACAGATCGGTATGCGGTTTCTTTCGATTCATATATATATAGATATATAGGGAGATGTACCGAAAAGTATTCAGACATCGGAATCTACGCGGATTTCTTGGACGGCCGCTGGACTCCCCTCGCTACCGTGGGCAGCGTGCCAGGGGAGACACCGAAGGCGCCGCCGGAGGAGCCAAGCGCCAGATCCAAGAAGTCCGCGGGGACCTGCCAGAACGTGTGGTCAGGCCGACTGCTGCTCTTCGACCCTCCCCGCTCCTGGGCACCACCGTGGACAAAGGGAAGACAACTGAGCCTACTCCTCCTTCTCCTCCTCCTCCTCCTCCTCCTCCGCCTCCTCCTCCCTCCTCCTCCTCCTCCTCCTCCTCCCCCTCCTCCTCCTCCTCCTCCTCCTCCTCCTCCTCCCCCTCCCCCTCCTCCACCTCCTCCCGGTCGGGGGAGAAACGGCTCAGACGATGATGACCCGCGGCGGCCACGGGAAGCCTTCAGAGGTGATCTGCACTGGCGGTGGCGACGAAGACGACGACGGCTGCCCTGTCGGGGAGAGGTAGGACTCGATGGGGCCGTGCGACAAGAGACGGCCCCCAACCTGAAAATGGACGCGAGCCCCCGCCGCAGACCAGAGCGGACCGTCAAAACTCCCAGGACCATCCACATGCGGCGGCGGCGAGCCCCAGTCGTACCTATGCGCCTCTCCGACTCTGGGCCCTGCGGCGACGGCGGCGGCCGCGGCCTATGTAGGTGATCTGCACCGGCGCCGGCTTCAGGGCCTCGCACAGAGGGGGCGCTGGGGCTGCCCTGAGGCGGCGCGGCCCGCACAGTCCGCCGCAATCGTCGGCGGCGGCGGCTTCGGCAGAAAGTCGGAGGAGGAGGAGGAGTAGGAGGAGGAGGAGGGGGAGGAGGAGGAGGAGGAGGAGGAGGAGGAGGAGGACAAAAACATGGACAAAAGGAGGAGGAGGAAGAGGTGCCCCCTCGCGTCATGGGCAAAGACACGACGGGAGGGCTCTGGCAGCAGCGTCTGCCCTCGGGGGCGCTCGCCGGTCCCCGTGAGCGTCAAGAGACGAGCCGGGGTGAGCAGCTCGTCCCAGTGAGGGGTCTACGCCTCCGGCAGTCTACGTTATGACAGAAATCACGACGAGGGAAAACTGGGAACCTGGCGAGGAAGACGGGGGGGGGAGCCGAGGACCCAGGACTGACCCCACGAAGGGCCGGGGAGGAAGGAGCTCTGAAGAGGCAGGGCGAGGAGGAAGAAATGTTTTCAGGAACTTTGTCGCCCCGATACGCAACACGCAGCCCGTGGGGTATTGAAGCAGGGCTCAACACGGATACTGAAAATACACGTTTGGCGCGATGCTTGCGCCCAAACGTGGGGCAACACGGTGAGCCGACACACGGCGTCTCAACATTGACGTATCGCGTATCGCAGCAGCTGAGCTCAAGAATCGGACGACGGAGAGGAGGCGAGGAAGAACGAACGACTCCCGCCTGAGGCGAGCCAGCTTCAGGCTGCTGCCAGCGCGGGCAGCCCCGGTGCCCCTCGCGCGCTCCTCCCGAGCAACAGTGCGCGGCGAAGAATAGAATGCGCCAATTCCACAGCAGCTGCCGAGGACGATCCAGTGGCTGCGCTCCGCAACTTCTGCTGAGCGTGTCGCCACGGCGGCCCCGGCGAGACGCTATGCCATGCGAGCGGATAGCGTGTCGCGCCGCTCCGCGGGGCGGGAGGCTCGGAAAAACTCGAGACGTTGACGCCTGGGGCCCGGGACGTGGATAGCGTGTCGCGCCGCAGCGTGTAAGGCTAGAACAGGCGGAGCGACAATATTCAAAACATCCCGACCGTACCTCTTCTCGTCGAGTGCCCTCACGCACTGCTGCCGTGCGCACGCGCGCGCACGCGTGCCGAAACGCAAATTGGCATCAATTCTCCTGCAGGAGATGTTGGTCGCCATGGTGACAGGAAGCCGGAAGCACACATAGATGGATTCAGACGCGGAACATCTGGAAACCACGCGAGGGGTACACCTGCGGGTGGCCAGCGTACCTGGGCACAGAAGGGCCGAGTGCTGACAAACTATGTGGCCATATGTGTATCCAACTCTCGCCCATGCCAACAACATCATGTGTATCCAGCTTCCCGGTAGGCTCCTGCCACTTTGGCGCTGCCCGCTCAACAGGCAAACGGCACCCCAACTTGCCTTGCCAACGCTTCCAACAAGAGGTCTTGTGACACCGATGCCCGACTCAGTGGGACCGTCGATGGGCAGAATCAATTGGGGCCAACTCGGGGGATATGACGTGGGAGGCGTCCATTCCCGATAGGGGTGCGTCCGAGTAGACCCCGCGAAACCTTTCAGTGCTGGCTGTGGTGGGCTCTTGAGATGGTGGGCCCCTGAAGCTTCTTAGGACAAGAATCACACACACGCCCCCCCCCCGCACAGAACCCCCTTAGCGCACTGGAGCTCCCAACCCTTCGAACCTTCAACAACACAGATGAAACGTCATGATGGACCATCCTCCTACGCTCCCTGCTACCAATATTTCATTCCTCTTTCACCCGCCTCCTCTTCCTCCTCTCCTGAAATAGAAAAAAAAAAGTCGAGTGCGGGGCGGGAGGGGACAATGGGGGGCAAGGGGAGAAGGAGAATGACGACAACGTCTGCGACAACGACGCCAATGACGACGACGAAGACGACGACGACGACGGCGGCGACGACGACGACAAGGACGGCGACGTCGCCACCGCCGCCGCCGACGCCGACGCCGATACCGACGCTGACGCCGACGCCGATGCCGACGCCGACGACGATGATGACGACGACAGCGATGACGACGGCGACGACGTCGACGCAAACGCCGACGCCGATAGCAGACAACCATGGCGAGGACGACGACGGCGAACACGACGACGAGGACGACGATGACGACAAGGACGACGAGGACGACAAGGACAACGAGGTCGATGAAGTCGACGAGGACGAGAACGATGACGAAGGCGAAGGCGATGGCCAGGATGAGGACGACGATGAAGACGACGACGACGACGACAAAGCCGACGACGACGACGACAAAGACAAAGACGACGACGACACCGACGACGACGACCACGACGACGACCACGACGATGACGACGACGACGACGACCGACGACGACAAAGACGAAGACGACGACGACAACGACCGACGACGACAAAGACGACGACGACGACAAAGACGACAAAGACGACAACGACGACAAAGACGACACATATGTCAGGGGGGCGTAAGACCCGGGTACAGGGGACTCGGAAATCCCAGACGAGGTCGTCAAAAAAATGACGAGGCCAAGCCTG
>CAUYUJ010012002.1:662500-672816 GCA_963575745.1 Prorocentrum cordatum | reverse complement strand
ACTACTACTACTACTACTACGACTACTACTACTACTACGACTACGACTATGACTACGACTACTACTACAACTACTATTACTACAACCACTACTACTACTACTACTACTACTACTACTACTACTACTACTACTACTACTACTACTACTACTACTACTACTACTACTACTACTACTACTACTACTACTACTACTACTACTACTACTACTACTACTACTACTACTACTACTACTACTACTACTACTACTACTACGACTACTACTACTACTACTACCACCACCACTACGACTACTGCTACAACAGTTGCTCCGACTACACTTGCTTCTACTACGACTACGACTACAACGACTACTTCTAGTATTACTACTACTGCCACTCTGGCGATACTGTGCAGCAATTTTGGAGACGCAAGCCCAGAACCTGATATCATCTGCTACGACGGCCATGCCCCGCATGCGCGAGAAGGTGGACAGCGGACCACGACCTCCCTCCCCCCGCCTGATACCCCCCTTCCCATTATTCTCTTTTTCTGCCACTGACCTTCTCCTGCTGGTCTTCCTCCTGCGCCCTCACTCCTCCTCCTCCTCCTCCTCCTGCTCCTCCTCCTTCTCTGTCACCTCCTAGCCCGCGTCCGTGTCCTCGCCCTCGTCATCCTTCTCCTGCTCCTCCTCCCTCCTCATCCTACCCCCCTCCTGCTCCTATTTCCTCCCCCTGCTCCACCCCCTCCCCCATACTCCTCTCCATGCTCCTCATCATGTATTATCCTCCTCCTCATCATCAGCATCATCATAATCAGCATCAACAGAATTCTCATCTACAGCACCATCAGCATCATCACCATCATCATCATCATCATCATCATCATCACCGTCATCACCATAATTATTATCAGCATCATCACCAGCATCGTCATCAACATCATCAGCAACATCAGCAGCAGCAACACCACCATCATCACCATCGTCATCATCATCGGCATCATCAGCATCATCAGCGTCATCACCATCATCAGCGTCATCATCGGCATCATCATCATCCCTCCTGCTCTTTCCTGCTCCTCCTACTCCTCTTGCTCCCCTTCCTCATCCTCATCTCACTCTGGAACGACCTGACCAAATTGTGCCTGCCTCTGCCCTGGTGTCCTCCGGTACCATGCCCTTGAAAAGCGCTGTCTTGTCGTCTTCGCGCGACGTGTTGGAATACACAAAAATATCAAACTGCTCTTTGTTGCGATGCTCGAAAATAGCGTGGATAAAGAAAGACACCGAATGGTGAAAGAAGTCGGGCGATATGTAGCCCACCCGCAGGCGACGGTTCACCTGAGGAGGGCAAGGAGGAAGAGGAGGCGGGGGATGCAGGGATGAGGTAGGAGGAGGAAGCTACTCGGAGGGGGACAGGATCAGGGAGGGAGGGAGTTTCAAGAGAGGAAAAAGAGGGCAAATGAGGAAGAAGGCAGGAGAACAATGGAAGGGGCGGAGGAGGGAGGGATGGTGGTAGGGAGGAGATAAAGAGGAGGAGAAGGACGAGGAGGGGGAAGGCAGGAGGCGGTGGAGGGGCGGGAGAACACGCGAGTCATGGCATAATCGAGGAGAAAGAAAACACAGGTCAAACACCGACACAATCAGCATCGAAAGACCCGTCACCATGCCTATCGGGTCAACGTCTTCTCCGCTGGCCGGCCTACCTCCGTAGGTGGGGATAGCAGGGCTCGAGATAAAAGTGTTGTTCGTGTTCGGTGTGTTTGTGTTCGTGTGTGTGTGCGTGTGTGTGTTCGTTTTCCTTCGTTCTGTCTTCGTTCTGCCTTTGCTGCGAAACGAAATCAAAACGAAAACGGTCCACTAAACTGCAAAGACACAGTTCAGCTCGAGCCCTGGGGGATAGCAGACGATTCCATCGGATTCGGTGGCAATTATTCTCACCTCGAGGAGGAACCGTGGCCAACTGGGGATGGAGATAGGTGCACCCCTCCGTAGAGGCTCGAAAGCTTTAGGCTAAGAAAATGCGTTTCACTGGAAGCGTTTTCTTAACCAGTCGTCCAGGTGTCCACATGTACGAACAGCCCACGCATAGGAAAAGCTCCAAGAAACCGCCCAGGGTCCAGTCCAGGTTCTTGATTCTCTTGAACGGAATCTGGAGTGCACAAAAGTTGACGCCTTTTCTCAAGAGTTCTGATGGATGTATAGCGAAACAAACTCAAGGGGCCCACCTGAGCGGCAAATGCCCGTTCAAGGACGGACACTGCAATGACCTCTGGAACAGATTCTGGAATCTGGTTTCGAAAACTGAATCCTTGCTGGGTCGGCGTCTTGATTTCGAAGCGGGCTAGCTCCCGCCAGGAGGCGGGCATCAGCAGCGGCCTCAGCCGCATTCTCCTCCTACTCCTCCTCCTCCCCCCCCTCCCCCCTTCCTCCCCCTCCTCCTCCTCCTCCTTCTCCTCCTCCTCCTCATCATCATCCTTCGGCCTGCCCAAACGCCCAAATACCTTTAATAACCCTTGTCAGAACCCCTGGAACTGCAGACCTCCCTCCCTCAATCCGGAACGCCTTCTGCTGCTCCCTCTCCTCCCCCTCTCCTCCCTGATCATCCCTCCTTCACCTCCTCCCCCTCCTCACCCCGAGAAACCCTACAAGCTCCAGAAACTTCTGGAGCACCCACCCACCCACCCATAGCTCCCCCGGAATGATCTGGCCAATCACTCCTCGTCCTCCTCCTCCTCCTCCTCCTTGCTGACTCCTGCCCCCCCTCCCTCTCTGCCTCCGTCTCAGACCCCCCCTCCTCCTTCCCCTCCTCGTACCACGGCAGCCTTCCGACACCGCAGGGAGCCGTGTGAGTACCTCCGAAGGCATTCAAAAGTGCCATGAGTTGCGTCATACATTACTTTATGGGGGTGCGCCGTGTGTTGGACCATCCCTGGGATGCGCCTTCTGAAGTCCGGGCGTGGTTACCGAAGGTGAGGCCCCACAGGTTGCGCCCTCGGCGGTCGAAAACAGAACGGCCTGCTCTTGATTGCGCCTTCCACTGCCGAGCACAAAACGGCCTGCTGCTGGCTGCGCCGAGCGTTGCGCCCTCGGCAACCGAACGTACTGCTGCGTGCTAGCAAGTGCGAAAAGACAGTGGAGTGTACCGTAAGAGATTGAGGGATCCACGATCCCAGCAAGGAGCTCGAGTAAACCTGTCTTCTGAGGCGCGTGCAACACTTTCCGTTTGCTTGGCTGCAACCACTACCTCCTGCAGGTCCTGCTTATCCTCCTCCTCCTCCTCCTCCTCCTCCTCCTCCTCCTCCTCCTCCTCCTCCTCCTCCTCCTCTCCTCCTCCTCCTCCTCCTCCTCTTCCTCCTCCTCCTCCTCCTGCTTACCCTCCTCGTCCCCATCCCCTCTCCTCCGCCTCCTCGTCCTCCTTCCTCCTCCTTCTTCCTCCTCATCGTCATCATATTCTTGCCTCCGCATTCCTTCTCCCCATCGCCATCTCCCTCCTGCACGGCGGCGCCTGTGCATGTGCGAAGAAGCCGACGAGACCAAATGGGGTGCCCGCCTGGGGGCCGCGGACACGTAAAAAAATACCCGCCCCGCGCGCACGCGCCAGGCGCATGTTGGCCCTCCCTCCTCCGCGCACGTATTGTCACGTGTAAAGGATCCGAGGCGCCCAAACTGGTCCCCCCCTGGGGGCCGTGGACATGTAAAAATACATGCCCCGCGCGCACGCGCCAGGCGCATGTTGGCTCCTCCTCTCCGCGCGCGCACTTCTGAGCGTCAGGAATCCGACGCGCCCGAGTTGCGTCCCCCCTGGAGGCCGTGGACACGAACACATACTCCAGATTTCGTAATAAAAGGGAGGGGGTCTGGACCCTCCAAGACAAGCCATTTCAGACCTCCCCCGTGGGAGAACCCTCCAAAACATCGTCCCCAGACCCCCCAGGCCCTCCAAGATAGCCTGGAAGAGACCCCCCCCGAAATGAGACCCCCCTCCCTTTATTACGAAATCTGGAGTACTTATCCCGCGCGCACGCGCCAGGCGCATGTCGGGTCCCCCCCTCATCAGCGCACGTATTTCTACGTGTGAAGAATCTGGAGGGCTTCGGTTGGGTCCCCCCCTGGGGGCCGTGGACATGTAAAGATACATACCCGCGCGCACTTGCCAAGCGCATGCTGGGACCCCCTCTCCACGCATCGCATGTGTTTTTACGTATGAAGAATATCCGGCGGGCTCAGTTGTGTCACTCGCTGGGGGCCGTGGACACGTGGAAAACGTGCCGCGTGCGCACGCGCCAGGGGCATGTTGGGTCCCCCCTCCGCGCACGCATTTTCACACGTGCAATACTCGGCGGGCTCAAATTGAGCTCCTCCCTGGGGGAGGTGGACGCATGAAAAACACGTGCTCCGCGCGCACGCGCCAGGCGCATGTTGGGCCCCCCCCTCCGATTACGTGCTTCTACGTGTAAAGCATCGGGCGGGCTGAGTTGGTTCCTCCCTCGCCTGCGGCCCCGCCGTGGCCAGAAACAAACAAAAACACTTGACGAACGCACGCTGGCCGAGACTCATGTTCTAGATCCTCCTTACCTTTGCACAGACATTTTTCCGTGCCCAGTTTCGGCGCCACTGCTCGACACCCTTCTGATGGAAGGCATCGGGCTCGAAAACCAAAAGAACCCAGGGCTGGAGCCCTTGCCAGGAAAAACAAATTAGGGCAACGTCCAGAAATATATATATATATATATATAACAACAAACTGGAAGTGGAGGAAACACAACGCTAGACGAGGAAATAATCCCGAATCCCTCCACCTCCCGGCCAGGTCGGCCACCGATCGAGCTGTGCGACGGATACTGAGGGCCGGTTCAGAGGTAATGATCTCGAGGCTGCGCTCATTGGCCTCCGAGTGCAGAAGACGGCGCGCGCGAGTCAGCCGAAGGGGAGGAGAACGAGGACGAGGAGTAGGAAGTCTGGACTCCGGACTCGGCGCTGGGGGGCATCAGTGTCACTGATCATCCGCCTGCCGGCCCCTGCGGTATGCTCGACAGGAGCGCCTTGACAACATGTGTCTCAAGGCCTACCTCACCAGTGTGGCTCGTGATGAGGGCCCAGCGAGGTAGGGGAGACCTCACCTCACACTTCTGAATCCTCACGGAGAGGAAAGACGAGCAGGAGGGGGAGTTGGAGGCGGTTGGAGGTGTCTGAAATGGCTGGGTCCCTGGAACATTGGTCAGGAGGGCGGGGATGAAGCTAAATCTGCTCAAAATCAGTCCCCAGACCCCTCCTGGGGTCCATCTGGTGCAGCTTGTAACCCCGGATCTGTTTCTCATGGTCCGGGGCCCGAAAACAGCCCCTGAGGCCGAAACAGAAAAAAACTCCCCGAACCCAGAACCTCGAACCTGCCTGCCCTTCCTTCTGGCCAGAACCCATGCTGGGCCACTTCAGACCCCCCGACGGCTCCAAGGGGGAGGAGCAGGAGGAGAATCAGCCGTCTGCCCAGTCGCCGTGCGCGACACCGGCCACTCGGTGAAGGCGGGGCCGAGCTCTGCGGTGAAGCGCTCCGCCCACGCCCTGTGCGCCTTGGGGGCGGCGGCTTGGCGTCGGCGGCTTCGGCCGGCGGCCTGGCTACGCCACCTCGCTCCCAAGATCATGACGGACGTTTTTGTTGCTCTGCATGTGCGGCCTCTGGGGGCCCTTGGCGGGCCACGGGGCCGCCCAAACACGACTCACGATGCAAAACTGGTCCCGGGCCATGGTTCGAGACCTCTGGGGGCCGACGTTATGGTTATGAGCAAATCATGACGTCAGTGGCCTGGGATCGAGGATCGAGGATGAAACATCCCAGGGCTTCGGGTTGCGCACAGACAGACCCCCCCGAGGTAGTCCCAGCTGGCCTCAACAGGTCCCCCGAATAGTGCCAGCTGGCCTCAGCAGGCCCCCCGAGTGATCCAGTGCGGTCTCAGCACCTCAGCCCTGGGGCGTAGAGCGCCCCAGGGACGCCGCTGGAGGCGGCGCCAGGGTGTGGAGACCGCTGGTATGTGTCATGTTCCGCTCGTCTGCAATGCCAGTCGGGGATGGACACGCACCACTTGCAGAGTTCAGTGACTGGCGCTCGCATCTGTAACAGCGCAGAAGCAACCACTGAGCTCCACTGAGACCACGAATATCCCAAAACATCTGAATGATTTGCGCGTTCTCGCCTTTTCGGGCTTCCGACTGTCCAAGATGGCCCTACGAGCTCCCAAGATCGCCCAAAGACGGCCCAAGAGGCTCCAAAGAGACTCGCAGGACGGCCCAATAGCGCCCCAAGACGGCCCCTGGAGGCCTCCAAGATGACCCTCAGAGGCCCCCACGAGGCCTCATTTCCCTCCTTATCCTCATCCGACCTCTTTAACTCTTTGATAACTCCTCCCTGTCGCAATCCGAGACGTGTTAGTAGGGCGGCCAGGCGTTTCGCCCTCACGAATGAGGGTCCTAAAGGTTAGACTCTGCAGCAGCTTCACAATTTCAGGGCGGGCGCTTTCCATAATGTGGCTCTAGACTCCGTGCCGCGCACATTGGCCAGAGTTTCGCGGATGCAGCGGGGTTCCATTTCAAAATGTGGTTCCCGCCTTAGCGCCTCGCGCATTCGTCTTACAAGTTTGCAGGAGTTGCACGGTTGGAGGGCGGGTCCGTTTGAAGATGTGGTTCTCGCCGTAGTGCCGCGCACATTCGCTTTAAACATGTGCAAGTCTGTCCCCGATGGATGGCGACACCATCTCAAAAGGTGAGTATCGCCTTGACGTCGCGCACACTCGTCTTATGAATTTACATCAGCATCAAGGATTCGTATGGTTGACGTGTCAGAATTTGCGTGTGGGCGCGATGTAGGACTGACAGGGTGCAACAGTCACGTTGGTTCGCAATGTTGAATGCCCAGGGATGGTGTTCTGGCACGGTTCAGGATCATCAGGGAGCAGTAGGACTATATATATATATATATATATATATATATATATATACATAAATATATACACATCTATATGTATATACGTATATATATACGTGTATATATATATATATATATATATATATATATATATATGTGTTCACGGCGTTGGCGTCCCAGGAATAGGCACGGCTCAGGAGTTACAAACCCTTGTCTTCCAACGGGTTACTTCCCCCAATGAAAAATACCTTGTAGGGACCTCTGAAGACAGAACTTGGAGAGAGGGTGTATTGCAGCATCGTTGATGGACCTAGAGTCTACACTGGTCCTCCTCCTCCTCCTTGTCCTCCTCCCTCTCATCCTCCTTTCTCTTTCTCCCCCAACTATCCCCCCAAGGATTTTCACAACGGCTGGGGGAACCCATAGCCCAACAGCTTGGCCAGACTTTGGCCCAAATTCGGCGGCATGAGCGTTTTCAAAAGACAGGGGGCGGCGGTGGTTTGCCGTAGGCGTCTTCGATACTGACTTTCAACAACCGATGGGTACTTTGAGCGAGACATCGGGGCAACGAAACACAACATTTCGAATGCGTGGCCCTGCCACTGAAGCAGGCTGTGCGGTATCCCTAGATCGGCCGCACGCGACGGGATGCGGGAGCACGCCTGCAAGGGACAGCAGCTCTGCAGCACAGGGAGGAAGGAGGAGGAGGACGAGGAGGAGGAGGCGGAGCAGAGGGTGGAGTGATCGGATGAGGGCCTGTCTGGCCAACGACGGCCCTTCCTGGCGTGGTTGACCCTCTGGGCCTCCTGGAGGCTTCTCGTCGACACGGCTGGGTCCGCCTCGAACGTCCGAATCGGGATAGACTCCAGAGGAACGGGTCTGGGGACGGATTTCGAACGGATTGGGGCCCGGCGGGAGAGCCGCCGTTGCGTCAACTGGCGATCCTCCAGAATGAACTTGTTGGGCCGCGCTGGCCAATTGATTTCTTGATCATCCGGAGGCTCCCTAGAGGGAGAGCGGAGGTTGCTGGGCATTGTTGGACCATTTGTTTAGCCTCTGAAGGCTTCGCAAGTGTTCTCGGAAAGATCTCGACTTCCCTGGCCCCTCCTCCCCCTCAACAATTACTCAATATGGATACATCTCTCCTCTCCCCCCAGAAGACGATAAAAAAGTAGTCCGCCCCCCTCCGCGTGCTGTTTTTTTGCATACAGAAGATTGCAACACTTGTTTTTCTTACATGGTTTTTGCCATATCATGGTATTCGGTGTTTCAAAGTAGTGCTCCCGCAGCAGCGTGGGCCTCATTTTCGGATCGGCGCTTTGCTCCCGTCGTTCAGAATGGCGCCCTCGCCCCAGCGAGGGTAACTTTTCTGGATCCGACTCTGGCTTCATTGTGGCCCCCTCCCTCGTTGCACCGCCTCCGCCTTCCCATGGTCCTCCTGTTCCTCCCGCTCCTTCCACTCAAGTTCCTGCTGCTGCTGTTCGTCTCGCCCCAGCGCGGGGCATTTTTCTAACTCCGCGTATATTTTTAAATATTTGTCGCCCTCTCATTTCCCCTCCGCCTTCCCCTGGTTATCCTTTTTCTTCCCTATCCGTTCGCTTGAATTCCTGCTGCTGCTGCTGATGTGCGTCCTTTTCGTTTTCCTCCCGGTCAACCTGATCACCAGCCACCTCCTCCTCCTTCTGTGCACGGGAGCCTCTTTTATGATTGTGCATGCCACGAAGTGGTTTGTCTGTGGGAGTCGCAGGTCGGCTATGACCCGCGTCCGCGGGTAAGGAAAAATCAGCACCATGGGAAGGGATGGCAGGGAGGGAAAGGACGTCAGATGAGGCGCGAACGCACCTGCTAGCTTATCCCCCCTCCCGCTCGTCCTTCTCCTCCTTCTCCGCCTCCTCCGCTCCCCCCTTCTCTTCAACACTTTTTACGTTTAAGTATTGCCTCCCTGTCGCAACTGCAGGCGTGTCGGTAGGGGGGCCGGGCGTTTCGCTTGAGACTTCCTCTGCATTTCCCATTCTTAAACTTGAACGTTGTAACAGTTTCATGGATGGAGGGCGGGCCGTTTTCAAAGTGCTGATATCGCCTTAGCACCGCGCACCTTCGTGCTAAACTTTGCAATCGTTTCACTGGTGGTCGTTTTCACAATGCGGCTGTCGCCGTAGCACCGCGCACATTAGTGCTAAAGCTTGCAGCATTATCACAGATGCATGGCGGATCCTTTGCAAAGTGTGGTTGTGGCCTGAGCGCCGCACACATATCTTTCTGAAAGTTCGCAACAGTTTCACGATTGGATGCTGGACGATGTGTGTCTCTCTCCTTGTCGCCGCACGCAACCGTCGTAAAGTATGCAACGACTTCAAGGATGGAGGGTGACTTATTTTCGAAATGTGGTTATCGCCTTCGCGCCGCGCACGTGCGTTGACAATTTGCACCAGCTTCAAGCATTCGTATGGTTGAAGTCTCACGAACTTTGTTCTGGCGTGATTGAGATTGACCAGGACACAACAATCACGTTGACTCGCGATGTGGAAATCACCGTAAGGTTGTTCTGGAACGAGTAGGATTGTCAAGACGCGTAAATCACGTTGACCCGCGGGGTTGAAGTCCCAGGAAAGGCATGTTGGCACGATTCGGGAGTCTCCAACGGATACCTTCCAACGTGGCATCCGTGATAACACAGTATCGAAGGACCATCAAAAACAGGGAGCTTGAAGACAGGGGGAATTGCAACATCCGTAATCAGTCGTGGGTTTGCACTGGTCCCTTTCCTTCTCCTCCTCCTCCTTCTCCTCCTCCTCCTCTTCCTCCTCCTCCCCCTCCCCCTCTTCATCCTCCTCCTCCTCCTCCTCCTCCTCCGGCCAGACGCGCAGCGTGTCCTCTGCACGCCACCGGCTGCGTCGGAACGGAGTGACCCGTTGTCCCCTGCGGCGGCGGCTCCAGCCTCGGCGCCTGGTGCATCATGCCGTGGTATCTTCCAGCTCCCCCAAGTGCTGGCTGAGGTGCGCGACCAACTTATCCGAATTTCGAGCAGTCCTACCTCGTCTTTGGCATACCCGAGCCTCCCGCCTATCTGCCACGCGCAGACACGCGGAGGCATGATGTCTGCCTCTGGGGCAACGCCCATGGCGTTTGGGGCCCCGTTTCTTACACCGACGGGTCTGGCTACGACTCGGGTGTTCCCGAGGTGCGGAGGTGTGGTGCGGAGGTGTGGACAAGCTGTTGTGCAGCTTGATCCTTACTCTTGGTTCCCAGTTAGGGCGCGATTCGGGCCCCTCCCGTACTTGGTGCAGACTGTTGGCCGCGCTGAGAGGTACGCGAGCAGAGGGAGGGGCTCGACGCTTTCCCTGACCACCAGCGCTTCGTCACTGATCTGCTGGCGCTCGCCCAGGAAGGGGAGCGTTGGTGCCCCGAGCTCGAGCAGGGT
>CAUYUJ010012002.1:645000-657500 GCA_963575745.1 Prorocentrum cordatum | reverse complement strand
TGACGGCACTCTTACATCAAGACGTGGTCCTCGTAGATCCGCAGGTGGCCCTCCTCGTAGCTGTGCTCGTGGCCCGCAGAACTCAGCTGGTAGCCCTCGTAGTTCAGCTTGCGGTTCTCGTAGCTCAGCTTGTGGCTGTCGTAGCACTGCTAGTGGCTCTCGTAGCTCAGCGCATGGGGCATTGACGCTCTTCTGGTGGTTATCCTAGCTGTGCCTGTGCTCCGCGTAGCTCAGCTTGTGGTCCTCGAGAATATCCTGGTGGCCATGGTAGATCTGCTGGGCTGTAATACCTTTACCTGCCGCCCTCGAAATTTGGGTTGTGGCCGTCGTAGCTTTACAAACGGCTCCGTCTGGGAGTCCGTCCACAAATTGGAAGGATGTGGGACCAGCTGGAGCCAGTCACGCCTTTCCTCGCCTGTGGTGCAGATGCTCTGGAGGCCGTCGAAGCCCTGGCGGTCGTACTGGTCCACGTACTGTGCGGCATCGCCGTGCTGGTCGCCGTACTGGTCGTCGCTCTGCTGCTGCTGCTGCTGCTGCTGCTGCTGCTGCTGCTGCTGCTGCTGCTGCTGCTGCTGCTGCTGCATTGGGACCTCCACGACGGACGATGTACGGTATGTGCTGATCTGTATGCGCAGTTTGCTCTCGTATGGTACCGCTCACGTGCGTGCTCTCGTATTGCACGTCTTCTTCATGTTTCCGCGCGCGCTCTCGTATACCACGGCTTCCCTCATTATTGTACTTGGTGTTGTATCCGGTGTTGCACTTGCTGTCGGAATCGGTATCGTACTTGGCTTTCGTCATGGCGGCCACCATGGGGGATATGCCACCCCATCTGGCGTTCAGGCCAAAACGCGTACAGTAGCCTGTCCTGCGTGCCGCAGCTCGCAGCGGCATGGGCCCCGGAAGGCCCGTCACCACGTTCATCTCGTGAGGGCGGTGAAGTGGAACACCCTAACTATGGGGTAGGTCCACACCTGATAAGTGCATCAATCCACGACGAGCTCCCGATCGAGGAATAGGAGTGGCTTCATGAAGGATCACATCCAGGCCAGACCTAACCACACCAATGCCCATGTAACATAGTTCGATCAACATAGTTTTCCTCGTGCTCCTCCTGGCTGCTGTCGCCCGCTGTGCCGCCATCGCGCGGCGGCGACGGCCAGCGGGCTAAGGCCGGCCCCGCTGCCCCGGGGCCCCGAGTGCGGGAGATGGATCCTGCATATGTCCTTCTCCTCCTCGTTCCTCCTCCTTGCTCCTCCTCCTCCTCCTCCATCTCCTGCTCCTCCTCGCTCCTCCTCCTCCTCCTCCTAATCCTCCTCCTCCTCCTCCTTCTCCTTCTCCCTCCTCCGCCCTGCTCCTCCTCTCCGGCTCATCCGCCCTGCCTCCCTCCTCCCTCCCTCCCTCCCTCCTCTCCCATTCCCCCCCCCCCCCCCATCCTCCCCCCCTCCTCCGCCCTCCTCCGCCCTCCTCCTCTCCTCCTTCGAGTCCTCCGCCCTCTCCTCCTCGGAACCAGGCGCAGCCAGCGGCCCACGCCGCCCGCGGGGAAGGCCTGAGGGTCGCGGCGTGCCTCATCCGCGCGGCAGGGTCCCCCCCCACCCCGAGGGGCAGCGACAGGGCGGGGACTGGAAACAGCGGGGTGGGGGACACGTCGACCTGGAATCGGCGATGCATCGCCGATTGAAGAGTGATAGGCCCCCGACAGCGAGCCCGCGCGTGCCTGGGCAGGTTGGGGCCATCGGTCCCCCATGGGCGATGATGAACGGTCGATAGGGGGGTCGATGCGCCCCCCCACCCCCTATGCCTACCCCCCCGCCCCTCGGAGGGGGGCGGCCTCGTACACGACGTCGGGGGACACGCCGTGCAGGTAGTTCAGCGCGAGCAGGCGGTTCTGGCACGGGTTCTTGGACCTCGGCGTCCGGACAGAAATCACGACGGGCCCTCCTGTGCAAGTTTTCGGGGCTCCCCAGGGCCGTCAACACGAAGGCCCAGGATGAAAAACAGGTCCCAGGGAATAGGTGGGGGCCCACGATGTGCAAACATCAGAACGTTGGGGGTCTGGGATGGTTTTATCTTGCACTTCCTCCTCGTCCTCGCCTCTCCTCCCCCCTTATCCGTCATCTTGCTCCTCGCAACTACCTTCCTCACTGGCCGCCGGTCTGGCCTGGTTTCTTGGACATCGGCACCCCCATCCATCCTCGCTTCCCTTTCCCTCCTCTTCCTCATCATGTGTCTCACCCCTCTCTTCCTCACTGGCCGCTTCCCCAGGCATGCGAATTCCTGATTCGTTCCGTACGGTCCCTGGCAGTCCCGACCCTCTCCCTGGGCGCGGTGCTTCACCCCGAACCGTGTCTTGACGGCCCCAAGGCCCGGCGAGGGCCTCTGGGGGCCGACAATGGCGCAAGCCCTCCTTCTTGACTTCTTTTTGGACGCCCGAAATGGGTACCGAACAAATGGGTACAATGCCCAACAGCAAATGTTGTCCCAAACCAACAGCGGCCGCTGTTGGGCAGGCGGCCCTCTGTCTCAAATGGGCACAGGCCGCGGCGGCGTGGACAGCAAATCCTGTTCAAAATGAACAGGAACTGCAGTTGGGCATAGTACCCATTCTTTCAGTACCCATTTCGGGCGTCCAGATTCTTCAGTGCGCCGCCCCCCTCCCCCCATCACCCCTTCGCCCCCTCCTCCCCGTAGTCGAGGTGGGCCGGCCGCTCGGGGAGGCGCCCTCGATAGGGGGCCAGACGCGAACCCTACCCCTACCCCCCACGATTTCTGAGGAGGAGGGTGGGGTTCACTTCGCTCGGGAGCTCCCGAGCGGAGTGAACCCCACCCTCATGGAGCACGTCAAGGAGCATGTCAAGGCATTGTAGCGGCAGTGCTCCCTTCTGGGGTAAAGGCAGTTATACGCCGGTGAAGGCAGTGTACGTTCTAAAGTAGAAGTCGGTTAAAGGTATACATGGTTTTTAAGCATCAGGTTCTTAAGCATCAGTCAAGGCACTTACCATCATTAGTAGTATGCTTAAAATTGTTATTCGTATTATCCTCATTATGATAATTATTCGGCGCCTTCCTTGTCTGAGCCATCTGAGTCACCCCACTGCTTCACAGCTATATGCTGTGAGGGCCTCCAGGCCATGCAAAAAGCACTGTCACTTCATGCGCAAAGCGCGAGGCAGAGATCTGGCCTTTGCTTCAAGCAGCGTGCCAATCATACAACCTGCGCTCGTGGACGAAGACTTGGGGAGGCAGATGCCGAGGGGGTTCGGAAAATTCAAGCTCACACCATACTTTGACCTACAACGATTGGTGCTTTGACGACCTGCGAGCCCGCTACTCGTCGCCCTCTAGCCCGTTTTTGACACCTGCCGCTCTGGCATGGGAGGCGCAGAATACAAAAGGCCTCACACTCCGAACGAACCGTGCAGGAAAACGGGCGGGCGGCACGTTGGGCACCTCCATACCTCCTTGGACACTGCCTCGAGATTGTGGCTGAAAGCGCCAAGAAGTGCGATCACGACTCTGCGCCTGCCGAACAGTCGCAGGAGCTGGACGCGATGCACTATACGTTATGGAGTCGTGGGCGCCCTGGCACGCTCCTGGATGATGGAACCCTCACGTCGCGAAATGCGGTCATCGAAGTTTTCAAATTCAACAACTTCGATCGCCTCGGAAGGGATATGGGGCTAGCCGACCGCGCCGTGGTCAGATCATATGCGGTGACCTAGATGAAAAGATGACGTGGACCTGCAGACGTCGCAAGGCAAGCAAACTTCGCATCATAATCGGCAACATGACTAGGTGCGTGAGACAAATCAAACAGTCCGGACCGTAAATCGTAAATCTAGCCTTCGTCAGAGCTCCCGCCACAGGTCAGCACTCTGCAACCGAAGGGTGTGGTAGCGTCCCCTCTGGAAAACTGTCTGGCAATTGATGTGGTCAGTGATCAAAGTCGAGTGATGTTCACGAGCCACGCGACACAACATCTTAACTATGGCAACCAGCTCGGCTCGCGGCACCGTCTGGCATTGACCGTCCAGCACCCCGTGCGCTCCGCCGCCTCAATCAAGGTCTGGAACAGCGCACAGGCGCGCGAAGCCGAGCGTCACCCTACGCAAGATGGGATCGGTGGCAAAAGGCCCTCCAGAGCCATCGGCACCGTAGATCCCTCCGTGCGGTGCCGGGCTGTACGCCTCGGAAGCCCAACAACTCTTCGGATACACACCCGTGCGGAAAAGCTTGCACACATCCCGGCTCGCACAGGAGAAGCGGTCGACTTTTGCCGACGCCCTGCTGGCAACGTTCACGCGAGCGCGCCGGACGACAACGGTCCGTCCAACACCAGGACGGGTGTTACGGCCCGGGTCCCTGGCAGTCGCGAGACCCTGGAGCTCACCGCATCCCTGCTGTCGCGCCATCGGGATAAGCTCGCGACGTAAGCTCGCGGACGAGGCCCATGTCCCACATTTGTCAAGGGAGGGCTGGACATTCCGCCTGCGAAGACCTGCCAGGAGAGCCCTCAGCAGAATAGGAAGAGCGGCCGCGAGGGACGCATCCGTGGGATACAAGCGACCAGGTACATCATCAACTCATGATCGCAAAGACTGTCCAGACACAGACTTGGAGGTAGCATCGACAGGAGCAAAGAAGAACGCCCTGGCCAAAAAGACGGCCTGGCCACAGTCTGGCGGAAGAATGCCTCCACTCCGCAGGACGCCCTTATGCACGCAGCCTGAGAAAAGCCAGAACCCTCACCCTGAATTATGAATCAAGGGCGAGTGCAAGAAACCTAAGCGGGAAATTAGGTTCAATTGCCGCGTTGGGGGGAGGCAGGGGGAAGGGAGGAAGCGAGAAGGGAGGAGGGAGAGGTAGAGGAGAGTAAGAAGGGGGGGGGGGGCAGGAGGAGAAAGGGAGGAGGAAGGGAAGGTTGGCGCCCGCGGAGGAAGGGGTAGGTGGAGGAAAGAGGAGAGAAGCCCTTGGCGATCGACAACGGCCGCGTCTCGAGAGCGTCCGTGAAGAGGCCGACGGGCATCTAGATACACAGGAGGAAGGGAGAAGAGGAGCCATGGCGGCCCGACCACGCCAGACAAGAGGGGAGCGCAGCACTGGGCACTGGATCGAGCGGCGGGGACTCGCGATTGCTACAGTCGAGGCGTTGACCTAAGGAACCCTAAATAAGGAACGAGGCCTCTTTTTCCCATAAGTTCAACCTCGATTTCCTCTGGAAAACCTAAGGAAAACCCGAGGCAAACTTTGAAACCATCAAGGAACACCGAGCCCCTCCCCAACGAAAAGGGTTCCTTCTTCAGCGCCCCGACTGTACCACGGAGGGGCCCCCACACGGTTCATTGGGACGGCTGGAGAGCGGCATCGCAAGCTGAGCGGACTACGAGGGGGAAAGCTCGATGCAGCGCTCGTACATGCGCAGGGCCTGGCCGAGGTCCCCATGGTCCCAGAAGAGCCAGCCGAGGTTGTTGTACGCCTTCCGGGCTCTCGGCTGTGACGCGGAGGTATCAGCGTCAGGGCTAGGGGGGACAGGTAAAAGGAAGAGGGGAAGGCAACGGAGAAGGAGTGGTCGGGGTGAAGGGGCGCCAGGGACGGCGGGAAAGAGAGGGCGAGGGAGGGCGCGGAAGGGAAGGAGGGAAGGGTGCAGAAAGCAGGGGAAAGGAATGCACAATGGGAAAGAGGAATGGAGGGAATGAGAGGGGAGGGGGTGGGGACGGGGGTGGTGGTGATGGGGACGGGAACGGAAAGGGCGATTGCGATGGCAATGATGATGGGTATACGGTATGTGAAAGGTTGCTGGATGGGAAAGATGATCAGAACGAGAATCGGGTGAAGGTTCGGAATGGGAGAGAGGGAGAGGGAGTGACAGAGAAAGGGAGAGAATAACAAGAATGAGAGAGAGGGAAACGACACATGTGTATACATACAGTGAGGGAGAGATATCAAGAACACATCACGGAGGGACAGAGAGATAAACATAGAGAAAGAGAGCGAGATAGAGAGAGAGAGAGAGAAAACAAACAAACAGGGAGAGGGGAACAAACAAACAGGGAGAGAGAGAGAGAGATACAGAGAAACAAACAAAGATAAGCAGAACAAGAGGCAGACAGAGAGCGCGACACAGAGACCGAGTCAGCGGCATATATATATATATATATATAGAGAGAGAGAGAGAGAGAGAGAGAGACGGGGAAGATGGATGAACGAGCGGATGAACGGACGCGGCAGAAGGAGGGGATAGAGAAAGGACTGGTTTGGGGGGAGAAGGGTGGAGAAGTGGAGAATGGGAGAGGCAGGAGGGGCAAGCGAGCCGGGACTAGACCTCTGCGGGGAATGGGGACCCGGGGCACGGCGGGATGGGGATTGTGCATGGAGATGCGGAACGAGACGGAGATGGAGATGGAGATGGACGTCGACGGGAATGGGGGAGATGAAGGGTGGAAGGACACGGGTGGGCGATTTACACAACACTTTCCTCGTCCGCCCTGACATCTCCAAGAACCTGCAAGAGCCGCCAAGAGCCTGCCGGGAGCACCCTGCAAGACACCACCTCCCCTATGTGACCACACCCAGGAGTTCGGAGCGAATCCAGCCGCGGTGACAGACCCGCCCCCCGGAGGTACCATCAACGTCATCAACAAAGACCGCTCATATTCCACCCCTAGAATTCGCTCCGTTCCTTCTTCCCGCCTTCCGTGGCGGCGCGCACCAGGGGGGCGGAGAGAGGGGGAAGGGCTTCTGTACAGGAGGCTGCTCCTAAAAAGCCGCTGGCCCTACATCTATAGATGAGGCCCGCGCCTCCTAAGAAGCAGGGGTGCTTCTAAGAAGCCCTCCCCCCTCCCCCCCCCTCTGCGCGTGGCTGACATCCATCCTCCGCCCTCTTTCTTCCCTCCTTCCTCCTTCCCTCCTCCTCTCCTTCCTCCTCCCTCCCTCCCTCCTGCATCCCTCCACCTCCGCATGCCCCTGTAGATGCCCCGACCTCTCCCGCGGCCAGCCCTGCCCAGGACGTGGAAGCGAACACGGCTGTGGCGACGCACCCCGACCACCAGAGGGCCCACGAAAAGGCATCGGTCTCCTCCTCCCCCTCCTCCTCCTCCTCCTCCTCCTCCTCCTCCTCCTCCTCCTCGTGGAGGCGAAACCCCTCTGCCCCCCTCCGGTGTGCCGCCTCCGCATAGCTCGGGGCGGAGGCCACCGCGCGGGTGAGGTACTCCAGCGCCTCCTGCAGCCGGCCCGTGGTGGTGCACGCCACGCCGAGGTTATTGAGCGCCTCCACTCCACGCCGGCCGCCCCGCTGCTCCTCATATTCCTCCTCGCCCTCCACCTCCGCCTCCTTCTCCTCCAATTTCCTCCTCCTGCTCGTCCTCCTCCTCCAAGTTCCTCCTCCTCCTCCTCCTCCTCCTCCTCCTCCTCCTGCTGCAAGCCCTCCCAAGCCCTCTGATCCTCCTCCTCCTCCTCCTCCTCCTCCTCCTCCTCCTCCTCCTCCTCCTCCTGCTGCTGCTGCTGGTCCCCGCATTCAAGTGCGAGTCACCTCTGTGACTACCATGCTGGCTCGGGACACGCCTACCCACTACTCGCTCAGCAGCACCAGTTCCGGCTGCCACTGCTCGCCCTTCTCGCGCGCGCTGATCCCAGCGCTGTAGCTGCTGACGTTGGGCTCCTGCTTCACCTCCCACATCTCGCTCAGCAGCGCCAGCGCCCGCTGCCACTGCTTGCACTTCTCGCGCGCAATGGTCCCAGCGTTGTAGCTGACTAGGGCTGGACCGTGCCTACCAGCCACGATATCTGTCCGAGATGGCACGTCGGGCCATGGCCCAGATGTTGCCGAAAGGTGTTCGTGATGACGTTCGACACTGACTTTGCCTCTGCTGTTGCTGCCTGCGGCTGCAGGGTGCCGCTGCCTACCGTATGTCGTCGCCGCTGCTGATGTTTGCTATGCTGCCGTTGCCTGCCGCGGACTGATGTTGATTGCAGTTGAACTTGCTGCTTGGGGTTGCAGAGAGCTGATTATTTGTACCATTGCTGCAAGATGACGCAACCTGGCAGCTCGTGAGTAGACCGAGGAGCGAGGAGCGAGGAGCTAGGAGCTAGGAACGAGGAGTCAGGGTCGAGGGGGCAAGTGATGGAAGCGAGGAGCGATCAGCGAGGAGCACGGAGCGAGAAGGGACGAGCGAAGGTTGAAGAGACAGAGAGAGATAGAGAGACAACAAAAAGAAAGAGGAGGTGAGAGTTGAGGGAGAGCCAGAGAGGGGGGGAGGCAGACGCCAGCAGCCACGAGAGAAAAGCGAGGTGCCAGGAGAGAGGTGGAAGGAGCGAGGATAAGTGAGTATAGAATATCCAAGAACATTTGGGGGGTCCCCTGGCGCTTCCGGGAAGCCTCTTGGGGGCCTCCAGGCGGTGTCCGGGTACTCTTGGGGCGGAGGGCACAACATGTCAGTTCGAGGTCCCCCTTGGGGGCCTTCTTGGGGCCCTCTTGGACTGTGCTTCCCCAGCCCTCCTGCGTTAGATTCTCGCATTGTATAGGGCGCTGCGGTCTGACCTCCAGCTTCTCGCCTCCCTCCTCCTCCTCCTCCTCATCCTCCTCCTCCTCCTGCTCCTCCTGCTCCTCTTCCTCCTCCTCGTCCTCCTCCTCTTCCTCGTAATCCTCCTCCTCCTCCTCCAGTTTCCTCCTCCTCCTCCTCCTTCTCCTCTTCCTGCTCCTCCTCATCCCCCCCATCCTCCTCGTCCTCCTCGTCCTCCTCCTCCCCCATCCTCCTCCTCCTCCTCCTCCTCATCATCATCCTCCTCGTCCTGGTCCTCCTCCTGCTTCTCCTGCTACTCCTGCTCCTGCTCCTCCTGCTCCTCCTTCTCCTCCTCCTCCTCCTCCTCCTCCTCCTCCTCCTCCTACTTCTCCTCCTCCTCCTCCTCCTCCCCCCCTCTTCCCTCCTACTTGCCTGCCCAGTCTCCTACCTCGCCATCCTACCTCGCCGTCATGCCTTGCGGCTCCCTGAAGCACTTGTTGGCTGTGTTTCCCCAACCCTCTTGCGTTAGACTCTCGTTTTGTATAGAACGCAGCGGTCTGACCTCCGGCTTCTCGCCTCCCTGGTCCTCCTCCTCCTCCTCCTCCTCCTCCTCTCTCCTCAACCTCCTCCTCCTCTCCTCCTCCTCCTCTCCTCCTCCTCCTCTTCCTCTCCTCCTCTTCCAAGTTGATCCTCCACCTCCTCTTCCTCTCCTCCTCTCCTCCTCCTCCTCTTCCTCCTCCTCCTCATACCCCAATCATCCTCGTCCTCCTCTCTCCTCCTCCTCATCATCTCTCTTCCTCTTCCTTCTCCTCCTCCTTCTCCCTCCTCCTCCACCTCATCCTCCTCCGCCTCCTCCTCCTCGTCCTTCTCCTCCCTCTCTCCTCCTCCTCCTCGTCCTCCCTCTCCTCCTCCTCCTCCTCCTCCTCCTCCTCCTCCTCCTCCTCCTCCTCCTCCTCCTCCTCCTCCTCCTCCTCCTCACCTCTTCCCTCCTTCCTGCCTGCTGCCCCGTCTCCTACCTCGCCATCCCACCTCGCCGTCATGCCTGGGGGCTCCGTGAGGCCCTTTTTGGCTGTGTTTCCCCAGCCCTCCTGCGTTAGATTCTCGGATTGTATAGGGCGCTGCGGTCTGACCTCCAGCTTCTCGCATACCTCCTCCTCCTCCTCCTCCTCCTCCTCCTCCTCCTGCTCCTCCTGCTCCTCTTCTCCTCCTCGTCCTCCCCTCTTCTTCGTATCCTCCTCCTCCTCCTCCCTCTCCTCCTCCTCATCCTCCTCCTCCTCCTCCTCCTCCTCCTCCTCCTCCTCCTCCTCCTCCTCCCCCTCCTCCTCTCTCCTGCTCCTCCTCATCCCCCCATCCTCCTCGTCCTCCTCGTCCTCCTCCTCCCCCATCCTCCTCGTCCTCCGCCTCCACATCCTCCTCCTCGTCCTGGTCCTCCTCCTGCTTCTCCTGCTCCTCCTGCTCGTCCTGCTCCTCCTGCTCCTGCTCCTCCTTCTCTCCTCCTCCTCTCCTCTCCTCCTCCTCATTCCTCCTCCTCCTCCTCTCCTCTCCTCCTCCTCCTCCTCCTCCTCCTCCTCTTCCTATCCTCCAATTCCCCTCATCCTCCTCCTCCTCATCATCTGCCTCCTCCTCCTCCTCCTCCTCCTCTCCTCATCCTCCTCCTCCAATTGCTCTTGCTCCTCCTCCTCCTCCTCCTCCTCCTGCCTCTCCTCTCCTCTCTTCCTCCTCCTCCTCCTCCTCTCCTCCTCCTCCTCCTCCTCTTCCTCCTTCCCTCCTCTCCTCCTCCCCCATCCCTCCGTCCTCCTCCTCATTCTGCCTCTCCCCTCCTCCTCCTCCTCATCCTCCTCCTCATCCTCCTTCTCCTCCTCCTTCCCCTCATCCTACTCCTTCTCCACCTCCACCTCCACCTCATCCTCCTCCGTTTCATCCTCATTCTCCTCTCCTCCTCTCCTCCTCCTCCTCCTCATCATCATCATCGTCATCAGCATCAGCATCACATCACATCAGCATCATCAGCATCAGCATCAGCATCAGCATCAGCATCAGCATCATCATCATCATCATCATCATCATCATCATCATCATCATCATCATCATCATCAGCATCATCATCAGCATCATCAGCATCACCAACATAATCGTCATCATCCTCTTCCTCTGCCTCTTCCTCCTCCTCCTGCTCCTCCTCCTCCTCCTCCTCCTCCTCCTCCTCCCCCTCCTCCCCCCCCCGTCTTCTTTCCTACCTGCCTGCTGCCCCGTCTCCTACGTCGCCATCCTATCTCGCCGTCATGCCTGGGGGCTCCCTGGGGCCCAATTGGCTGTGTGTTCCCCAGCCCTCCTGAGTTAGATCCGAGTGTTGTATGGAGCACGGCGGTCTGACCTCCAGCTTCTCGCCTCCCTCCTCCTCCTCCTCCTCCTCCTCCTCCTCCTCCTTCTCCTCCTCCTCCTCCATTCCTGCCCTTACAAATAACTTATCCCTGTCGCACTCCGAGGCCAATTTTTAGAGCTGAGGCTCCGCATCTGCAGCGTACGCGTCGGTCGGAAGAAGTAGGTAGAAACATGAAGTAGGAAGGCGGATATAGTAGATTGGGTCCAGGTCCTCCCAGAGAATAACAGAACACAGCAAAAGCATGTCGACTCTTGAAGTAGGAGGGCGCTTGAAGTAGATTGGGATCTGGGAAGCCAAAAATACCTACTTTCAACGACCGGCGCGTACGCGGCTCGCCCAGTTGCTTGATGACCCACACGAGCATCCCCACGTAGGCTTCTTCGGGCCTGGCAGGATGGGGCCCTCATGGTGCCGACGGGCCTCTCGCCGGATGGCCACCTGTGCCGTCGAGCTCCTCCTCGCACGCCGCATGACAAGGCGGCCCGCACGCTGGTGCAAGCGGTCTTGACCTGGACTGACAGGCCGCACTGACTGAAAGCTGCCGCGGCGGCAGCGGTATCCCTTCTGGCACGAGTGGGCGGATGCCCTCTTGCACAAGCATCTTGGGCCAAAATGGCTACGGAGGAGGAGGAGGAGGAGGAGGAAGGAGGAAGGAGGAAGGAGCAAGGAGCAATGAGGAAGGAGGAAAGAGGAAGGAGGAGGAAAGAGGAAAGAGGAAGGAGGAGGTGGAGGTGTAGGAAGGAGAAAGAAGGAGGAGCAGTATCTGCCCAGAGCGGAGGTGCCGTCGCCGCAGCCGTCGTGGTCGAAGCGGCACCTGGCCAACCCGCCGGAGCGAAACCCCTTCCCTCTGCGCGGCGGCGGGCGCCGGCGCCTGCGCGAAGCGGGGGTTGCACTGGAGGGCCAGGTGGTAGTATTTGAGCGCCTTCTCCAGGTTCTCCTCTCGGCGGCGAGCGAGGGGGGGAAGTGAGAGGGAGAAGGCCTTCTCAGAAGGTTCGGAAGTCCCCCAGCCTTCTGAGAAGTTCGCTAAATCTTCCCCGGAGACAAAAACAACAACTCATCTCAGGGGGCACGAGGGCTTCTGAGAAGTCCCGCCGCCTTCTGAGAAGGCCCTCTCCTTCTCAATTTCCCCCCTCGCTCGCCGCCGATCCTCCGAGCTTAGCTGCCCCGAGGCGCAACACGCAGCATGTAGCGTATTGGTAAAAGGGCTCAGCGCGCAGACGGCACACGTGGGTAGGACGCGGTACTTTCGCCAACACGTGTGCCACTGCGCTGAGCCAACGCGCAACGTATCGTCACGGACGTTTGAAGCACGGCACGCGTTGCGTTTCAAGACGGGCGTATCGAGGCAGCTGAGCCACCGAGGGGCGGAACGAACGAAACAACGACGCGCGAGTCGGGACGGGGCGGCCGTGGCCGCTCACTCTGGCAGCATGTTGAGTTCCTGCTAACACCATCCTCCAGCAGATCCCACCATGCCTTCGAGGGGTGGAGGGGGGAAGGGATGTGGGTCGGGAACCCTTGTTCCGCTCGTCGCCGCGTCGGCCCCAGTGACGCGCCATGCCCTGCCAGCGGGTGGCGTGTCGCTCGGTGCCGCGGGGCGGGAGGCTCGGAAAACTCGG
>CAUYUJ010012002.1:627500-640000 GCA_963575745.1 Prorocentrum cordatum | reverse complement strand
ACCCTGATGGTCCGCTACCGAAAATTTCCGGTAGCGCTCCGCAGAGATCGGTCGCTACCGAAATACCGAAATGTAGCGCCCAATACCGGTATCAGACCGTTCTGAAATCCGCTATTTCAACGCCCTCAAACGAAGATCCGGTCGCTACCGAAATTCGGGGTGCGTCGAAATCGCTACCGAAAATTTCCGGTACCAGACCATCTGGGAATCCCCCCCTTTCGTCCGGCCCGACAGGCCGAAGCGCGGACGGCCCTCGCGGGGGCGGCCTCGGCACACCTCGGCTCGAAGTGCACCGCCAGCTGGTAGTTGATGAGGGCCTCCGCGGCCCGCGGCCGGCCCGTCCGCCCTGGGAGAGGCATCCCTCCTTCTGCACCCCATCCCCTTTCCCCTCGCTCCTCCTTCCTCCTCCCTCCTCCTCCCTCCTCCTTCCTCCTCCCTCCTCCCTCCTCCTCCCTCCTCTTCACTCCTCCTCCTCCGCCTCCTCCTCCTACTCCAACTCCCTCCTCCTCCTCCTCCTCCTCCTCCTCCTCCCCCTCCTCCTCCTCCTCCCTCCTCCTCCTCCAACTCCCTCCTCCTCCTCCTTCGTAACTTGAGACCCAATTTGCGTCGGATCCACGTCGGATTGACGTCGGAGTTACGTCGGAGTCACTTTGAATCCACGTCGAACTTGCGTCGTAGCATCGCCGCGCGAACGCCGACCCATATGATACCGGTGAAAAACCCAATCAGGGCTATAGGCCTAGGGGGCTATAGGGCTATTGAGCTATAGGGCTATAGAGCTATAGGTCTATAGAGTTGTAGGGCTATAGGGCGATTGGGCTGTTGGGCTAATTATAAGGCTATAGGGCTATAGGGCACTCCCGGGCACCCCCAGGCACCCCCGGGCACGCCCGGGCACCTGGGCACCAGGGCACCCGTGCACCAGGGCACCCCCAGGCACGCCCGGGCACGCGCGGGCACCCGGGGACCCGGGCACCCCCGGGCACCCCCGGGCACCCCCGGGCACCCCCGGGCACCCGGGCACCCCCGGGCACCCGGGCGTGCCGCGAAAATCGGCGGCAAACCTAACCTCACCATATGAATCCGCTGGGACCCCTACAGAAGCAAGCTCTGATTTGGGAATCTTACGAACTGGACGTGTGGACTAGATGGTATATGTATTGCGCGTTGCGCGACGCCTCCAGATTTCAAGATCGGTCAGCACCTAAATAAAGACATCGGATCGAATCGAACGTGCCTTCGGGCCACGCTGGCGAGGAGCCAGAATCAAGTCGTGCCGGCAGCGCCAGGATTGGCAGCGCCAGGACGCCCAAAAGTGCCGTGCAAGCATCTGGCTGCATCCAACCGTCAGAATATCGGAATCCAGCCGTACTGGGCTGGCCAGAATCGAAACCGAAGCGGATCGATCGTTTCGACCTGGACGCCAGAGCGCCCTGTCTGGTAGGCTCCCGGCCCTCCTGGCCCGCGAAATGGAAATCGACCGCGGGCCTTGGCGTGCTTATGCTGCTCGGCGTAAGAAACTCCCAGGTTGTAGTAGGCGTTGGCGTTCGCGGGGGAGAGGACCAACGACTCCTGGCGAAGCGGCGCGGGAAACTGTCCCCACCCATCACCCGGAGGAAACAGACGTGGGCCCGCTGGGCAAATTTCTGGGGGCGCGGCAACACAAAACGCCAGAAAAATTCCGTTTGTGATCCGCCCCTCGCTGCTTACGGTTGCACTATTTCGATAATCCTCTTCTCAGGCCCTCCACCATGCGCTCAAGATAAACCAACGTACCCGTTGCCTTGAATCTCTCTCTCTCTCTCTGCCTCTCTTTCTGTCTCTTTTCCCCGCCCGACAGGTTGGGGTCATCAGAACTGAAAAGCAGACCTCCCGACCCGTCCACCCTGCATACCGCGGCCGCCAGATACCCAGGTCCCCCGAGTGTCCCCGAGTGTCCCGCCTCGCGCCGCTCTGCATACCGCGGCCGCCAGATCCCCAGCTCCCCCGAGTGTCCCAGAGTGTCTCCCAAGTGTCCCCGAGTGTCCCGCCTCGCGCCGACTCGCCCGCTGTGCATACCGCGGCCGCCAGATACCCAGGTCCCCCGAGTGTCCCCAAGTGTCCCGCCTCGCGCCACTCTGCATAACGCGGCCGCCAGATCCCGAGGTCTTCAAAGGGTCCCCGAGTATCCCGCCTCGCGCCGACAGTTCTTAACATGGCAGAGCGGTGTTATAAACTAGCAGAGCTTAAATACAGTACAACGCTATAAGGTAGGACATAAACTATCGTAACACCACACCACCTAACAGAACATGTCCGAGCATAACATACGGTAATATGGCTTAACATGTCGTAACATAGCACATCATGACAGCACAGTGCACACCATAGCACAACATCACAGTACAGTGCATGGCACAAAGTGGCAATGCAATCGTATTATAAGTTCACATCGCAAAACGAAACACACCGACACAGAACTTACCACATCCTCATACAACATGACATGCCACATCATTGCCCAGCACAACACACCAAACGCAGGGAATGTCAGATAGGAGCATACGTAACATAACCTAGCAGAGCATACCAGCACATTGCATAGCATGGCATAACCCAGCACAGCATAACATACCATGACATATCACACCACAACATGCGCGGCCAAGTGCGGCCCCCAAGTGCGGCCCCCATGTGTGGCAACCCCAGGCACCGCCCGCTGCATCCAGCCGCGCGCGCCTCCTGGTAAAAGTAAGAACGTCGACCCCGCCCACCCCCTCACCCTGACGCCAAGAGACTGGAAACACACGTGGCAGGATATACATGTGGAGCGTCCTGAGGCCACGCGCTGGATATGTACGTACACGTGCAGAAGCCCAGTCTACACGGCCAATTAGAAGGCCGAGCGCTGGGAAGACCCCTGGCTACGTGTGTATCCAGCCCTGTGAGGCCCCGCCTTCTTTTTCCCTTCCTCTGTTAATTAAAGCTGTGCGCGGCACGCTTAGCTTCGACCGGAAGAGGCTCGCTCTCGACCCGCGAATCAAAAATTAGCCTGGCGAAAGACCCAACCATGCGCAGTTGTGACTACCGCACTTGCGAATAACATCTTCGCCCGCGCTCCCGATGCGGCCACAACTTCCCGCCCGAGCCCGACATGTTCAGGGGCACGTTCGTGGCCGTCTTCGCGGGCGCCGACGACGACGAGGACGGCGTCCCCCTGACCGAGGAGCAGAAGCAGGAGAGGGCTCTGAGAGCCATGAGGGAGGCTGCCGCTGGGGCCTTCGGTGGAGCTCCCTATGGGGCCACGATCCTCGTGAGGGGTGTGCCGAAATGGCCCGAGGCCGCCATGCGAACCCTGCCACTGGGGCCTTCGGTGGAGCTCCCTATGGGGCCACGATCCTCGTGAGGGGTGTGCCGAAATGGCCCGAGGCCGCCATGCGAACCCTGCCACTGGGGCCTTCGGTGGAGCTCCTATAGGGCCACGATCCGCATGGGGGGTGTGCCGAAATGGCCCGAGGCCGCCATGCGAACGCTGCCACTGGGGCCTTCGGTGGAGCTCTCTATGGGGCCACGATCCTCGTGAGGGGTGTGCAGAAATGGCCCGAGGCCGCCATGCGAACGCTGCCACTGGGGCCTTCGGTGGAGCTCCCTATGAGGCCACGATCCTCGTGAGGGGTGTGCCGAAATGGCCCGAGGCCGCCATGCGAACGCGGCCACTGGGGCCTTCGGTGGAGCTCCCTATGGGGCCACGATCCTGTCCGCCATGCGAACGGGCCACTGGGGCCTTCGGTGGAGCCCATATGGGGCCACGATCCTCGTGAGGGGTGTGCCGAAATGGCCCGAGGCCGCCATGCGAACGCGGCCACTGAGGCCTTCGGTGGAGCTCCCTATGGGGCCACGATCCTCGTGAGGGGTGTGCCGAAATGGCCCGAGGCCGCCATGCGAACGCGGCCACTGGGGCCTTCGGTGGAGCTCCCTATGGGGCCACGATCCTCGTGAGGGGTGTGCCGAGATGGCCCGAGGCCGCCATGCGAACGCGGCCACTGGGGCCTTCGGTGGAGCTCCCTATGGGGCCACGATCCTCGTGAGGGGTGTGCCGAAATGGCCCGAGGCCGCCATGCGAACGCGGCCACTGGGGCCTTCGGTGGAGCTCCCTATGGGGCCACGAAACCGTGTGAGGGGTGTACCGAAATGGGCGAGGAGGGGAGGAGGAGGAGAGTATGAGAGGAGACGCGGGCCACCGTCTCTTCAAAACGAGGACCCAACACCACAGGATGGTTGGAACGCAAGGAAGAGGGGGAGGAGGGAGCAGGAGGGAGGAGGGAAGAGGAGGAGAGGAGGGGAGACGCGGGCCACCGTCTCTTCAAAACGAGGACCCAACACCACGGGATGGTTGGGAAAAACGTGTGTATCCAGCCCTCGCCCAGGCCAGCGGCGTCTTGCACCCAGCTTCGTAGACAGAAGAGGGGAGAGCGACATGACAAGAGGGATGTAGAGAGACAACGGATGGGCTACAAACCGCGCGAGGACTACGACTGCTTCGAATCAGAGGACTAGGGGAAGCAGCGCAAGCGGCCGACTCCGGAAACACGGAGCCCCAAAACAATTGGCGTCTTGCTTATAATTCTGCCGCCTTCCGCCGAGCTTCCGCCGGCATCCGCCGGCCGGCCTGCCGCCAGTCCCCTTCTACCGAGGACGAGACGACGAAGGCGAGGGCCTTGCTGCAACGGTCTGTGGTGCGGCCAGAGCATACGGATGAGCGGTATGCAAGGCCCTGAACGCCAAAGTTGAAGCCGAAAAGCCCATGGCCCATGGCTACAGGCTGGGATGGCCCGAAACGAAAAGATGCAAAGGCGCCCTTGGAAAGACACTCGTTTTCACGACACAGTCTGACTGTACATACTTCGAGTGCCGTTCGCTCTGCAGCGTAAGAGATCTTATGGAAGCACAAGCTGGAAGGGCGATTTGTCGCCCTCGGCATGGAATAGGCAGCGGAATGGACAACAGCCCGTGCCACAGGCCTTGTCCTCCTCTGGGCCGCAGCCCAACGTTCGGGCTCTCGGCACAGATCGAATCTCCTCCCACCTCCTCCCCCTCCTCCTCCTCCTCCTCCTCCTCCTCCTCCTCCTCCTCCTCCTCCTCCTCCTCCTCATCCTCATCCTCATCCTCCTCCTCCTCCTCCTCCCCCTCCTCCCTCCTCCTCCTCCTCCTCCCCTCCTCCTCCTCCTCCTCCTCCTCCTCCTCCTCCTCCTCACTCCTCTCCTCCTCCTCCTCCTCCTCCTCCTCCCCTCCCCCTCCCCATCCCCCTTCCCCTCCCCCTCCCCCTCCCCTCCCCTTCCTCCCCTTCCTCCCCTTCCTCCCTTCCTCCCTTCCTCCCCCTTCCTCCTCCCTTCCTCCCCCTTTCCTCCCCCTTCCTCCTCCTCCCCTCCTCCCCTCCTCCTCCTCCTCCTCCTCCTCCTCCTCCCTCTCCCTCCTCCTCCTCTCCTCCCTCCTCATCCTCTCCGCCTACCGCCTCCCGCCTCTCCTCCTCCTCCTCCTCCTCCTCCTCCTCCTCCTCCTCCTCCTCCTCCTCCTCCTCCTCCTCCTCCTCCTCTTGCGCTCTTGCGCTCCTCAGCGGTCGTCCCGATGACACAAGACGCCCGCCCTTTACATGAATCGGAAACTCAGCGCCTGAGGGGGACAGGGATAACCGCCTCCAGTTTAGAGTGCGAGGGATCCTTCCCCTGCTTCAAAATCCCCAGGGCTTTCCGTTTCCACTCAGTGTCGGGGTTTCCCGCACGCTCTTTGCACAACTCCTTGACCTTCAAACGGGCATACGCTCCACAGCGCACGCACCAGGTCAGCCCTCCATTCTGCCAGAGACGATGGGCGAGGTGGGCCTGGGACACAATCCTCGGACGCCCAGGACACGGCAGCTGCACCAGCCGAGAGCGAATCGCCCGCGCCAGCCCACAGACACCACATCCCCACCCACCGCCAGGAGCCTGCGAGACAACGTGACCCTTATCATCTGGGACTATCTCTAGAATCGGGGCCTCCGAATTTCTAGGCTCTCTTTTGGCACGCTCAGAGTATGATGATACATCAGGATCGCCCAGTTGATGGACATGCTTGAGAACTGCCACCATATATCTGGAGATGAGCGTAACCTGATCATGATGATGCCGCAGACGATCCCGAAGGTGATGATTTGCTGGATGCGCCTTTGCACCTGTCTTGGCCCAGGAGTCCGCCTCCTGGTTGCCCCTGAACCAATGAGGCTCGTAGCCTCTTCGTTGCGCCGCCGCCTCCGACATATGCGAAGGCATCCAGCACGCGTTCACCGAATTTGCTCCGACGTCCTCGATCCTCATCCAGATGAGGCGCCAGAGCTCCGCGTAGCACTTGTTGGATTTTACCGCCCCTCCCTTCCCATGTTCCACCCGTCGTAGACCATTTTACAATCCGTTATGATGTGGATACTGGGTCCCATGAGGCACAGCGCCATGTAGAGGGCGTAAAGCTCACTGGACGGCACGTCCTGCACTGGGAGAGGGGAGGGACCGTAGGCCACTGCGTCCACCTGCGTACTCGGGCTGATCGAGACGACCGCCCAACCTGCACGCAAAAGCCAACGAATATCTCCGTCGTAGGCGGAGCCGTCGATGCAGACGGTGTCGCCTAGCACTCCACTCTCGGGCTTCACGGCCCACCTATACTCGGCACCTTGGAGGATCTTGGGGAACTCGGTCCTCTCGGAGTCCACCAGGGCTCTCGTGAACAAGATATCAGGCTGAGTCAGGGCCACGGCAGCGGCCCCCATTCCACTATTGCCATGGTCCCTCCTGATCAGCTTGGAGCCGTCACAGCCCCATAATCGGTGAAAAACCGACCCCCTCTTCTGGAGGCACCACTGGCACCGATCATCAATCACGTATCTCTTCCTGAACACGTCGGCCTGAGCCCAGAGACCTCCAGAAACCTGTGCGATAAGCAGACTGGCCCCAAGGAAATCTCCAGCACCTCTTAACCTAGCAAGTTCATCACGCAGAGGCTCCACATATGGCTCCCAATAGGCATTGTAATGAGCTCCCGCACGTATACGTAGCAGCCGTCTAGTCGCTTCATCCGCTAGGGTTTGCACAGTCCTAGGCCCTACTTCTTTGATGTTGATGGTCACTCCGTCAGCGTTGACCCAAACATCCCAGGAGACAGCTTCCCACTCGAGCCTTCGAAGGGTGAGCACTACCGCTCCTGCTGGGCCTAGGACCGTCCTCCACCCTTGAGACCTAGCCTTGACCGCGTAGTCGAAGGCGTGCTTCATCTGGGCATCCGTGGCCCACGAATCAAATACTGCTCTGACCCGCATCTGCAGAGGCAAAGAATTTGCTGCGAACACCGGGTCGAGCTTCTCGACCTCAGCCAAAAGGAACTGCAAGCTGCGGCTGCGGCCCTTGACAGGCCCGGAAATAGCCGCCCCTGTCGACGCACGCTGCTGCTCCAACTGCGCGTCGCCGAGACCGGCGACAGAAACACCGTGCATTACCGCCAGCTTGGGGCCTCCTCGATACACATTCTGAAGCGGCTTCCGAGAGAATCTGAAAGCCCTGAACCTTCGCACCCTGCCCCTGGTCGTCTTCAATCTCTTTTTTGTGACGATTCTGCCCTTTCCAGTCCTCAGCTTGAAATCGACCCCGAGGTTCTCGGTCGCCTGAACATGCTTGAACCCAAATTCCCGAAGCGCCCATGCCAGCTGCTTTCCAAGTTTCGGGTCCGAGGCCACCAGGATCGATTTACGTCTCGAAACCTTCATCTCGAGCTTCTCCAGGGACCTGCAAACAAACAGAGTGCACCTAACTAACTGAGTCCGAACATGTTTCTGATCACCCACTGCCTGGAGACCCGTGTCGCCCACCATCAAAGAAATGCCGATCCCCGGCCACTTCTTGGCCGCAGCGTCGAAAACATCTAACGACACTACTTTCAGCAGCGTCGTCGCATACGAGCAGCCTGCCACAATGGTGGCGTTCAGCTCAAAGGGCAAAGACACCGCCTCTCCTACTTTAATGACCCGCTTGCCCGAGTAAACCAACAGGATAAACCTTAACCTCCTCAAACTGAACCCGCGCTTTTTGCATGCTCTTATCAATTGCTCGTGCGTGCTTCGTTCGTACGCCTTCTCCAGATCAATCAGCGTGCATCCACTGAAAAAGTTGCTGGCTCGAGCGGCATCGTTCAACGGCGCCTGCTTCCAGATAGCCGTCTCGCAACTCTTACCCTTTCCTCCGCGCATTTACGTGCGCGCGTGCTTGTCCTCCCACCTTTCCGCCTCCTCATGACGAAGCCGACTATAGAGCCGCACAGGGGTGGAGATAATCCCAATGGGCCTCCTCCCCCCTTCAGGCTTCTGCGAAAACGGCAAAATGAGCAGCGCAATCTGCTCGGGCAGCTGGGAGTGCGTGTCCCACAAATACACCAGGACACTTAGAGCAAGCAGGCCAGAGGTACAGAGCTGCTTCGGCGCGTGCGGGGCCCAATTACAAACTCCCACGGCGGTGCGCCTCTTGAACTTCCCCAAGACGGACCTGATTTTATCCGGCGCAACAGGCGGCTTCGGGTCCTCGAGGGACATCTCACTGAGCATCCTGGGAGCGACCTTGGGCACCTCCCCGAACCTCCAGATGTGCTTCCACTCCTCCTCCAGGGCCTCCACCTGGTCCTGAAAACCACCAGGGGCCCCATCGAGGCCAGGGTCCGCGGGGATCCAGTCGTTGGGCTGCCCCGTCCACCTGTGAACTCTCCCTCCGCCGTTTTCCAGGGCCGAACGGGCCCATTGTCTCCACTCTTGTTGCCGAGACCTTTTCCAAACCTGCCCCTCACCCTGGATGCACTTTACATGGTCCTGGATCGCTTCGCGCAGCGCCTCGGCGTGGTATCCTTCCAGAGAAAAATGCTCATGCCCCCAGTTGACCCAGCGCTCGCACTCCCACAGGATCGTGGGCGGCCCCCTTGCCTTTTTCAGCAAGTCCTGCACCTGCTTATCCTGGCCTGAACGGCCCTTGCGGAGCGAAAACAATAACTCCTCCATCCTGACGTTAAACCTCCTCATTGCCCTGGAAACTGGAGATCCCAGAGGGTAGGGGCCTCCGACTTTCGTATGAGCGGGCCCCCAAACGAACCTGAAGGGGGCTCCTCTTCCTTTGTACGCATCGGCCTGCGCTGGATCGATCTGGTAAGTGTTAACCAGCTCCTGCTCAGCCAATGCGCAGAAATCCGCATACGTATCCTTCGCCTGCTCAGCCGTGAATACCGAGCCTTCCACGAAGGTCTCCAACCTATCTAGCAACTCTTCCCAAGCTGGCGGTGGGCCTGGTGCAGGTTCCACTGGTAACTCGTCGGGAAACTGACGCGGTTTGGCCAGCACGCGAATCTGAGCCAGATGCGAGTCCGTGCGAAGTACTAGCTTAACTGGGAAATGCGTCGAAAGCCCTGTCTCTTCAATCCTATCGCATCTTACCACTGCTGGGACCAGTCCTCCTGAGACTATGAAAAAATCAATCGTTCCCCATTCCTTGCCCACTCTGCACGTAGGCTTCCCAGGCTGGACAATAACGCCTCCGAGCTTCTCCAGGATCCCAAGGGCTCTGATTTCATCAGCCGTCGCATTGAAACCCCCTCCAATGACAAAGGGTTCCCCAGACGTATACAGTGACTCTCCGAGCTGCATCAGGATCTGGCGCCCTTGGGCCCCTGCACCTTCCCCCGACGGTAAGTAGACCGAGACCCCAATGATGCCACCCTTCAGCAGTCCACCAATCCACGCAGATACAACTCTCGAGGTTGGTCTCGGCAAACCTTCCAGGGTACCCATGTCTACTCCTATTCTACAGTCGACTCCTACCCCCGAAGACAAGCCTCCAGACTGGGTCACCTCACAGGCTCCTAACCTTACATTCCAACCAAGCTTCAAAAGCGTGCTGCTGGATTGGGCCAGATTGGCCTTCTCTACATTGCACTCCTGCAGGAAACATGTGACTCCATCACATTCCTTCTCCAAAAAGCTCTGGCATCTCGGCCAACTAGTGACATGGCCGAGAAAAAACTCCACAGGCTAGGAACTGGACAGCTTAGATCTCGATCCTGGGCTCCTGCTGCGCCTGTCTCGTTTTGTCACCTCAGCCTTCTCCTCCTCAAGGCGCTGGGTCGCCTTGCTGAACAGGCTCTGGATGGTGGCCTGCACTTCGGGATCTGCGAGCTTGCCATCAGACTCGAGCTGAGAGCGAAGGTCAATAAGAACACCACCATCAGCTTCGACCATCTTGACGTCGCGCTCCGTGTCGGCGCCGCCGCCTGCGGCGCCCTGGGCGCCTGGCGTCTGGGCGCCAGCGCCTGCGCCTCCTGCGCTGGCGGCGCCCGCGCCCGCGCCCGCGGCGGCGGCGCCGACGGTGCCGCCTGACGCCGCGGCGCCACCAGGCTGCCTCCCCTGCATCGCCGCCGCGGCCTGCTGCGCCACACGCACACACCGCCATGGCCGCCCTGAGCGCGTCGACCGCGCCCTGCACCTGCGGGGCCAGCTCCGACGGCACCGCCTACTCGAACTTCCCCAGCGCCTCCTTGATCGGCACCTCGAACGCGTCGGTCGCGATCTGCTGCGCCAGCCCCTGGGCCCCCAGGTGCTCGGCCGCGCGCCGCTTGGCCTCGCCCAGCTGTTTCTCCGTCTCCTGCAACTGTTGCTTGGCCACGATCGCCGCCATGATCGCCTGCTGCGCCTGCTCCTCCAGCTTCGCGAGCCTCTGCTTTTGATGCAGCACCTGCTGCGAGAACTTGCCGATCTGCAAATTGGCCTGCTGTGCCTCCGCCTGCGCGCCCTGCAGCCCGAAGTTGGCCATGGCACGCGCGTGGGCGAGCTGATCTCTGTGCGACTGCGACAAGCTTTGACCCAGAACGGCGAACTGTTCTTCCGACATGCCCATCCACATCTCACGCTCCTCCTGCGCGAGGGCCCGTGGCGGTTGCCCACCACCTGGCCCTTTGCCACCCTGAGGGGACTTGCCCCCCCCAAGGCCCTTTTTGCAGCCCTTGTCATGCTTGCCGCCACCTTTGCCTCCATCTCCCTGCCGAAGCACTGGAGGCCCTTGATACCAAACCCCGCCTGGCACCGAGTACTGTGCCCAGTAGCTCTGATCAGGCCGGGCTGCTTGAACTGGATTGCACCCGTCGCATCCGCTCTGGCGGCAGACACGGCGGTGCCCGTAGTTGTAGAACCCGCACTTGCCACAGTACCACCCTGGCGACATGGCTCGAAGGGCTCCTGCGTCCTGGGACAGAAACCACGGCCGCGCAGGCGGCTCGCCGTGGCGGGAACGAACGCGCTCGCGAAAAACCTGGCCTGAATCGGCCTCGAGGGTGGCCACGGATGGGCAACAAGACCAATCAGGTTACCTCGCAACTTCGTTGCTTCCCCCCGTTTGGTCTTGAGCCAAAATGGCTACGGATCCTCCTCCTCCTCCTCCTCCACCTCCTCCTCCTCTTCCTCCTCCTCCTCCTCCTCCTCCTCCTCCTCCTCCTCATCCTCCTCCTCCTCCTCCTCTCCTCCTCCCTCCTCCCTCCTCCTCCTCCCTCCTCCTCCTCCTCCTCCTCCGCCTCCTCCTCCTCCTCCTCTCTTCCTCTGCTCCTCCTCCTCCTCCCTCCTACTTATCCTCCTCCTCCTCCTCCTCCTCCTGCTCTTCCTCCTCCTCCTCCTCCTCCTACTCCTCCTCCCCCTCCTCCTATTTATCC
This sequence comes from Prorocentrum cordatum, assembly GCA_963575745.1. Taxonomy (NCBI): domain Eukaryota; class Dinophyceae; order Prorocentrales; family Prorocentraceae; genus Prorocentrum; species Prorocentrum cordatum. Next base: position 628,264 of record CAUYUJ010012002.1, on the reverse strand, counting down.
TCCTCCTCCTGCTCCTCCTTTTCCTCCTCGTCCTCGATTCCTGGTAGCACTTAATGGCCCTCTTGGGGTCGGTCGCCCTGATCGACAGGCCGAGGCTCACCTGCTGACGGCCGCCACGGGCGGCAAGAGAGGAGGAGGAAGAGGAGGAGGAGGAGGAGGAGGAGGAGGAAGAAGAAGTAGAGGAGGGCCAACGGGCATGATAACCACTGGGGGGCGATACATGGGGGCAGGTGCCCTTTTCGGGCCCCGTAGGGCCCCTCTTGAGCCCTAAAGAGCCCCTCTAGGGCCCTGAAGGGCCCCTTTCTGCGGCTCTCGCTGCCCCCCCTCAATTATCGCCCCCCATTACGCGGCCTTCAAACTCACCCTCACAACGAGCACCCCGGCACGCGAAACCCTCTAGCAGATGCAACCAAGGTAGGATTCGGCCAGGGCAGGCCTGCTTGGTAAATGCCCAGAGCAGCGTGGCAGACGCCAGTTATGGGGGTCGGGTTGGTTGTTTGCTCCCTTGAGGGAGACCGGCGACAAGGAGGAGGAATAGGAACAGGCTATCCCACGTAGAGGAAAAAAGGAATTAAAGACGGCGTCGGGACCTCTGCTCAGCCTGGCTGAGAAGTTCGGCCGAAGCCCAGCAACCAGACGGTTAAGATAAACTCGCTTGGGAAGCTCGATCCGTTCGGTGCATGATTTCTCTAGTCTGCGCATGGAGACATGAGCGTAGAAACCACAATCCTGGCAAAACCAAGCGTTATGGGCTCGTTGGAGCC
>CAUYUJ010012002.1:522500-625000 GCA_963575745.1 Prorocentrum cordatum | reverse complement strand
AGCACATGGCATCTGCGAGCAAATTATGACCGACTTCGGCGAGATCTGAAGCTCGACGCTGGAATGTGCTTGACGCGTGTCAAGGAGCCTTTGGTCCAACTGTTTCTTGATGCGGGCTCTAGATCCAACGCGACGCTGTGACAAGTCGTCTATCCAAATACGCGTGGCCATGAATGGGTGCACGGTCGTAGTTCTATGTAGAATAAACTACAGCATGCACTTCGCGATGCGGGCGCCAGGTCGAGCACCTTGGGCATTGAGACGAGCGGGAGAAAAAAGAGAAACATAAGACGCAGTTTACCCCAGAGCGCGAGGCCCAGCGCAGAATGATAACTCCAGATACAAGATGGGAGGTGGAAGTCCAAGCCATAAGGCACAGCGCACGATCACAGCCCATTCGATAGTATCGCAAACGCTTTGAACCTTTGAAAGACCACGCCCAGGCTCCATTCCTAAAACTCCTGGCACTTCATCCTCCAAGACTGCCAAAACAGCCTCTGGAAGGGCCCCAGTCCCCTTGATGGCGGGATGCGGCTCGCTGGCCGAACTCCAGGCTTGAACAGTCGGCTGGCGAGCCTTAGACCAAACTCGGGCCGTCATGGACAGCACTCCAATAACTCTGTCCCCTTTGGGTTTCTTGGGTAACGATCTACCAGTGGCTAGAGAAACCTGCAGTGGCCAAACCAAAGTTTCTTCAACCACCGAGTACAGTTGGCAAAATTCTTGGAGCGCAGTGTCTGGTAGTCGCTCGAAATTCAACGGCGGGAGTCCCACCCGCGCCGAGCCCAGCTCGTGGCTTCATGCTATGGCCTGCAGCGCGAATGTCTGCTGGTGCTCGCGGTTCGCGAGGCTCTAGCTCGGCGACTGCACGAATGTCTTGAGATGCGCCAGCGACAGAATCCTCACCCATGTTGTTCGGAAGCCACGGTTTGATAAACGGTTGAGCTCTGACGTTCACGATGCCCCTGGGGTTGCAAAGAGCGGAGTGTTCTGCCTCGATCTCGTCTACTGGCTGCTGCTCCTGCCGCATGGCGCCATGCAGGGGCCCACGAGCCTTGGTGGTCACCATCCGGTAATCTTCAAACTCGGCCAAGGAATTGCGCAGCGCGCGGATCCTCACCCGCGCCGCAATCTTCTTGGCTGCTTTGACAAACTTCTGCAGAATGCTGGAGGACACCGGAGCCCCTCTCTGCAACAACTGGCACAAAGAGTCCCAGCAGGGTTCCGAACCAAGACGAATCCCCGCGCGAGCCTTCTCAGGGGCCCCGAGGAGTAAGTGCCTGCAGGCAGCCCGAGCTTGCTCGCGCTGAACAACGTCATTCCCCTTGGCCCTGTGTCCCAAGCGACGCCCCAATACCGAGCGTGCCTTCTCCCACCAAGTCGCCACAATATTGGGGTGCGCCACAAGGCGGGCCTTCTGAGAGGCCCTGACTTCTTGCGCGACAAAGCGGCGGCCTTGCGAGCGAGAAATGCCTGCCAAAGGTGCGCGCCAGTAATGATGGACCGCATGTAGTCTTCCCCAGCACCGAAACCCATGTCGCAAGCAGGGCAGAAACCTGGCTCGCAAACTTGGACCCGAGCCTCGCTGCCACGCAAGCAGCAAAATCAGGGGAAGGAGGCGGAAAAATAACATGCCCCGTCTCGACGCGGGCAGTCACCCACGTGTCGGAAGGAATCTGGAAGTTGACGAGCGGTTCGTCTTTACCTGTGGGGGGCGACTGAACACACGCATCGGGGGTCAACTGCATGGCGCTGAGATGACGAGATGCGATCGTCGAGCACCAAACTCCACGCGATGGCAAGCGCATCCTGCGGCAAAACAAAAACGGCCCATGATGGGCCCTTGATCGGGCGCATGCGAGTCAGCTTGATCGCCCCCAAGGGCGCGAGGAAGGTGCGAAGGACCAGGCGCGGCAGCGGTAGGTCCATCTACCCCTCCGGGCGCCCTCAGATTCCGACCAACACAACAGTTTGGCTTGCTGGCCTGCGGGTCTTCTTCGGATGCGGTTCCCGAGCGGGCGCCCAAATCATGGGGTGCAGCGATCGAGTTCCCTTGCTCCCGATGAGCCTCTCCCCTGTGCCACGCATCGCCAAAAAACTTGTCATGATACTCGTTGCGTCGCTCGCCGAAGGCGGCAATCTTGACCTGGCGCTCGGCCTTAGCCACCTGGGTCTTAGATCCAGGAGTGGGTGGCGTCGCTAGTCGTGAAACTTGTGGAAGCTTAGGAGGGGGGATGAGGGCACGCTGAATGAGTTGCTTGCCCGACGCACGCATCTTGATTCGCAAACCACAATGGGTCTTCCAGAGCATATCAAAAACAATCTCGGCCGACTGAAGGTATGTTGCAGCGGTTGCGCTACGAACCGCAAGATCGGTGCTGGATCCCTGCCTACCTGCATCGCAAGTTTAGCCTGTGGCTGCCAGGATGGGTTCCGCACCCATCTTACCGACCAGCACCGCGTTGGGCCCGTGCGCGGTGGCAGCTACATCTGACGTCGCCTCTCCTTGCTCCGACACGCAGGCATATAACAAGAGAAGAGAGAGAGAGAGAGAGAGAAAGAGAGAGAGACAAAGAGAGAGAGAGAGAGAAATAAAGAAATAAAGAGAGAGAAAGAGAGAAAGAGAGAAAGAGAGATAACATAACAACGAAGAAATAATGAGAAAGAAAGAACCATCATGAGAGAGTCGGAGACGAATTCGCACGCGCGCATATCTACATATACATAGCGATGCCCTTCCTCGCATGTTTTTAACAAAAAACTCTATATCCCACGGCCGATGCACTTTTCCAAGCTCACCGCTGCCTCTGCAAACTATCTGAAAAAGGAGGCCGCCACGGCCTGGGCCGGTCCCGCTAGCCAAGGGATGGGTGGGTTGGGAGGGCTCGTCGCCAGAGCCCACGCGCGTCGAGGGGCCGCTGCCTTCAGCGATGCCCTTCCTCTGCTGAAGAACTCCGCTACATCCCAAGGCAGATGCACTTTTCCGGGCTCACCGCTGCCTCTGCAGACTATCTCAAAAAGGGGGGGCCGGCCGCGGTCTGGGCCGGCCCCGCGATCCAAAACCGCCCACGGTGGAAAAAGGGGCGGCGGCGGGAGGAGCGAAGCGGGCACCGATGAGCTTCGTTCGCAGTGGCGGTGGAACACGAGCACGGGGGCCGGGAGGGCGGGGCCCGCCGTCGCTCGGCCTCGGCAGACGACTCGAAGCCAGAAGCTGAACCCAGTCTGGCGAATCAGTGAGCCTGCACTAAAAAGTGGCCCCTCCTGGGCGGAGGGGCGCGGGAGTGATGCCTATCTTGTCCGAATGCAAATTCTGCACAAGTCCACGAGAGAATCCAGACAAGACCTGAAGGCTCGGGCAACGCCGTGCATGAGGGGGGGGCGAGTGGAGGACCGCAGAGAGAGGGCTTCGAAAACATACACAATTTGGGGGACAGCAGTCCTGATATGCTCCCAGCGCGCGCCCAACCGTCTCATCTTCGGCACGCCGACGTGCGCGCGCATCGCTTGCAACCGCTCAAGCGAGCGAGAGGGGGGGGGCCCAAGGTCCCCGATCCTCAGCCTCAGGGGCTCGACCGGCCTCATCATGTCGAAGAAGCCCAGGAGCAGGCAGCCGGCAACGTAGAACCAGCCCCAGGTCAGTGCCGGGCTCGAGGGCGCGAGCAGCAGGGCCTCCAGCGTCGCCTGGTGGTTCGAGCCCGGCACGAGGTGCTTCCACGTGAACGAGATGGCCCACGCCGCGTCGAGCAGGTGTCGGAGGGCACGGCTGGAGTCCACCACGGCATTGATCGTCTCGTCGAAGTCGCGGCGCCTCCTCATCGCGTCGTGCAAAAACTGGCCGTGTTTGGCTATGTAGCGGCCCGCCGTCGCAGGGCCCATCAAGATGAATAGGTCCCAGCCGGGGCCGCCGCAGCCCGCCAGCCAGTGGTGGAGCTGCGAGACGAGGGCCGCGCGGCGCGCCTGACCCGCTGGCGCCAGGCCGCGCGCTGCTGCCAGGCCCCCCCCCGCGGGGCGGTCAGTCGGCGGACGCGGCGCGGCCGCGCGGCCCAGCGGCAGCAGCGGCGCGAGGAGCCCGATGCAGCGGCCCAGCGGCCGAGGCGCCCAGGCATGGCAGGTTGCCGCCGCCGCGGGGGGGCGCGAGTCCGCAGGGGCCCTCTCCAGGAAAGCCCAGCGTGGGATCGCGCGCCCGCGGGCGAGGGGCAAGCCGCAGGAGCCCTCGCCACCGCAAGCGCGTCACCAGCCCAGCCCGCCGAGACTGCTGCCGGCGCTGCAGGGGGAGCGCGGCCCAGGTGCGAAACGCCGAAGCGTCTCCTGCCTCCAGGCTGGCAAGCCAGGGCGGAGGGGCCAAAGTCGCCATGGCTCCGATGTCACGGGTCAGGCTGCTCGCCGGGTTGCAGAGCGCGCGCGACGGGGCGTCGGCCGGCTGCAGGCGCGTCGGTGAGAAGTGGCACTCGTCGACGTACGTGCCCGCAGCCAGCTGCCTCCTCAAGAGCTCAATAATTGATCGCGGCCGAGGCGGAGCGGCCCTTGCTGATGGCCCCGATAGAGAATCGGGAGTCCAGGGCGAGGGTGTGCCTGCAATCAGATCAGGAAACCAGAAGTCCTGCTCGCCCGCTGCATCACAAGCCGCGTCGACCTCCAGCAGGTCGATGCGGAGAGGCACGTGGAAGCGGCGGCGGTTGAGCTGCCAGGGGGCGGCGCTGACGTAGTCGTTCGGCCAGAGGGCCTCGACAGCACCCGGAGGCGCCCCCTCCCCGCCTGAGGCAGCGGGGCCGTCTGGCCCAGGTTCTCGGAGACGGGCCGGGCCAGCTCGTCGCAGAGGCCGTGCGGGTAGAGTGCGGCCTTGGGAGTTAGGCCGCCCTCCAAGACGGCGCGCTTGCGCCCTCCACAGCAGCGCCTAGCCAGCGGGGCCAGCCATGGGCCCCGGACCTCCAGGAGGCTCCTTCTTCCAAGGCGCGCCGAACTGCCGCATCGAGTGGTCGAACCGTTCCACGACGTCGTGCGACAGCAGGAACTGGACGATGCCCGTGCGCCAGGAGTAGGCTGTCAGAGGGTGCTCGTGAAGCCAAGCGCCGTAGCCTGGGAACAAATGCGCGAGCAGCGCCAGCGTGCCCATCCTGAAGAGGACGTTGCCCAGCCGCGTGAGCGGGGGGGAACGGTCGAACCCCCAGGGCCGCGACATTGACCGGAGCCGCGGGTGCCTCGCAGTGGAGCACGGCGCCTGCGAGACGGGCCTCTGCTAGATCAGCCAGACAATCCACTCCGCCAGGCGAGAGTTGACCAGGGTCCATTACTTGCGGCACTTGATTTCGATCCTCGGGCCTGGGCGAAGGCCTCGGCCAGCGATGTAGCCCATGAGCCGGGCCCCCTCCCCGCAACAGAGCTCCAGCACGTCGAAGTACTCGATAAGCGAGGTCGAAGGGCCGAACGCGTCTGGAGGCGGAGCTGCGTCCTCCTCCCGGTCTTGCAGGAGGCCGCCGTCCTCGGGGTTTGCCGGGGCGGCCCAGCCAGGAGGGTAAAACGGCGCCTCGCTGCTCGCGCTGACGCCAGAAGGCGCGGGCGGCGGACGCCTGGGCGGGCGTCTTGACTGACGCCCCAGCCATGTGCGAGGCGTCCGAGGCCAGCGCGCGAGGGCCCCGCCCGGCGGATAGGTCCGCGGCCCTCAGCGGAAGCAGAGCGGCGAACAGGGCGCACTCGTTGCAGGCGGCGCCGCTCAGCTCGAACGCCTCGCGCGGGCCCCTCCTCAGGTCGACCTCCTCGCGGCCCATCCAGGCCAGCGCCAGCCTGCGCGTGGGGGGCGCCGACGAGCCGGTCGTGGCCGAGGAACTCAGCCTCGATGACCGTCGTCTCCGCTGCGTCCTTTACCTCCTTGCCCGAGCTAACCTTCACGCCAGCATTGGCGCGGCCCCCCCGCGCGCGGGCGAAGGGCCCCTCGATCGCGAGCCGGGAGGCCCGCGTGCCAGGCGCGTAAACGGCCAGGCCGAAGCGGTCGCCCAGCACGACGTCCTCCCAGGCGGCTCCTTCGGGACCCAGGTGGCGGTAGAGCGCCCGCCGCTCGGGGGGGGGGCCTCCAGCTTGGGCGAGCAGCCAGCCGCGCGTGGGCCTCGCACGCCCAGTCGGGCGCGCTCAGGCCCCCCATGATGGGCCCGCCATGGCAGAGGGCCACCTTCTCAGGAGGGTCGCGGCCCCCGCGACGGCAACGGCTCCGCGACCTGTCCAGCGCGGCGAAGCCCTCGCAGAGCCTCGGCGGGAGCGGGAGGGCCACGTCGTTGGTGCGAGTCATCTCGTGGGCGCAGTCGAAGGCCAGGCAGACGTCCTGAAGGTCGTCGGCCCACGCGCGCAGGACGTGGCCTGCGGGCACCTCCAGGCCCGCCAGCACGGCGGCGCTCGGGGCCAGCTGGGAGAAGCCGCTCAACGGCAGCTCGGCCGCGTTGCGGGCGATCCGGTCGAAGACGACCCTCTGCGTGTTCGCGTCCTTGAAAAAGGGGAAGAGGGTGCCTCGCAGGGCCGGCGAAGAGTCGGCCTCGGCCGCCAGCTCCAGACGCCCCACGTTAACCCACTGCTTCAAGTGCTGCAGGGTACTGCAGGAGGTCGCAGGGCTTGCCGGTCTGGCGAGCTGGCCGAGAGGGCGCGGGCCGAGCTGGGGGCCCCGCAGCCTGCGCCAGAGCGCCGGCACCAGGCCCGCCCCTTGCCAGCAGCCGCGGCTCCAGGAAGGTGGCCGCAGAGAAGGGGTCCAAGAAGTGCAGCGGGTCGAAGTGGCACTCGGATTTGGCGAGGAGAGCCTTGCTCGGGTCAATGGCATGCACTTCGCTGTCGGGAAGGGGCGCAGAGGCGCCCAGAGGAGCGCGCGCTGCATTCAGGAGGTAATTGGGGAGAGCATCGGCCTTCTCAACGCGGCCGCCGCGCCATTGCAGGGGCCGGCGCATCGGCCGCGCCAGCCTCCTCAGCCTGGGCGCCATCTCGGACTGGGACGGACTGAGAGGCTTCCCAGCTCGGGCGCGCGGCGGGCAGCTCCTCGTCTCGCCCGGGCGCAGGTGGGAGAGGGCGAGGACGACGGCGTTGACCCACACGTGCTCGACGCGGGTGCGCAGCCATCGCCCGCGAGCGCGCGCGCCCCGCGGGGGGGCGCCAGCAACCCGCCCGAAGGGCGGGGGGCAGCGCAGCAGACCCGCAGCAGGAGTCGCAACCTCCCGAAACCCAGCGGCGTGCATGGAGGAGCGGACGCGGGCGCCGAAGACCGCGCGGAGCCCGCGCGCGCGGCGGATCAGACCGAAGCCCCAGCGAATGCCCACGTCCATCGAATTGTCGCAACCAACCAGCCTCCCGTGGCCCCCCGCGCGTCCGCGCGGCAAGAGGTCCGGGGCCGCTTCGCCCAGAGCTCCTGGGCCGTCAGGGCGGGGGGGCCACGCTCGCACTCGGGGGGAGACGCGCCGCCGGACTTGCCGCGGCGCTTCGGGCCTCCGCCCCTGCCTCCGCTCTCCTCGGACTTCGGCGCCAGCGCCAGCTCCCGCTATCCGCGTCCTCGAGGGCCGCGGCGCCCTTCGCGTTGGCGATCGCCACCGCGATCCACTCGGGCGAGGCCAGGCGCGACATGGGGCGGATCTGACCGCGCGCCGGGGCCTGGCGGATCGAGGCCCAGGGCAGCTCGGGGAGGTGGGTCAACAGCCATGCCGACGTTCAGACCCACTCCCACAGGGCGGCCTGCTCCGACGCGCAGAGGAGGAGAGGCAGCTGAGCCTCGGCGGCAATGCCACGCGCCGCGCCCCATCAGGTCGAACACCTCCGCCATGCCGAAGACCGGGGAAACCGACGACATTGCCTGTCCGAACGGGACGCTCCGAGCGACGTAGTTGCGGGTGGAGTCGCTCGCGCCCTCCTCGCTCGCGGCACCCGCCATGTTGAGCCGGCGGTTCCGTCTCGCCAAGGCGGGCGCGCCCTGCGGGCACTGCTGAACCTGGCGACGGAAGAGCGCCAGACTACGCAATGCCACGCCGTGCTATGCCATGCTACGCTTTGATCGTCAACGCCATTGTGTATCATGTTGTGTTCTGTGCCGCTGTGCGATGCCATTCTTTGCGTTGCAATACTTTGTGATGCAACTATCCACTACGCAACACCACGCCATGCCATGACATACTACGTTCTGCCGTGCTCTTCTACGCCCTGCTACGCCGTGCTCTACGATGCATCGCGCACCCTCTCGGGAGATTGCGCTGCTCGACATCCAACTGTGCGAATAGAGAGGACATATACGCCATGGTAAGGGACGGGAGGGAGGGGCAGAGAGAGATAACTAAACAGAATATAAAGAGAGGGAGAGAGGAATAGAGAGAGAGAGAGAGAAAAACAGAAACAGAGACAGCGAGAAAAAGAGAGAGAGAGAGAGATAGAGAGAGATAGACTCTCTCACTCTCTCTCTCTCTCTGACAGATAGAGAGCCAGAAGGAAGGTGCATTATGTAGATATTGCGATGTAGAGAAGGGGAGACCAGAGAGAGAGAGAGAGAGAGTGAGATAACGAGAGAGAGGCAGAAAACGAATGAAAAGACAAAACGAGAGAGAACGGACATACAAGAAAAGAGGAAGAGAGGTGAGACGAGGGGTGGGGATGTCCTCCCCCCGTGCCTCCCCCCACACACACCTCCATCTTTTACTCAAACTCCCCCTGCTCCTGCTCGTCCACCTCCTCGTCTTGCCTCGTACTCGTTCTCGTTCTCCGTCTCCTTGCCCTCCTCCTCCTCTCGGTTCCCCTTCCCCCATCCTCCTCATCACCCTCAATCTCTTCTATTGTGCATGAACCTCCCGTCGCACCACCAGACGTGTCCGGAGGTCGGGCCTGGCTCGTCGCTTGAGCCTTCCTTGCGCGCTGCTACCCTGAAGCTCGAACAACTCACACCCGTTACACAGATGGATGGCCAATCGTTTTCAATATGCGACTGTCGCCTTAGCGCCGCGCGCATTTGCTGTAGCAGCTATACTAGCCAGGGCGAGTTTATTATCACCATGCGACTCTTCCTTAAACTTCATGGCCCGAATATCCAGCATGAGCAACAGCTACGCGGATGGAGAACATCCCCGTTTCAACGTGCTGATCGTGTCGGGGGCTTCAGCACATGTTATGGCCATATAACATTAAAACTGTGCCACCTGTGCACGGATGAAGGGCAGTCCCATCAACTTCGTCAGCATCTCTCTTTGCGGACCTTGTTCGGCAGCGAGCGAGGGGGGGAAGTGAGAAGGAGAAGGCCTTCTCAGAATGTTCGGAAGGTCCCCCGGCCTTCTGAGAAGTTGTTCTAAGCGTTCCCCGAAGACAGACAAAACTTCTCAGAAGGCGCGAGGGCGTCTGAGAAATCCCGCCGCCTTCTGAGAAGGCCTCCTCCTTCTCAGTTCCCCCCCTCGCTCGCCGCCGACTTGTAACTAGAATGATGAAGGGTGGAACCTTTGCAAACCAGGGTTTCGCCTGCGTGGCAAGCCCTCCGGGCGCTCGTAGTTCCATGAAGGCGCTTCCCGCAGTGGACAGGAGTACTTGCACGCAGAGACCGATGAGGGGGGGACTTGGGACGTGAGGGCTACGGCTTCTCTGGTCCTCCTCCTCCTCCTCCTCCTCCTCCTCCTCCGCCTCCTCCTCCTCCTCCTCCACGTCATCCTCCACATGATTGTCCTCCTCTTCCTCTTCCTCCTCCTCCTCCTCCTCCTCTTCCTCGTCTCGTTCTCCACTCCCCCTCCTCCTCCCTTCTCCCTCCTCCTCCTCCTCCTCCTCCTCCTCCGCCTTCTCCTCCTCCTCCTCCTCCTGCGAATCCCCTCCCCTTGCGCGCGCGGGGAGGAGGGAGGGGGGGGGAGGGGGGAGCTGATGTGAGGGAGCGGAGGAAGACGGGCGAGGGAGAGGAGGAGGGAGCACGAGGAAGAGGAGGGAGCAGGAGGAGGAGGGAGGAGAAGGAGGTGACCCCCGAACTGCGCTGCCCCTCCTTCCCCGCCCACGGCGCCAGCGTCACGGCCAGGTTGGAGGCGGCCACCTCGCAGTTCGGGGCCACGTGCGCCGCCGCGCGGTACCACTGCACCGCCGCATCGAAGTTGCCTCCCGCGCGCAGTGCCGTGGGCCCGCCCTCGTCGTCCGTCGTCGTCGTCGTCGTCGTCGTCGTCGTCGTCGTCGTCGTCGTCGTCGTCGTGGTCGTCGTCGTCGTCGTCATCGGCGTCGTTGTCGGCGTCGTCGTCGTCGTCGTCGTCGTCGTCGTCGTCGTCCGTCGTCCTCGTCCCGCGTTGTCCGGCCAGAAAGGCCGCCGCCGCGGGTGGGGAAGCGGCGGAACCTCAGCCGCGTTAGGAAGGGGGGGAAAGGAGAAGCTGGTCTTGGGGTCGCCCTGGGGATCTCTTGGGCCGTCGTGGACCCATCTCGGGGCGGAGGTGAGGACCGAAAGAACGAGGAGGAGGAGGGGGAGGAGCAGGGGGTCAATCAATCAAGCAGGACTCGTCCTGGGAGCATGTCACACTAAAAAAACACATAAACACAAACGCTCCGCGCGGATTTCTAAGATCTGTGCTGGACCCCCCTCCCTGGCGCGCGGAGCGCGCCAGGGGCAGCGCCGGAGGCGCCGCCAGGGGGGCCCAGCGCGGATCCAAGAAATCCGCGCGGAGCGCCAAACGTTTACGTTCATGGCGTGATTTCTTCTTCGACACAAGTGAAGCGGCAATCAACGCTCAGAGATGCGCACGGGCTGCCGCCTGGCGGTGGCCCGATCCTCCGGCCACTGGGGCAGTCCTGCGCGCGAGGCCCCCGGAGTGCACGCGCGACGGGCACGGGGCAGCGGGCGCTGCACACACGAGCGCGTTGCCCGAGAGTTGTACCAATTGTGCCTTTGGAAAGGGAGGGGGCCAAAGGGGAAGCATAAACTTCGGTGGCAACTCGCGACAGCCTCCCATACCATCTTGTCGGCCCTTGCGAATCGACGCTCATCGACGCTGGCTGGATCGACTCTATTCGGCGCTAAAGCGACGCTCATCGATGCTAACCGACGCCAAGTCGGCGCTATCTCATCCACTCCCAGACGATGCTCGACGCTAAAGACGGACCTTCGAGGGCATGCAAGGCCCCAACGATTTGCTACCGACATAAATCGACACCCGGAGACGTGGCCCGAGCGTGCCCAGAGGGCTGCCTCGGAACACTGCGCCCCGCGGCCCGCGGAAGCAAAGGGGGGGGGGGGACGACCCGACAACGGAAGACGAAAGCGCGAGCGGGAAAGAGAGGGGGGGATGCCACGGACCAGGAGAACCCCGCGGGCAGGTGGAGAGAGGGACAATACCGACAGGGAAGAACGGGAGGGGTCAGGCAGGCACCGCAGAAAGCGGAAGGAGGCTCATACAATGGAGACGTCGACACTGCCCGCCACCGAAAGCCCACAGGTCTCCATCGAGCTTCCCGACCACCACTCAGCCTTCCGTCCGTGTGGGCGCGTGGGTGGACACGCGTTTCTAGAAGCCCACGACGTACCCAAATGCCTCCAAGCTGGCCGCAATATCGCCCAAGAGGCCCCCAAGAAAATCACCCAAACTGGCCGAATAACCTCAGGAAGGCATTAAGAAACCCCCCTGGGTTATTCTTAGCACCCGGTTTTCTCAATATTCCAGGCGGGCAGTTTTAGCCGAACGATACACTTAGCACCCGCCGCACACAGAAATCAAAATCCACCTACGACGACGACGACGACGACGACGAGGAGGAGGAGGAGGAGGAGGAGGAGGAAAACGAGAGTCTTCAGAGTGGACAGGAGCTTGGCCCTGCTAAACTGCTTGGCAGGAGCAAATCTGCGCTTGGCAGGCCTTAGCTAGGCCCCGAGTCCCCTCAGCCAGGTCTTCCGGTGCGGCCATAACGCTCCAGGGTGCGGGGGCGTTATAATCCACCGGAAAAGGGGGTGGGGGGGGGGTTCTTAATGCCTTCCTGAGGTTATACCGCCATGACGTCCCCAATAAGACCCAAGAGAGCCCCGAGACGGCGCGATCACGAGCGCGAGAACAAGCAGGAGAGAGATCCAACGGATCGGTTCAAAGCTGTTCGCTACTGCGGAACGCTTGCGCCGCCGATCCGTTGGCTACACCTGTGCGTGGCTGTCCTTGAAATAAAAACCCGCCCGGTACGGCCCAAGTTGGCAAAACAGTGAATCGCATCTATCGGTTCCGCATGCTGTGCAACATTTCGCGGTCGGACTTGTTTCCAAAGCGTGTGATGAACTGCTTCCCTCTGCCCTTCCTGAAACTGAAGCGACTTTTGAAACATTGTGGTACGCATACGCACCAAACAAATTCTACATATAATATATAATATACACTTACAAAAATCATAATCGCTATCTGCGCGTAGGCACTGTCAGGAGATCCCCCGTAGAGCCGCCTAGTGAGTTACACTCTTAAGTCAAAGGCCCCCCCCCCCAAAAAAAACACCACGCAATTTCGAAAACAGAGGAAGACCGTTCGGCCCCCCCAGACGGAAGCGACTTTGAACCTGAAGCCATAATTGTTCCATCGTTTTGTCTTCAGCTCGTGGGAGGACACGCAACACTGCACCTTCACCGCGGGATCGTGCGCTCCAGCCTTGCGATGAGGCGCCCATTGAGGGCGCGAAAACAGGACTGCGAAGACATTCGCCGCAAAACATGCTGAAACCAATCAGAACTGACTTGAGCGGCGGGGCCTGCCCTGTGCGGAACCGCGACAAATGGCCAGCACGTCCCAGCGCAACGGCGGGAAAGTGGCACTGAATGGTGTGGCACCCATGCCCTGTGCGCGAGCGCGACAAAGGCGGGCACCTACCGGCGCAGCGGTGGAGGTAGCACCGGCTGGTCTCGAGCCCAGCTGTTTTGGATGGCCACGCCGAAGCGCTTTCGGGACAGGCTATTAACGACACTGCATTATGTCGGGGCACGGCCAAACAAGGACCAACATGAAAACGCAGTGACTTGCGACCACGTGTAGTCGACCACATCAGCCATTATACTACGGACCGCGAACTCCCCGCGATCAAACAGCCTAAGGCGCCGCCATTGTCAACGAAGTGCAGCCAAAGCGAGGCGCGCAGGAGCTCTGGCCACGTGCTGCAGCGCTCCGCCGGCGCGACGCACTCTATCAAGTTAACTTGCCTGCTCACATCGGCGCCCTCGCCTTGCGCCCACTCGTTGATAATCTCAGGGAGGTCGAGCTGGAACCACCGCGCGCAGGCCGCGATTCCCTCTGCGAGGGGGCTCCAAGTCGCAGCCGCAATACTGCCGAAGCCTTTGCAGTCGCTCATGGCGACCACGAGGGGCGCACTCGGCCCCGGAGGCACCACCCGGAATGGGCCCAGCCGGGGAACGCCGAGCCAGAAGCATATCGCAACCATGATGCTGCCATTCACCTTGCGGCACCCGTGCCTGATGCATTGGCGCCGCTTGAGAGGCCCAACCTCAGCGCGGCCAAACCTACCTAAGAGTTGCCCCGAGGCGAAAGCCAGCTTGCCGCGCAACTCTGCTGCGAGCCAGCTGCGCAGGCGCCCTGCGTCTCGGACGGCGCGGAGATCCTTGTATATTGCATCGGCGCAAGCTGGCAGGACCTGCACCTCGCGCGGCGAAGCGGAGAGATAGCTCCAAATGCCAATTAGCTTGAACTGACAGGCAGGCAAGACGGACTTAGGACCACCCGGCTCAACGAGTTCAGGCGCGATGCGTCTTTGAACAACTTTAACAGATTCCACGCTTGAGCTGCGCTGTAGTCTGGCTCGACACAATGATCATCATCCAGGTAGTGATGCACTGGTACCACCTAGTGATGTCGCAGGAGACCGCGCGTGGCCATGGGCAGCCTTGCGCAAATATGGGCACGCGCAGCCGCCCCGAACGGGCGACCGCGAAGGCGCCCAAACCGCGCGCGCCTCGCGCGAGCGCACCAGAAAGCAACTGCCAAGTTGAGGCCCACTCGCACCTGTCTGATGTGTCCCCACAGGTCTGCGACAAAGCCTTTGAGGCGAGCGCCCGCGCACAACGACTCCCAGCGGAAACGTGCTGATCCACCCCTGCAGGGCGGTGGGTCTCGTTACTGCCGAAAATGACATTGATGTTGTTCTCCGAACAATCATCGATATTCCGGAAATCGCCATCCTGCCGCTGGGGCTCGCGGCGAACGACGACCTTGTCCGCGCCGGGGCGCGCCTCAAGAGTATCAATGGTGTCGCCCATGAGGTTTAGCGCGAACTCCTCGTACATCTTCTCGCGCGCCCGCTCGTCGAGCACGGGGCCGTCGGCGGGGCCGCGCCCCCCGACGATGGCGGCGCCGCGCGCCGAGACCTGCCGCCGGATCTCAAAGACGGACATGGCAGGCGCGGTGGGCTTCAGCGAATGAACGCCGCTGGCGCCCGCGAATCTCACGACGGACATGCCGTCGAGCAGCTCCCGGGGCGAGTGCGCGTCCCCGTGCCCCGCTTCTGCCAGTGGCCGGCGGGGCAACTGAACATTCCACGCCATATGCAGCAGCTCCTGGTCGGACGAGAGGCTGGACCTCCAGCGGCCGTAGCTTGCGACCGATTCCGCCTGCTTCCGAACGAGAACGGAGCACAGCCTCCATCGATGCTGCACGACCTCCCGGCCAAGCCCAGCCGCGCGAAGGACGCGCTGGGCCAGCCAGCCAGGGGCGCGGCCGCGCCAGCGGTTGAACAACCTTCGTCAAGGCGTGCTGGCGTGCTCCATGAATTCCGCCGGCGGCAAGTCACGACGACAGAACAGGGGGCTGTCTGCTAGAGTAGTCTGCGAGACCTGCCGCGTGCACCGCCTGGGGGGGGCACGGCGGGCCAAGCGCAGGCACGCGCGACGCGCCGCTGCAATTTCTGGCTTGAAGCAGAGGGGGTTGTCCCTCCGCGGCACGCCACCAATCGCCAGCGCGGGCTTGGGCGGCGCACTTGGCGCCAGGCCCGCAGGCCATCGCTCGCGCCCCCACCTGGAGTGCGTTTTGTCGCAACCCCAGATGCCGCAGCAATACGCGACCTTCTGCTGGAGGTGCTTGTGTTTGCATCTGCACGGGGCGCAGCCGACGGTGTTGTAGTCTAGGCAGACGAGGTCACCATCCGCGCCGAAGCGTGCGAACCTCGGCCTTGGGCGCGACTCGCCGCCGCCGAGGACCGACGCGCCGCCCCTCCCCTGGCCGGAACCTGCCCGCACTCGTGCGCCGCCTGCTTACCGCACCCTCGTCGAAGCCGTTAAGCTGGCGCTTCTGCGGCTGCCCGACACCGCGGCCCCCGCCCGCAATTGCCTGCGTCGCCGCGGCCGGCAGGGCTGTGAAACGGAACAGGCTCTGTGTTTCAACGAACGCCGCCTGGAAAGCGTCATCGAACGAAATAGGCTGGTCCGCTGGCGTCTGCCTCAACAGCTCCACGATCCGCGCGCGGAACTGCAGCTCGGCGACTTGCAAAGGCACCAGGTTGGGCCTGACCTTGGAGCCCAGGATGTTGGTCGTAGCCAAATCCACCAGGGTGTTCACGAAGTGTGACACCAGCGGCCGCGAGCACCAGAGTACCTCTTCCTTCGTTTTGTTCCTGCACTTCCTGATCCCGGTGACAGAATAGCCGTTGTACAGGATCCGAACTTTGAGGAGCAGCCACTGCGCCACGCTCGAAGACTTGCTGCCCCCAGCACCTGGGAGATGGGCGTGTGCCCGCAGACTGAAGGCGATCCCCGGGACAAACTCGAACTTTTTCGTGTGTACACACTGGGAGGCAACGCGCGTGACCTTAGCCAGGCTGATGACCGTGTAAGTGCCCCACTCCCGCTTACGGTTAAGGCGGCCAGGGAGCGAATCGCTTGACTGGCGGGCCAGCTGCGTAGGGAAGCAGTAGTGCTCACTGTGGGCCTCAACGAGAGTCTTGCGCGTGACCAAGTCGATCGGCGAATCCATGTCTTCACCAGGCTTGTCCTCGCCCAAGCGCGCCCGCTCCTCATCCCGCAGCGCCGCAGCATTAAACGCGCGCCGGATCGCAGCCGCGTGTTGCAGATTCGCGGTTGATGGCTCCATCGACGCCCGGATCCCCGTCCAGTCCTTGATGTCGTCGACAAGCTCGACGAACTGCCACAGCTTGAAGCAAGCCCTTTGGGCCAGCATGGTGCAGATCGACTGGTCCACGCTGAATTCCCGCAAGATGTGCGAAAACTCGGTCTCCATCTCGCTGGGCGGTCGTTGGGGACGGGTGGCGGGTGAACTGCGCCCCGCCTGTGCTGCAGATCCACCGCGACAAAAGTGGGGCAACCGTGCGGAACGCGACGAGGCGAATCGCACTTTGAGCCACCTGAGGCTGCGGGACCAGGGGCGGGCCAGGGAGGACCCCGTGACGCAGTCAGGCAGCCACCAAAGAAACAGGACCCAAAACGCACTCCGAGGGACTGCAGAGGGAAGAGGAGGAGGGAAGGGAGGAGCCATGCAACAATGGGTAGTAATAGGCCTCCGCCACCTCATCCCCGCCCAAACCCACAGCCTCGCACCACTATGGTGAATCTATCGTTCGAGGAGCACAGGGTGGAAGAGGAAGGGAGTCTGCTATACGACGCGGGTAACCAGAGGACCTGCGACGAACCCGATCTCGGCCACATGGAAATGCCACGCCCTGCGGCCCGAGTGCGCTCACGCACGGATAATCCCCAACCACCCCACAGCCTCGTACCAGCACGGGCGCCTGAAGCGCTGAGCCGGCGAAGGAACATCAGTGGACGCATTCGGTCCTCACATAACTACCCTGTGGCGTACCCAACCCATGTGCATTGAGTGGCGACAGGAGCTGGTTCAGAAAATGATGGCTGATGCCAGCACAGGATTTACCATCTGTTGTGCAAGCTATGGAAGCGGGCGCGCTGCAAGACTCACAAAACACCAACAGAAGGACGAGGGATGGGGCCCCAAGATCGAAGAGGCAATGCGGGTGGAAACCAGGGGCAGGAGAAGGACAGAAGAGAGGCCGAAACGGTACCGCGACAGCAGCAGTGAGGCGGTGGAGGGGGAAGAGGACGCCAACGAAAGAGGCGGGTTGAGGAAGGAGGGCGGCGATTAGTGTCCAGTGGCGCGCTGGACAAGCAGCGCGGCCTGCGCCATCCCGCCCTGGCACCCGAAAGGATCAACCGTCCATAGCCAGTGCAAGAAACGAACGAGGCCGAGCTCGCCTGTCAGCTTCCCAACGTCCTCCCTGCGCCTCTTCAGCGCGGTAGTTCAACGCTCGCAGGCGCGCCGCAACGTCTTCGGGCGGCCCGCGGGGAAGGAAATCAAGGCTTGACCGCGTGGGACGTCGCTACGCTGGACCCCCGGCAGTCCTCGAACGTGGCGGCAGTTTCGCAATTCGCAGGCCCCCTCCTCCCCCCAGAGACGGTGAGGTCTGATCTGCATCAGCGTACGACGTCACCCCGCTGGAATCCCCAACTGTCCTCGAAAGAGGCTGCAGCCCCGCACCGATGGCGAGGTCTGGTCTGAATCTGCGTACGACGTCACCCCGCTGGGCCCCCAAGCAGCGCTCGGAATCAGCGACCGTTTCGCAGTAAGTCGGCGACAGTTTCGCAGCTCGCACCCCCCCCAAACGTTGGGGGGGGTCGAATCTGAATCTGCGCAAAGCGCCACTCCGCGGGGCCCCCCTATCAACCCTAGAAACTGACGACAACTTCAGGGTTCTCAGCCCCCAGGGATGGCGAGGTCGACTCTGGATCAGCGTATGAAGTTACTCCGCCCGCCTAGGGAAAGGTTCTTAGAAATCTCTGGGTGTGCCAGGGCGCCAGCATGATTAGCCGCGGCTCAGCCATCGCTTAGCCTGCGGCATGGCGTGGACCGCCCCCAGCGTCGAGTGAGACCCAAAGCTGCTCAATAACAAAGGTGGACGAGGAGGAGGTGGCGGAAAACCGGAAACAGGCCGAATATCGATTTCAACATGACTACCACATGGCGGGTTCAAAACATATCTGGACGAAGGGCCCATCCATATGCAGTTGTGAGTATCGCCTCTGTGGGTATCGCCTTCGGTGGGTCTCCTTATAGGGCCACGAAACATGTAAAAGGTGTGCCGAAATGGGACGGGGACGCATGCCGGCGCAGCAATGGGGGCCTTCGGCGGCGCTCGATATGGGCCACGAAACGTGTGAGGGTGTGCCGAAATGGAGTGGGGCCGTCACGCGAACGTCGTCACTGGGGCCTTCGGTGGAGCTCCCTATGGGACCACGCAACGCGTGAGGGGGATGTCGAAATGTGCGGGGGGGGACGCATGCGAACACAGCCACTGACTGGGGCGTTCGGTGGAGCTCCGTGCGAGGGCCACGAAGCGTGTGAACGGTGTGCCGAAATGGGCGGGAGGGGACGCATGTGATCACAACCGCTGGGGCCTTCGGGGGAGCTCGCTATGGCGCCGCGAAGCGCCGCACTGGGTGGCGCGGGGAAAATGTGATCACAGACACTGGGGCCTTCAGTTGAAGCCCCTAAGGGGCCACCAAACGCTGTAGTGGGTGGCGCGGGACGCATGTGATCACAGCCACTGGGGCCTTCGGTGCAAGCCCCCAGAGGGCCACGAAGCGCCGTGCTGGGGGGCGCGGGACGCATGTGGCCACAACCACTGGGCCTTCGGTGGAGCTCACCAGGGGGCCACGAAGCGCCGTAGTGGGTGGCGCGGGACGCATGTGATCACAGCCACCGGGGCCTTCGGTGGGATTCCTTGTGGAGCCACGAAGCGCCGTACTAGGTGTCGCGGGACCCATGTGATCACAGCCACTGGGGCCTTCGGTGCAAGCCCCCAGAGGGCCACGAAGCGCCGTGCTGGGGGGCGCGGGACGCATGTGGCCACAACCACTGGGCATTCGGTGGAGCTCACCAGGGGGCCACGGGGCGCCGTAGTGGGTGGCGCTGGGCGCATGTGATCACAGCCACCTGGGCTTTCGGTGGGGTTCCTTGTGGAGCCACGAAGCACCATACTAGGTGGCGCGGAACCCATGTGATCACAGCCACTGTGGCCTTCGGTGGAGCTCCACATAGGGCCACGAAGCGCCGTAGTGGGTAGCGCGGGACGCATGTGATCACAACCACCGGGGGCTACGGTGGAACTCCCTATGGGGCCACGAAGCGCCTTAATGGGTAGCGCGGGACTCATGCGATCACAACCACAAGGGCCTTCGGTGGAGCCCCTTAGTGGGGCCACGAAGCACCGCACTGGGTGGCGCGGGACCCATGTGATCACAACCTCTGGGGCCACGCCACGTGTGAGGGGTGCGCCGACATGGGTGCGGTGGCGCCATGCGAACCCTGCCACTGGGGCTTTCGGTGGAGCCCCCTGTGGGGCCACGGAACGTGCGAGGGGTGTGCCGACATGGGTGCGGTGGCGCCCTGCGAGCCCTGCCTCTGAGACCTCTGGTGGAGCTCCCCGTGGGGCCACGAAACGTGTGAGGGGTGTGCCGAAAATGGTGCGGTGGCGCCATGCGAGCCCTTCCACTGGGGCCCTCGGTGGAGCTCCCCATCGGGTCACGAAACGTATGAGAGGTGTGTCGACGTGTGAGGACATGCGGAGGGCAGAGGCAGGGATGGGGAGGCGGGAGGAGGGGGAGGAGGGGGAGAGGAGAGGAAGGAACGCGGGGCGCTGTCTCTTCAAAGCGAGGGCCCAACAGCAGGTTGGTTCCACCGCCTTTCGCCGGGGAAGAAATGGCATCTCCTCCGATCCTCGAAGGCGAAGTCCGTTTCTGGAACCCGCCACATGCCGAAACACATGTTCTACGACGTGCGACTCACGGTGCGCGGCGGAGCCCGGCGACGATGACATGAAGTCTGCCCTTCTTGGCGGGGGGCACTCGCTCTTCGCATCAGCGCTACGACTGCCTGCCTGCGCAGGCAGGAAAAGAGATGTCGGGCCCCACCGAAGACTCCGAACTCCCAGCCGCTATACAAGCAGGCAAGGGTGCAACCGTGACCTCGGGCAGCTTGGGGTGCTTTGGGAGGAGGAAGTCGTGGAGAGGAAGCAGGGTCAGGGCACTCCGGGACAGATCAGCAGCAGCGGCGACGGTGGCCCAAGCTGTGCAAAGTCCCTATGGGTAGTTCCGGATGCGGGGTCGTTGGGTCATGCCCAGGGCCAGGAGGAGGAAAAGAAGAATTTCACTGGGATTCTACTGACATGATCAACCCCTCAGTGAGTACGACTCCAGGGCCGACGATTTGGAGGACACCCAGCCCTAGGCCGATCCTGGGCGATGAAGGCATCCTCGAGCAAAAACCTCTCTATTCGTGGCCAGGTGTCTCCCTGCCCACAAAGGGCTTAAACGACCAGGGAACTGGCCCCGGACACCCTGGACCTTCCAACAAATACCGAGGAGGCGAAGGAGGCGGAGAAGCAGCAGCAGGGCGGCGGCGGCGCGCAGGCGGTCGCCCTGGGTGCGGCAGATGCTTCCCAGGTTGTTCATCGCGTCGGCGCTGCGCGGGTCTAAGTGGTAGGCGCGCTCCTGGGACCGAGGGTGAGCGCGGGAACGGAGGGGGGTAACAACGGTTCGCCCGTGGTAGCCATGACGAGCGGCAGGAGGAACAGGAACATGAGGAAAGGGGCAGGGAGAAGGAGCTGGTTACGAGCTGGGAGTGTCCCAAAGCGAAGGGTGCCCCCCATTTGACAGCGCCTTTGCCAATCCCGAAGAACTGTCAAACGGCGGCCCGCCCGTAGTCCTGCCAGATAAGTCAGTGATCCTCCTCATCCTCTTTCTCCTGTTCCTGTTCCTCCTCCTCCTCCTTCTTTTCCACTTTCCTGGAACCGTGGGGATCATCACAACTGCACAGCGTCGTCCTCGTCGTCCTCCTCTTCCTCCACGTTCCTCCAACTGCCTCGTACTCCCCCCGGATCCCTGGAAGCCCCCACGCAAACACTACGGCCGCGTGGAATACGTCGAGCCTTCCCTGTCCTCCTCCTCCTCCTCCTCCTCCTCCTCCTCCACCTCCACTGGAGGCTTCCCAAATAGGGTCCGAGAAGATGTGTAGTCAGAGAATCGCGCCGCATCGCCGATGTATCGGCGACGCCGGCGCGGAGCAAACTGGGCTCCACATCGAGCCGCTTCCCCGATGCATCATCATCCTGTTCCTGCCCCCCCCTCCTCGTCCTTTTTGCGTTGAGCGGACATTAAGTGTTGTGGTTACTGCGTCCCTCAGCGACTCGAGCTCTAATAGAGACGGGCGCAAAACAAGTACAATAAGAGGACGCGTGCGTGAGGATAAAAGCGTAAAGTGCGGCAGCAGAGCTGGAAAGAACGCGGAACAAGCGAGAGAAGTTGGATACGTAAACCCTCCCCGTCCTCCTTCTCCTCCCCTTCGGCGGGGGCATGCGCAGGCGCCCCCGTGGGCAGAAGAAAGGGCGGCCCGCTCCGTGTGCTCCAGTGCCCGTGGGAGGTCGCCCGCAGCGAGGTACAGGACTCCCAGGTTGTACTGCGCGGCGTAGAGGCTGGGGTCCATCCTCGGGATACAGTCATCGGCCTGACCCAAGGAACGATATATAAGGAACGAAGCCCCTTTTTATCCCAAGGAATAACGCATAAGGAACGATACATAACAAATAACGCATAAGGAGCTGTAAGTAACGCATGTCAAATCTAAGGGACGACCGAGCCCCTCTTGAAAAGTCAGTGCTCCTTACTCAAGCCGCTCACTGTAGGACAGAGCGACGCGCGCAACGTCTCTCCTCCCCCCACGCCGCCGCAGCCCTCGCTCTCCTTCCTCCTCCCTGGCTCACGCCTCGAGTCCTCCAAGGCAGCGCAGTCTGGGGGTCCGCCGGCGCTCCCCGCGGGGCGTCGGGTGCTCCGGGGGCCTCCTCTCCGGGCCGACCGGAGAGAGGCCTGCTGTGTCCCACAGGCGGCAGACTTCTGCTTTCGGTGTCATGTCCGCCAGGCGACGGTGGCTTGCAGAAGCCTGAGACGGTGCCGCGGGGGGAGAGGGGCGTGGATGGCGTGTCGCCTCGAAGCGCTGTGGGCCAGAGCCGGCGGAGCGGCACGCTGAGCCAAAGTTCCTCACCGCAGGGCTGAGAACCTCCACGGCCGTGCAGCCCCGCAGCGCTCGTCGGAGGAGCGCCGGGCCAGCTGCGAATCCTTCACACCGAGGAGGAGGAGGAGGAGGTCGAGGAGAAGGAGGAGGAGGAGGAGGAGGAGGAGGAGGAGGAGGAGGAGAGGAGGAGGAGGGGAGGAGGAGGTGGAGGAGGAGGGGGATCAGAAGGAGCAGGAGCAGTGCTGGGCGGTCGGTGCCTGGGTCGGGCGCGCCGTCCCCCGAAAATCGGAGGAGGGCCAGCCGAGACAGCGGCGGCCCTCCCTGGCGTTGCGCCGTGGCGGCCGGGGCCTCCCCGAGCCCGCTCGTCGCCACGGCCCGACCCGCCTCGAGGAGCTTGGGCGTGGCTTCATGGGGGGGTCACAAATGGGGGGGTCTTGTTCTTGTGGCATCTTCGAGCCCAGTCAGAACAGGGCGCAGCCGGACTTGCACAGAGGAGGAAAGGAGGAGGAGGAGGAGGAGGAGGAGGAGGAGGAGGAGGAGGAGGAGGAGGAGGAGGAGGATCCGTAGCCATTTTGGCTCAAGTCCGTAGCAGTTGGCTCTGGGACGAGAGTTTTGGCAAGGGGATCCGCGGCCCCACCACTTTCCGTGTACTGTGTGCGGTTCGCCCCGCACTGGTTCACTCACAATTACTCTTTCACTAGCTGCTGCTGCTCGCTCGCGTTTGTTTCTCAAGCAGCGATGGGAGACTTCTCGTGTTGGCAGTGCAGCAACAAGCGGTGTGCGTACAGATACAACTATGTCTGGCGCGACAACTGCAGGATGTGGCAAAGCGGCTGGCCCGAAACCCTCTGTCTCGCTCGCCGACTCCCGGGACCGTGGGGCCTGGGCCAATGGGCCGCCGACCAAGAGCAAGCAGGTCAGCTTCCTTCCCGAGAGTCAGCTCGGCATCTACGCCAGGATGTCCGACGAGGACTTCAAGGAGGTCAGCAGCGACTGGGCGCCCAAGCTTGTCGCCCGCGTGGTCGCCCAGCGCAACCGCGACAAAGGCGAGCCGAGCGCCACAGCTAAGTCGGCCAGGATCGAGCAGGACGTGCTGGCGGACAAGCGGGACAAGGCCCAGCGGGCCTACGACAAGGCGCAGGAGAGTGCCCTGGCAGCCTGTGCCCACGCCGCCAGGTGCAAGGCCGAGCTTGCGCTGGCGCAGACTGCGGTCAAGGAGGCTGCGGCGCGGGCGGCAAAGGCCTACTCGGCCATGGCCGCGAAGGAGGATCCAGTTCAGCAGCTGCAGCAGTTCGCCGACGCGCTCGCCCAGGACTCGCGCATGGCCCAGGTCGCCCATGACCTGGCAGCTCTGGTGCAGCCTTTGCGCGATGCTGCTGCTGCTGCTGCCCCTCCCGCCGACGAGTCCATGGCAGTGGACGGCGATGGCGGTGGAGGGGCTGGCGCGGTCGGGGCTCCCGACAGCGAGGCCGCGGCCAAGCGGCGCGCGGAAGCCGCCCAGGCCGCAGGCGCAGCTGCAGCAGCCAAGCAGGAGCAGGAGCTTGAGGCCGCGCGTGTCGCCGCTGCCACCGCTGCCAGGCAGCGAGCCGAGGCAGCACACGCCGAGCTCCTCGCCTGGCTCGCAGAGGCGCAGACTGACGACGGATACATACAAGGATTGCAAGAGAAGCATGGGGCCAATCATGAATGCATTCGTGACATCTTCGACCAGATGCAAGAGGCCGCCACCAAGAAGTTCAAGTCGACCGCCGCTGAGCCTGCTGGCGGGTCTTCTTCCTAGCTTGGCCGCCTGGACTCTGGTCACCAGCAATGTGACGGGGATCGCGGGGTTGGAGGCGCTGCTCCAGCATCCCAAAGTCCTCAGCAGCAATGGCGTGGTGGTGCAGGAACATCACCTTCTACCGCATCAAGTTATTGAATGGGAGAGCAAGTTGTCGAAGCGCGGATGGCGCACTAGTATAGCAGCTGCCGTGGGCACCCAGCGTGGCGGTTCCAGCGGTGGTTTGGCGCATATGGTTCCCAAGTTTGTTGGCCTCGCTGACATTGAGCATATTCCCAGCTCTCTCATTCCTGGCAGAGCTTCGATCAAGCATGTTGCAGTAATCACAGACATTGGCTTCCTGTGGGTGGCCGTGTATCTACACTGCAGTGAAGGATTGTCAGGTGAGAATTGGCACGTTCTAGCCCAGATAGGCAATGCAGTCAAATTATCAGGGCTACCATTCATCGTGTCTGGTGATTTCAATATGGATCCGCACGAGTTGGAAGCATCAGGATGGCCCGCCGCACTCGACGCTACCATCTTGGCTCCAGCGGTGCCCACATGTACGAATTCCTCTGATTCTAAGGCCAGGGTAATCGATTTCTTCGTGGTGGCCGACTCCATTGCACATGGTTGTTGCCTTGAGGTCTTGACCGATGCTGCAACTACGCCACATTATCTTGTGCGGCTTACCATTCCAACGCAAGCAAGGTGCGATCTCTGTCATGCAGCTGTTCGAGTACCACGTCGGCTTCCTCTCGATTTACCTGTGGGCTGTGTTCGCGCTGATCCTGCACCACGTTGGGGGCAGTATCGAGACACCGTTCAGCGTGCTGGCCTGGACGTGGACATGCGCTGGCAGCTGTGGGTCCAGACCGCCGAGGCCGACCTTGCGGACGCCCACGACCTGCTGCCGCACGTCGACTCCGAGTACTTCGGCCGTGCTGAGGGCCCCCAGTTTTTTGTGAAGGCACCACCGAAGCCGCTGCCTGTGCGCTTTCCCAGGATCTCGCCTGCGGCCACGCGGTGGCGTCTCCTGGCCAGGTGCCTCTCTGGATTGGGGTCCGCTCAGCCCGCCCCCCTACGTGCTTGCCCTTTGCGCCTCGCGAGGCGCCTCGGGCCCATGTCCCAGGTCAGCAAGGTCCCTCAGTCAGAGGCGGAGCCCTGGCTCACGCTGTTGTCTCTGGCGCGCGAACTTCCGCATGAACTCGCTGAGCTGGCTTCGAAGGCTGCCGCCCTCCAAGCCAGCAAGGCCTTGAAGCAAGCTGAAACTGATAAGCTCCGTGGTTGGAGAGAATGGTGCTCCACTCACAGCCGCGACGGTGGAGCCGCGCTTTTCTCATATACCAGGCCTGCCCAGCCTTGGGTTCCCAGTTCCTTGGTGCAGGTGCAGGGTGCCTCGCGTCCCGCGGCTATGGCCGAGGAGATGGATTTGCTAGAGGCTGAGTGGGCTGGGTGGTGGAAGGTGGGGGTTCTGTCGGATTCCATCGCCTGGCCTGCGGACCTTGGCCCCGTACTTTCGCCACCTAGTCTCGATGAGTTTAGAGCGTGCATTCGCACGTTCCCCAAGAGGTCCGGATGCGGTTTTGATGCGATTTCCCCATCGGCAGCTTTTGCACCTCTCCGACGGGGCCTTGATGGCCTTGATCGATCTTTCAGGAGAGGTCGAGTCTTCCTGCTCCTGGCCGCGTCTCTGGACCAAAGTGGTTTTTCTCAGCAAGCGAGAGGGTTGATTTCGGCCCATTGCGCTCATTCACATTCTGGCTCGTATTCAGGGGCGGCTGCGGCGCCCGCTGATCAAGCAATGGCAAGCTCGCAATCATCGTCCGTATTTTTGGTCCACGTCTGGACGCAGCAGTGACAAGCTCGTTTGGGTCCAGGCCGCCAGCTCAGAGTGGGCGGCCTCACGAGGCTTCTCTAGTGGGCTCCTCTTGCTAGATCTGCAGAAGGCTTTCGAATGCGTTCGTCATAGCGAGCTGGTGCTCGCCGCGAGTAGGTCAGGGTTTCCGCTCCGCCAGCTGAAGCTTCTAGTCGAGCTGTACAGGGCCCCGCGGATCTTGTCGCTGGGGGACGTGGTGTCTCGGCCTCTAGAGGCCCACCAGGCTGTTTTGCCTGGCTGTCACTTCGCCACTTCGATGCTGCAACTCATCCTCCTCGGCCCCGCTGACAAGGTGGTGGCGGCCTATCAGCACGTCAGTCTGGGGGTCGTGGTGGACGATTTTGGAGCCCATAGGGCAGGACGTGCGCAGGACGTGGTGGAAGACCTAATAAGGGCCACCACCATGCTGCACGCCGAGCTTGAGAAGGTTCACTTGGTCGTGCACCGTCGTAAGAGTCGGGTCGTTGCGTCGTCAGCTCATATCAGGGCTCAGCTCGTCCGCAGGCTCCGTAGGTTTAATGTTCAGGGCGCTCAAACAGAGCGCAACCTAGGTATCGATTTTGCCGCTGCAGTCTGCCGCTTTCGCGCCGCGCGAGCCGCTCGCAGGGCACCAGCACACGCTCGGGCCCGCAAGATCGTCTCGCTCGGACCGCATGTTAAAAAGCGCTGGCTGCACAATATGGTGCAAGCTGCCCCCCTGGCCTCCTGTAAGTATGGGGGCGCTGTGTACGGCACGAATTGCACGGAGTTGCGTCTCGCCAGAGCTATGCAGGCACATGTGCAGGTCGCCAAACTGTCGGGTCGCAGTCTCACGTTGCTTGTCATGATGTCTGAAGCACCCCGATGCGACCCTGCATGCAAATTAAATATTGAGCCCCTGCAAATGTGTGCGGTGGCCGTCTGGGATGGGTTGCTTCCTGTGCGCATGCTCGAGCACGGAATAAAGGATGCTGTCCGTCGCTTCTCCGACCATGGGAACCCCTGGGCTGGCATCAAGGGTCCTTTCACGGCCTGCGCGGCCACTGCCATCCGTCTGGGGCTCCAGGTCGACGGTTTTGTTTTCGCTCACTCGGTCTTGGGGCGCATCTCGGTCAGGGACGTCGGCCCCAGGACTTTTGTGCTCTGGCTCCAGAGGGTGGTCGATTTTTGGCTTTGGGGTAAGGTCGCCAATAGATTGGATGTGCCTGAGCTGCAAAATGGTTGCGGCCTTGCTCCGCTCAGAAGCCTTCGCCCCCTCTTGCCTGTCGAGCGCGGGCATCTAAAGAGTGTGATTTCAGGGGGCCAGTGGCCGCAGCATCGTCAATGGGAGGCTGGGCTCTCGACCAACGTCTTCTGTCTAGGTTGCGGGTCAGCCCCAGGAACCCTGCTGCACAGGCATGCCGCGTGCGGCTTGCATGAGGAGATCATGGAAGGAGTTTGTATTCCGTCCTTTCTCACCACCCTCGTGCGAGCTGCCACTGAGCCTCTCCCCCTCCTCTTTGCTGAGAGGCTGCTGCTGCCGCTTGCTCCCCTCCCTGCCACTCGCCCCGTCCCAGATAGGTGGTTCGCAGGAGGGCCCGAGGCCCTATCAGGACATGTGTTCCTCGACGGGTCGTGGATCGACCAGAAGCTCCCCCCCCACGCGCAGGCGGTGGGGTGGGCCGCCGTCGCTTTGTGTCCCGACACATTTCGTGTGTGGCACGTTGCACGAGTTGTGTCAGAACATCGACTATGCTGAGCTTTTTGCGTTTTATCGTGGGCTGCAGCACGCGTCACCAGGATCCATATTGTACACAGACTCAGCCTTCGTGCATGACGGTGTGCACAAACGTGGAGAGCGACATTGTTGCGGCTCCCGCGGTGCTTGGTCCGAGCTGTGGCGCGCGGTGTGGACGAATATTCATGACTGGGGTGGCCCCTCTCAGATTCGTCTCGTCAAGGTGAAGGGACACTGCACGCATGCACGTGTGCAGCTCGGTCTCAGCAGTGCGTTTGAAAAGGCTGGTAATGACGAGGCCGACTCGTGGGCCCAGTGGTCTGCTTCGCGCGTTCAGATTGATCAGAGTTTGCGTGAGCAGGTCACTGCCAAGGCCAATGTGTTGGCTCGCTACGCCAGATGGGTGGCCCAAGTAGGGGCGAATTTCGCCGATTTTGATTGTGAGCATGTTAAGCCTGAACAGCAGCGGTCTAGTCAGTCTTCCTGTCAGCCCATGCTCGTGGTTGAACCGCCCCCGCCAGTCGCTACCCCATCGCCCCCTCCTGCGTGCTGATGCTGCGCACGCGCGTGTTGTTGCAGCAGATGGGCGCAGGCATCTCGTGCATCCCTTTCAGCTTCAGGAGGGCACCTGGTGCGTTGTGTGTGCTGTCTGTGGGCTCGGAGGTCGCAAAGTCTCTGCCAAGCTGTCTGAGCAGTGCAATGGACCCCCTGCAGCTTCCTCCCACGGTGCGCGCGTGTTGGCGAACCTCGCGCGCGCGCCTGCACGGTACAGTCTCAATAAGAAGTGGCACCTGCTCCGCCAGCCGTTCAAGACTGGCGATCAGGTCCGTGCGGGTGAGATTGATTCTCTCCATATCGCCTAACTCGTTTGGCTTTTTCTTTCCCTGTGTGTTCACTCTAGGAGTGAACGTGAGCGGGTGGTGGCGCAAGTGGTAATGGCCCCGCATCAAAGGGGAAACGCCACCCATCCAGCTCAAAGGTGTGCGGCGAGACTCATCGTCGCGCAGGGCAGTGTCGAGGAGGAGGAGGAGGAGGAGGAGGAGGAGAGGCGAGCTCAGCAGGCTCGCGGGCGTCACAGCGGACCGCTGATGACGCCGCCGGCGGTGGTGACGGCGGATCACAAATGGGGGGGTCAGAAAAGGTCCCCTTTCGTGCCCCTTTCGGGCCCCTCCAGAGCCCCACGGGGCTCGTTGAGGTACCGTTTGGGTACCTTCTCGGACCACGTACGCGGCGCCCAAGGAGCGGGTCGGGGATGGACCCCGGGCGGGGTCCGGCTGTCGATTCTGGGCGGGTCTGGGGCGGGCGGGAGCACCGCCGCTGTCCCAGGTGGGCCTCCCCCCATGGATGGGCGCAGGAGGTTCTGAAGGCCCATCTGCGCTCCTCCTCCTCCTCCTCCTCCTCCTCCTCCTCCTCCTCCTCCTCCTCCTCCTCCTCCTCCTCGTCTCCCTCCTCCTCCGCCTCCTCCTCCTCCTTCCTCCTCCTCCTCCTCCTCCTCCTCCTCCTCCTCCTCCTCCTCCTCTCCTCCTCCTCCTCGTCTCCCTCCTCCTCCGCCTCCTCCTCCTCCTCGTCTCCCTCCTCCTCCGCCTCCTCCTCCTCCTCCTCGTCGTCGTCGTCCTCCTCCTCCTCCTCCTCCTCGTCCTCGTCTCCCTCCTCACCCTCCGTCCTCATCTTCCTCGGTCTCCTTCCTGCCTCCGTAAAGCAGGCGGGGTGGCGGGTGGCCCCAGAGAGGACTCGGATGCGCCTCCGAGCAGCCCCCCCAAAGGCAACGCGCCAGCCATGCAGAGTTACAGACGCGACACACTACAACATCGTAGCGCTACCTCTCAGACAGTGGGTAGCATCATCCTAGATACGCCTCCAAGGAGCCCCCCCCCAAGGCAACGCACCAGCCATGCAGGGTTACTGACGCGACACACTACCATATCGTGGCGCTACCTCCCAAACAATCGGTAAAACCATCCTGCATGGCTCTCGGTGCTGCGCTGAAGCACTGGATGGGGCCCGCTAGCATAGGACGAGGATGACGAGGACAAGGACGGCGGGGACGACGACAACGACGGGGGCCACGACGACCCCGATCGACCTTCCAGACATGCTCCTGGGGCGCTCTTCTGACCAGAACCTCGAGGTGGATCCGGCCATGGCCACGAGGGCGCCCCCGGAAGCCCGAGATGGACCAGAGCGCCCATACAGCGGACATCTACGGTAGTCGGCCGTTCTGTCTCTCCCTCTGAGTCTCCCGTCGGCCGTCGGCTGCGGGCGACTGCTCGGCACTTTGCTCGCAAGCGGCCGCCGAGTCAAAAATGGTGTGTGTTTGTGTGTTTTGGGAATTCGCACCAGCCCTCTGGGCAGAGACGGTACACGGTCGTAAATCTGGCTAGAACAAATCTTGGGACACCTTCTTCGTCGATCCTACGGTTCTCGGGTGCCCCAGAGCCTCTGTGGGCGCCAGGAGGAGGAGGAGGAGGAGGAGGAGGAGGAGGAGGAGGGAGGAGGAGGAGGAGGGAGGAGGAGGAGGAGGAGGAGGGAGGAGGAGGAGGAGGAGGAGGAGGAGGAGGAGGGAGGGGGGAGAGGAGGAGGGGAGGAGGAAGAGGAGGAGGAGGAGGAGGAGGAGGAGGAGGAGGAGGAGGACTTCCTCGGTGTGCCTAACTGTGGACCTCCGGTCCTCGATCCTCGATCGACGACCCGGAGGCCTCGAGCCCCCACCTCGATGCTCGAACCTCGATCCGCAGCGGTCGCGCCTCGAGACCTGGATCCTCGGACCTCGACGCGCGATCCGGGGACCTCGCCTCGATCCCCAGCCTCCGCCGTCAAACCTCGACCTTCGATCGACGACTCGGAGGCATTTTTGTCCCCCTTTGCGGTCCTCAGCGCTTCGTGGAACCTGCCCGCGGCAGCCTTCCAGTCCCCCGCCGCCTCGGGATGACGGCGCGGAGCGCCCCCCCGCCCCGACCCCGACCCCATCTCGACCTCTGGAGCACGTCCTTACATCAGGCTTGGGCGGGGCGGAGGTTGGGGAGGAGGAGGGGCCACATATGGCAAATCCGGACCCCCCCCCCCTCCCCCCTCCGTTCCTTCACCAGTTTCTCCTCCCTTCCTCGCCTGCCCTCTTTCGTTCCCCCTCCCGTCCGCCCTCCCCCTGCCATTCCCTTCCCGATCTCTTTTCTACCGCTCCGTCCGTCCCCCTTCCTTTTCCCCCTCTCTTCCTTGTTTCCAGCGTCTCTCCCATCACCCCACCACTTCAGGAACGGAAGACGTGAATAATATATATATATATATATATATATATATGGAATAATCGATTTAATCATGCATCGAATTCCACCACCCGCACTGTGACAGCGAGAGTGCTGGACTGTCCAGCGCTTGCCCCCCGTCTCACCCGCATCGCCCCGTAGACATTCTGGCTCCCGGGGCCCTTGGGCTTTAGGCGACGCGCGGAACATAGCATGCGCCCATCTGAGCTGACTACCTACCAGACCACCCCAACCCAACCCGAAGACCCAAATTTCGGGTTGGGGGGGGTACGGGTTCCATATGTGTTTTCTCTATGTTCCCCGACCCCCCCCCCACTGGAAATGGAGGTCAATTTGAGGCCTTCGGGTTGGGTTGGGGTGGTTTGGTGGGTGGTGATGAGCAGATATCCGAAGTTGCATCTTCACATTGGTAGCAGGAGCAGCTCGAGCCACGGACGACCACAGTGGATTGCCCGCTTCGGCGGATCGACTGTCAGCAGAGTTTCGCTTCGACAGATTGCCTGTCAGCTGTATTTCTAAGCTATGGCCCCCAAGCGGGAGCAGATCGAGGATGAACAGGGAGACACCGGGGAAGAGGGAGACCCTGCTGCCGCGCAGACTGGAGGTGGGCCGTTTATCAAAGAGTCGTCCGTCGACCCCAAGCAGATGACCATGAAGGATTACCGCCAGAGAGTTGCAGTGTTCAGAATCCGCATATGCCTGCCCCCAGAAGCAGGCCGCGGAGCTGTATGCAGAGTTACAGGGTGCTGCATGGGTACATGCAGAGGACCTCGACCCGCTGGAGTTACAGAGTGCAGAAGGGGTCCAAGTGTTGTTAGATTTCCTGGCGGATAAATTTGATAACGAGAATGTGATGGAGCTGGGCGGAGAGCTCAAGACATTCTTCGCCAAGATGTGCCGCGAGAGCGGCGAGGAGGTTCGCAACTACATCAACCGCTTCGATTCGCAGGTCTCGAGGCTGAAGACACCCCATATTGAGTTCCCAGATCAGGCGTTGGCCTGGTTGTTCATGTGGTGGTTGGGTCTTCCGCCAGATAGAGAAGCTGGAGTGCTCAACGCTAATCAGAATAAGTACGAGCTCAAGCCGTTGCAGAAACAGACGCTGCTCAACGTGAAGGGCGCTCGAGCACTGAATAAGTTCAACCCCCGGAGACCCGCGCCAGTACCGCTTGCCACAGGCAAGGGAGGAATTCGACAAAAACTTTGGGGAGCTCACGTGACGGAGAATGACGAAGAGGATGCAAATTTCAAGACATTCAAGACACAAGTGGAGGACGATGACCTGCTGGAGGAGCTGCTCGAGGAAGAGAACGAAGCGGATGCTGAAGTACATGAATTGGGAAAGATGTTAGCCAGGGCAAAGGATCGGCAGAAGGACGCCAAGCAGGCCAGAGGATTTTACCATCGAGATCGGCCTGCTGGTGGTAAGAGTGGCGGCAGTAAAGTAAGGGCACCCATTCGGCGCATGCTGGAGGCAAAGGGGGCTCAGACCGCATCAAGAAGCTGAAAGCGAGAACGCATTGTACAGCATGCCAGCGGATTGGGCATTGGAAAGGAGATCCTGAGTGCCCCGGACTCCTGGACCACCGAAGAAGGCACACATGACGACAGCCGATGACCACCAGGAAGAGGATGACGGCCCCGACCAGCACTACGCGAACTACACGAGTTGGCAGAAGAAGGAGCAGCAGATTGCCGAGCAGACCTTCTTCATCAACGATGCGATGATGACGGATACGGTGAACGTGATAATGACTACGAAGGAGGAGCAGCTTCAGAAGTGCGGAGGCAGGGTGCTGCCGGATTCGTGCTGCGCCAAGACGGTCGGAGGCCAAGTCTGGTACGATGACATGATGAAGAGGCTCGCCAAGTAGGGCCTCAAGCAGATTGAGTTTGACGAACGAGAGGTTTTCAGGTTCGGAGCGGGTTAACCAATAAAGAGCACGTTTGGAGCGTTGATGCCACTTGCGGTGCAGGGACGCCATTTCACACTGGGGATTTCCATCGTGCCGCGTTTAGCTCCAGCGTTGTTGTCCCAAAAGGCTCTTGGTCAACTGGGCGCTATTCATGACCGCGAGGTGGAGGCGCGCGAGAGTGCGATGACATTCCGGAAGCTGGGAGTCGCCAACCTCAGGCTCGGCCGGACCAAGAGCGGACATCCGAGTTTCGACGCGTTGCAGTTCGACAGGGCCCTCATTTTCACAGTGGCCCGAGCCAGACAGAGATCAGGCCCCTTTCGCCATCGCAGCGCCGGTAGAAAGACGTCGAAAAGTGCCAGGCCCATCCTGATCAACATAGCGCTCTGGAGGCCTCCCCAGGACACGCGCAAGATGTCTCGAGTAGGCCTCCCATGGGACCACAAAGGGGCTCCAAGCAATATAACTTCAACAAGTTCGAGAGCGACCCAAATCACCGCGAGATAAACTTCGACCAGTTCGAGAGCGACCCAAGGCCGTGCGAGATAAACTTCAACACCTACGAAAACGATCCGGGTCACTCCGAGCAAGAATTCAGCATGCCTCAGGAGGGCCCGAACAGAAACCAGATCAGCAGCAGCAAGCAAGGCAAACAAGGCGAGTACGATTTGAAACAACCAAACGCTCGGGTGAAGATGGACCTCCCGTATGCAGCCAAGATCGGTTCAAGCAGTCTCAGGCGATCAGCAAATTCTTCCATATTCAGATGCCTCTCAGTGTGCTGCCATGGATTCACAGATGGGACGTTGTCAACGTGGATACCAAGAAGCACCACAACACGGCAGCGCTGGTGCGTTGGAAGCAGGTGTTCAAGTTAGTGATCATTGCGATCGCAATGACAAGGCAACCGGCAGTGGCGATCTTTTCTCACAACGGCCGTCGGCATGGCAAGGAGGAGATCACAGGGAGTCGATTCGAGCCGCCGGCACCGCGCCGCCTACTTCCGCTCGGGACCATGGTCAAGGTAAAGCTGCAAATGGAGAACAACGGGTTGGAGTGCCAAGGCATGGGCTGCCGAGAGATGCGAGTGATTCTCAGCGACCAGCGGATCCAGAACGGACAGAGCCGAAGGGGAGCTCGAGTACTGGATCCGGAGCTTCGAGCTTTGGCCGAGAAGAGCAAGGCGGAGCTCATTCAGCTGGCCAAGAAGCGCAACATCAAGGTAACCGAAGGGGTGATCAAGAACATCATCGCGTGCTTGCTGTTGGGAAAGGTTCCGAACACAGTCAAGAAGGAGGCGATCAAGGGCGAGGCGCCGCAGTGCAGGTTCTCGAAGGGTGTTTCAGCGGCCAGGAGTGCCTGCTTAGCCTACCGGAGCTCTGGAAGGGGACATCTCTCAAGGCCAGCAGGATCACCTCCTTCGGACGACTCCGAGAGCGGCGGACCACCGATGAGGCGGCGGACCTCGTCAATAAGCGACGCGGCAAGTGCAGCCGAAGAAGTTGGCGTGGAGGAGAACCAGGACGGGGAGATGATAGTTCCGAAAGAGAAGGTGCGAAGGCAGCCAGGGTGAAGCGCAAGATGAAGCCCGGACAGATCAAGCGCTACACGGACATGATCAACAAGGCTGTCGGCTTCCTCACGTGGCAGGCCATGTTCGCGGGCACGTTTCTGGTGAAGCCGCTATTCTTAGAAGGCAGGGCTCGCGTCCGGGACCTAGGCCGACGTAAACTACGACCTCATGCGCACATCTTCGCGGGAGAAGCTGTCATGCCCGAGGAGTTCTGTAGGAGGGGCCTCAAGTTCTGCGAGCCGATCGATCAGATCTACAACTACAGTCTTCGAGAAGTGCAAGATCGACGTGAAGTTCTACGAATTCACCTCGCGTGTAAGCCGAAGCTGTTTACCCTGGAGTATCCTTGCACTCTGTGGACGCAGTTGACGAGGGTCAACTACAGAGGAGAGGCCAGACAACAGGAACTACGTCGCAAGCGCATCAGAGACCGACCTCTGCTGCTGGACTTCGTGGAGGAGCTAGGCATGATGCAGCGGCACAGTAAGCGAGACACACTGTGCGAGAGCCCCTGGACCTCGGAAGTGTTCGGGCAGCCGCAGGTCAAGCGCCTAAGGGAGCATCCAAGAAGGAAGGGGGTGAAAATGGACATGTGCCACTTCGACTTACGACGTCCGAAGTCTGACGGAAAGATCCGGAAGCCGACGGAACTCCTAGCCTCCAGCGACGCGCACGTCGAAAGGCTGGGAAACCAACGCGGCGGAGGTCGCCAAGATCACATACTGACCAACTGGAGGGGGCTCATTATACGCGCAAGGCGACACGCTACACCCAGGAGTTCGCGAAGTCCGTTCTGCAGGCCTACCAGCCCAGCAACCGCAGCTACATGGCGAAGTACGGCGTCTACGCGACAGGCGACCTCATGGACCTCATGGGCGAAGAATCTGACGAATGGTCTACTACGAGAACGTGGGTGATTTCACGGAGTTGCCAGTGAGGTTACCAGACGGACCTGATTGGAATCGAGTTGGACGATGAAGGGTCATAGATCTCGAGACCGATATGGCATTGCAGGACTTCGAGCAGGCCGGCATCACCCAAGACTTGATCAAGCCGAAGTTGGACCGCACTGCCAAGCTGGAGATTCGGACGCGGTACAAGCCCGCACCCGTCGCGGACGACATTGGAGCCAAGGCCGTCCAGCTCGGACCTGGGAGTTCGGATTGTTCAAGTAAGGACCTGGCCGCGCTACGTCAGTTACATCAGAATTAGGACATCCCAGCAACGAAGACATTGCGAGATCATTGAGATTCTCAGGATGTCGACCAGAGGTTGTGAAGGCAGCAAAAACACTGCGTTGTGCTTCCTGCATAAGTAAGGCGCGGGAGGAGATTGCGAGGCCAGCCAGGTTGTCGCACGCGTCAGATTTCAACGAGCATATTGGGCTGGACTGACTAACAATCAAGGACATCGATGGCAAGGCTTGGGATTTCTTATCGGTAGGGGATGTGGGTGCTACGTTTCACGTTGTGGGTATGATCGAGAGCCGCCATTCAGACACGTTGGTTGGTTTTTTCCCCCCTACCTAGGCTCTGCCTAGAAGGGTTCTTGCCCTCTTGGCTTAAGGGGGCCGGGCAGTGCAAATCGCCCCAGGCGGTCCCCCCGGCATCCGCCCCGCGGTTCCCCCAGTCCCCTGGGAGCTTTAGCTTGAGCTTTCGCTTTAGCTTTAGCTTGGCTTAGCTTTAGCTTAGCTTCAGCTTAGCTTTAGCTTAGCTTTAGCATAGCTTTAGCTTAGCTTTAGCATCGCTTTAGCTTAGCTTTAGCTTAGCTTTAGCTTAGCTCTAGCTCAGCTTTAGCTTAGCTTTACCTTAGCTGTAGCTTAGCTTTAGCTTAGCTTTACTGTTACTACTAATGCTGCTTTCCTAGGGGCTCCAACTCCTAGGTAGGGTCGCACTGGGATAATTTTGTATTCAAATATGGACCAGCTGGGCATGACCGCCAGCAAGTGCAGTGGTCGATTTGGAACGTGCCTTTGGTTCGGTATTTCAATAGATGCTCGATCGATTTCATTGTGCCGTCGCCCCGGTAGCTGGACAAGCCGCGCGGCAGCATGGACGCGCTGAGCGTCGAGGAGGATGGTGGAAATGATTGGCCGAAAGGACCATCCCACATACCGCAGCATCCGGAGAGTCCGACAGGCGCGTCATCGCTTCCGTCTTCACCAGAGCAAAGAACGCGCTACGCCGTCAACGCGGATTCGGTCCAGAGCAGTGGACTACTGGATGCCACATGGTGGCTTCACGAAGTTAGTACCTCCCGAACACGTGCGCCCAGTGACTACTGAGGAAGTCTGGTGGCCAGGTATCGACGATTCACATGGACAAGCCCTGGGTCAACTTCAGCGACTATATCGCGATACCGAGGCCGGCGCCGATATGGAGGACAAGGACTTACGAGGAGAAGAACCACCACCTGAAATACGAGTTGTCGAGATGGAGGCGGAACCCGCAGGGATACCTGCCGAGAACGCGTCAGGACTTCGAGATGATGTTGGGCCCTCACTTGCTGATGCGCTCCCACAAGAACAACCAGACGCAGTAACCGATCCGTCAACATCAGTTGCACCACCGCCATCTGGACAAGTTCAAGATCGCCCCGAGCCGAACTACAGAGACTGGAACAGCGAGGAGATCCAGCGACGTCGAGCCGTCTACAACCCGCTCGACGATGTGCCTCTATGCATCCGAGGAAGACATCAGCCAGAAGAGGCTGCGCGACAGAAGACTACACGGCAAGCTGCGCGACAAGCTGGGCACACATACTGCGTCAGTATCGCACAAGACAGCGACGAGGGCACTACCAGCAATGTCAGTTTTGCCGTCATGTTTCGTGGAGCTCGAGCCCAGAGTGAGAGACTCAGAAAGAAGCTGCAGGATAAGGAGATTGCCTGGAAGGACACCCCTGAAGAGCACAAGACGCTCTACGAGAAGGCCATCGCAGAGCACTGGGAGGAGTGGAAATACGGCTCGCCGCCTGCATGCAAGGAGAAGAGCAGCCAAGAGACAGGCCCTTGTTCATGGAGCGGCCACCGCAAGGCTTACCAGGACTTCAACCAGGACAGGTTCTAGGAATTGTCAAGGGGATTTTCTGTTTGGCTACCGCTCCAAGGCAGTGGCGGGCTACGCTCAAGAACGCTCTACTGAAGGTCAAGCTCGTGAGCAGCCAGAACCAGAAGTTCATTTTGGTTCAGAGTCTGGTGGACCCGGCTTTGTTCGTGGGACATGAATCAGACGGGACCTTGCAAGCCATTGTTTGCGTGCATGTGGATGATTTGCTGATTGCTGCCAGCGCCAAGCCCAGCTACGAGATCAGCAAGAATATGTTTCCATTCGGGGGTTGGCAAGAACTCGATTTCACTTTCTGTGCTGAGGACGTTGTCCGACGGTCAGATGGAGCTATGCGCGCGTCTCAGGCAGAGTTCGCCGAGAAGCTAGAGCCGCTCGAGTTGACCAAGGAGCGCAAGAAAGATCTCGGATGCCCAGCCACGGAGACCGAGACCGCCGAGAACCGGAGTTTGATCGGAAGCTTGGGATGGCTTGCTACTCAGACCCGACCTGACCTAGCAGCGCGAATTTCAATGGCACAGCGAGTGCAGAACTCACCGACCGTAGCCGACCTGATTGAGACGAACCGCATAGTGGCAGAGGCCAAGCGCTACAAAGAGACCGCCATCACGGTTCCGAAGTTGGATGGCGAGCTATGTGTTCTTGTGTTTCACGATGCTGCGCGGGCTAAACTGGACGAGCCCGATGACAAAGTATCCGGCACAGCCTGGTGGCGCAGGCGTCGATGCAAGACAGCTTTTGCTTCGGAGGCCCCGGAGATCCGTGACCGAGAAGAAGACCCTCGAGAATTGCGAGGGGAAGGCTGCGTTGGTGAACTGGAGGTCCGCTACCATCAGGACATTATGTCGCAGCATGCTTGCTGCCGAGGCGATGAGTGCAGTGGACGCTGTGGGTGCAGCTATTTTGATGCGCGCTCCTATTTCAAACCTTCTGTATCCGAATATGAATATCAATGATCTTGACCCATGCTTGTGTGCGATTCAATGTGTGACGGAGAGTGCTTCACTAAATGAGCATCGCGAAGGAGCAGTGAAGGTGCCTGCTGAGAGGCGCCTGCTATTGGATTTGACTGGGCTACGTGAGTTGTTGGAGGACGAAGCTGTGGAAGAAGAGGCCGCCGCTACTAGATCTAAGTTACCATTGGCATGGTGTCCTACCGAATACATGGTAGCTGATGCGCTGACCAAGAGAATGGATGGATCACAGATGCGTAATGCAATGAGTGGACATGTGATATTTCACCAAGACTCCCCACCTGAGACTGACGACGACCAGACTATCATGATGAGTTCCTGGTCCACATACTGGGAACATTAGGTTTGAGATATTTCAAGTGAACCAGATGCCATATTCAGGTATCCTACGGCCTGTCGGCCGCCTGTTTGCATTTCTTTGCATGAGCTTCTTTTGTGCAGAAGCCTGCCGCTCGAGTACGGCGGATCACCCGCTGTTGGCCCCTGGGGTTTCATTCGCTGGCACGTTTGGTGCCGTTCGTGGTTTGTTACTTCTTGATCGACATGGGGCAACATAATTTTATAACGAGTGTGAACGCGAGAATGCTGGACTGCCCAACGTTTGCCCCTCATCTCACCCGCATCGCTCCGTAAACATTATGGCTCCCAAGGCTCTTGAGCTGTAGGCGACACACGAAAAATAGCGCGCGCCCACCTTTGCAGATATCAGAAGTCGCATCTTCACATACACACCATTTGGGGCATTATGGGGTGAGGGGCCATGATCGGGTCACTCGCTGGCTTTTTGGCCAAGGAGTTTGCCATGAAATACCTGGCGGCGTTGCTGCTCGCAAATCTTGTCACAGGGCCCCCCAGTTTCTGAGGGCGCCCCGAAGTACATGCCCCATATTTACCACAAAGCACCATTGGCATATCAGTTTCCAGCACCTCACAAACACGTAGCTTGTGGGGGTGATCCACTTCAATTTCAGCTAGGGCTTTTATAGCGGGAGCTATGTATATTATATGCGTGTGTGTGTGTGCGTGTGTGTGTGTGTGTGTGTTGTAGGCCGCGAGCGGTAAGGTGAAACCGCCGCCGACGGATTTCCAGAAGCCTTGCCGGATGCCCGAATCCATTCGGAAGCCAGCGAATCTGGCCCCGCCGACCGAAAATAGGCAGGTCACGTCATAGCACAAAGCTTGGATGAACTGGAGAGGCCAATCTGGCCAGTCCAGCGGCGCAAACAGCTCATGCATGAACTCCCTGCTGACGCTGGGCCACGCCGCTGGAAAGTCGAAGAGCACTGCAGCAGCGCGTTCCTCGGGCAACGCCGCCGCCTGCATGCCCGTATCCATGTCCACCGAATTCGACAGCATGCTGCGTCCCCATGGCCCCCGCGAAGCCGCGTTGCATGTCTGAGATTGCACGCGCAAGGAGCGGCTCCAGCTTCAGCCAGGCGGCGCCTGCCACGAAGCGGTTGTCAATTTTGGTGGTGCTGCGAAGGCGGCTGCTCTCCTGCGTGTAGATCGGATTGCCCGCCGCGTCCACTCCGTCCGCTTTCCTCGGCAAGAACACCATGAGGCTCTCTTTGACGTCGGGATACTCAAGCCCCATGGTGGCGAAGCCATCAGCGCCCCTCATGACGCGGAACGCCTTGTGCAATCTGTCCGCGGCTCGCTCTTCTATAGCGAGCCATGCTCTGAACGGTATGCCATCCGGGCCAGGGGAAGAGTTCGGCGTATGCCGAATCGCCTTGACTATGTCGCTCATGGCTAACCCCCATTCGGACGAGCGGCGATCCCGGTTGGTCGGCCTCACCGTTCTCGAGTCCCCCGCTGCCGATTGGCCGAACAAATGGGACGAGTGCGGAAGTGGCGTCCCCAGTGAACCCGCAACGCCTCACCCATGCCTTCGAGTTTCATGTGCAACGTGCCATCCAAGCCGTGCAGAATTTTGTTGCCATTGGATGGCAAAATACTTCGATCGGGAATTGAACCATCCTCTCCCCCCGGTGGGCGCCAGACCCAGCAGAACAGAGGAGGAAGCAGCAGAGGGATGAGGCTCCCACAGCTTGTATACAGTCCTCCTATGCTTCCAGGAATTCCACAAATTTCTGGAACGGCTGCTGGTGGAATGCTAAGAGAGGCAAAAGGATCTGCATCAGCGATCCCGTTGGAGCCGAACGTTGGGTGACAGGCTATCACGTGCCTGCTGAGTAGGAGGCACCTGCAGCCGGTGCTGCAGACTCCCTCGCCTGAACCCTCTGCAAACGGGCAGCCATCCTTTCACTATGAGGGGGCAACGAAATTACCAAGCGATGAGCCTTCTGCAACCTCTGGAGGAGGCGGCAACGTGGCTGCACACAATGAAGCAACTCCACTGCGAGAGCTGGCCAACACGGGGAAGCATCAGCAGTGCAAGGGGGGAGGAGATGGAGGAGGATGGGGAGGCCCTGCTTACTCCCTCTCCACCTCCTCCTCCGACTCCATTCCCATCTCCATCGCCTCCCCCTCTTCCCCTCCCCCACCCACAGCACCCGTCCCCGCCCCACCTCACCGCCCACCTCACCGCTCGCCAATTCACCCCACCTCCCCGCCCCACCTCCACATCACACGCCTGTCGCCGTCCCTACGTTCTGCTTGCACGTGTGTCCCCCGCCTCCCCGTCCACGTCCACGACCCCCCCTCTTGGCACCCACATGTCTCTTCCCTCCGACTGTCCCAGAGCGCGTTCTGATAGATCTTCGAGGCGATTCCAGCCGTGGCTACCAGGGCGCACAAGGTCCCCCCGCATCAAATAAATATAAAAAAACAAAGCACGTCCTCCCCGTGCCCGTTAAACCGTTCCCGTACCGAAAGGCCTCCTAGATGGGGTCCGAGTAGATGGGGTCGGAGGATCGCGCCGCATCACCCATGCATCGGCGATGCATCGGCGATGGATGGGCGATTGCATCGGCGACGTCGGCGATGCCTCGGCGCCGCCGGCGTGGAGAAAGTTGGGCTGCACAGATTCGTTGGCGATGCGGCGCTGTTCTCCGACCCCATTTACTCGGGAGCGGCCAAGAGGGGGGTGTCCAAGAGGGGGGGCTGCAAATCATGACCGGCGGCATGTGTGCGGCCCAGCGGGGGGGCCAGGGACGTAATGAAATAAGAAGAGGCGCCATGAAATCTGCGGAGATATCATGGCCCGCGCCATGATATCCACCCCCCCCTAGTCATCACCCCCCTCTTTGCCACCCCCGATTTACTCGGACCCCATTCGGGAGGCCTAGCATAAGCGCTCGGAAGCCCGCGCGGCCTTCCCGGGTCGGCGCCGGGACCCCCCCTGCGAGGAGTTTCGGGCTCCCTTCCCCCGGGAAGCCGAGTCGCACTGGCCAGGGATAAACATCTGGCCCCTACTGGAGGCTCGAACTTCATCCACACCCCGTGCGCCTCGGCCTTGCGGCGCCCCTTCCACGAAAGTCCAAGGCGCCCTGGATATGGACACAAAGACTGCCCGTGCCCGCTCTCCCCCCCCCCCCCCCACGACGCGCGGAGAGCGCTGGCGGGGCTGGCGCGAGACGCGCCGCCCAGAGGTGTGGGGAGGGGCACTCCCAGGGCCGAACCCCAGGGAGCCCGCGCAGGCATCCAGCAGTTGGAGTGCGCACGCTGCGTTCCTGCCTGCCCAGGGCTGCGCAGGGACCGATCGTCCCGGCATTCCTGCATACCTACCACGGCAGGTTCCCAGAACCGAAACATGGCCGAATCACAACAACAAGGCTCTTAGAACGCAAACCCGATGTGTGAAAGCAAGACCGTCTCAGCCAGAAATGCTCTAAGAACATTTCGTGCAGACCACAAAAGGTTAGTAGCACATTCTCTGATGGGCCTATAGGCAGGCCGTGACGCTTCGCCACTGCTCGACAGGGTGGGGGGGGACATCGACATGGAATCGGCGAGTCATCGCAGATGAATCGGCGATCTGCCCCCGATAGCGACTCCGATAGGGGGCCACATGCGAACCCCCCCCCAGCCCCCCCCCCCTCAGAAATCCCTATCCGAACGTTCCTGGGCGGGGAGGGGCCATCGGGCCCCAAACGGCGATGAGTGGGCGATGAGTGCGCGGTTGTGGAGGGGCACCAGGACACACGAATGAATACACACAAATAAAAGGGTTCCCCATATTTTCTGGGTTTTTGTCTTCCCCCCCACTTCCCATATCTTCCCACATGTTCCTGGGAATCGACGATTCGTTGTGTCCGTGTTTTTTACCTAACAGCGAAGACTGATAGGTTTCTAGTGGGGTCAAAAGAAAGCATCATGACTCCTCAGGGGGGTCTGGGCGGGACCCGGGGCGGCTGCCGCCGAAGCCGAAATCGCTTGGGACATCCTCGCAAAATCGCTCTTGGCGCTCCCAGAACTCCATTCCCAGGCCACATTTTGAATGCCCGGAGCCAACTGTATGCCACTTCGTGCTCTTCGACTTCCCAGAACTCCATTCCTGGGCCACATTTTGGATGCCCGGAGCCAACTGTAGGCCACTTCGTGGTCTTCGAGTTCCCAGAACTCCATTCCTGGGCATGATTTTGAATGCCCGGAGCCAACTGTAGGCCACTTCGTGTTCTTCGAGTTCCCAGAACTCCATTCCCGGGCCACATTTTGAATGCTGAGGCAGGCTGATGCTGAGGCTGAGGCAGGCTGAGGCTGAGGCAGGCTGAGGCTGAGGCCGAGGCTGA
Source organism: Prorocentrum cordatum (assembly GCA_963575745.1). Lineage (NCBI taxonomy): Eukaryota > Dinophyceae > Prorocentrales > Prorocentraceae > Prorocentrum > Prorocentrum cordatum. Next base: position 582,219 of record CAUYUJ010012002.1, on the reverse strand, counting down.
AGGCAGACTGAGGCTGAGGCTGAAGCAGGCTGAGGCTGAGGCTGAGGCAGGCTGAGGCTGAGGCTGAGGCAGGCTGATGCTGAGGCAGGCTGAGGCTGAGGCTGAGGCTGAGCAGGCTGAGGCTGAGGCAGGCTGAGGCTGAGGCTGAGGGAGGCTGCTGAGGCTGAGGCTGAGGCTGAGGCTGAGGCTGAGGCAGGCTGAGGCTGAGGCTGAGGCTGAGGCTGAGGCTGACTGCTGCGTTGCCACTGCGACTGTCATCGCGAATGCGACTACGACTGCGAGAACAGCAGAATTCTACAACTGGATTCTCATCTGAATCGTAAGGGGAATGCTTCCAGATATGCTCCTACACGTCGCTGTTAGGTTGCTTTGCCGGGATATTTTTTTTCCTCCTGAGATTGGGGGTCGATGCGTCCCCACCGAGCCGATTTCCCCGCAGCAATCCCCCTGACGCTGCCCCTCCGGGAGCGGCCAAGAGGGGGGTGTCCAAGAGGGGGGGGTGCAAATCATGACCCGCGGCATGTGCGCGGCCCAGCGGGGGGGCCAGGGACGCCATGAAACAAGAAGAGGCGCCATGAGGTCTGGGGAAACATCTCATGGCCCACGCCACGATATCCCCCCCCCCCAAGTCCTCACCCCCCTCTTTTCCGCCCCCGACCCCTCCGGGTCTGGGACGCAGCTCCGGGCGCCGCTCGGCCTTCAGCCGCAGGCCCAGGTCCACGAGCCCCGCGGCGGTGGGCGCTCCGGCCGCCACGTCGGGCAGCAGGGCAGGAGCCTGGGCGGTGTCCCCCCCGTGGTCGTCGCCGTCGCTGCCGTCGCCGCCACCGCCGCCGCCGTCGTCGCTGTCGCCGTCGCTATCGGCGTCGCCTTCGCCGGCGCCGCCGCCATCGTCGTCGTCGTCGTCGTCAATGCCACCGTCGGCGTCGTCGTCGCCTTCTTGTCCTATGGGGCCCAGGTGCTGTCACCCACCCCCTGCGCTGCACTATACTAAATGCTACCCTGCTCATCCCGCCACCTACCCTACCCGTGCGATGACTTACGGCGAGCCCCACTCCAAGGAGATGAGCTCGGCTTCGAACGAGATCCGCAGATATCTCAGATAACGACCAACTCTTCGGCTGCTCCGTACACTTGCCGCCGCACTGCTCCATCGACGCAAAGTCTGATTCGTGACATACTACTTCCCTCCGTGGCGTCGGCCTGCCAGGCATAATCCTCCCAATCGAGCCCCCGGTCCAACGCCACGTTGACGCTGTGGTCTGCGTCCAGACGGGGGCGCCATCCATTCTGGAGTAGCCAATGCAGATGTCTGGCTATACGAACACAGATCGGCCGCACTGAGACTACTTCACGACGTCGTCGTCGACGTCGTCGTCGTCGTCGTCGTTGTCGGCATCATCGTCGTCGTTGGCATCGTCGTCGTCGTCGCCGTCGTCGTCGTCGTCGTCGTCGTTGTCGTCTTCGTTGTCGTCGTTACCGCCGTCGCAGTCTCCGCTACCGCCGCCGCCGTCATCCCATTCACCGTCGTTGACCTCGCATTCGCCGCCACCGCGGTCGACGTCCTCGTCCTCGTCCTCGTCGTCGTTGTGGCCATCGCATTCGCCATCGGTGTCGTCGTCGACGTTGTGGCGTCAAGGTGGGCTTCTCGAAAGAGTAGGTTTCCAACCCAGCCTGCTTCACCTCACTGTCTGACCGTAATGATGTGGACTGGGCAGAACATGGCAACAGACAGGGAGGGACCTCAGGAAGAGGAAAACGAGAAGGAGGAGAAGGAGGAGAGAAAAAAGGAGGAGCAAGGAGCCAGGATACGCAGGAGAAGGGGCGACGAGGGGGAGGAGGAGGAGGAGGAGGAGGAGGAGGAGGAGGAGGAGGAGGAGGAGGAGGAGAAGGAGGAGGAGAAGGAGGAGGAAAACGAGGTGGAGGAGGATGGAGGAGGCAGGAGGGAGGGAGGGACGAGGAGGCTAAAACAGTAAATGCGCTCTTGGCAACACCCTGAAGAGCCGTCAGCGAGGCGGCGAGGGCTGCAGAGAGGTGGGGCGCTGGGAGAAAATCCGCCGCCTATGCGCGCAGGCTCAGGGGGGCGGCAGGCAACTCCTCGGTCCTCGTACTCCTCCCGTTATCATCCTCTTCCTCCTCCTCCTCCTCCTCCTCCTCCTCCTCCTCCTCCTTTTCCTCTCCTCCTCCTCCTCATCCTTCTTCTCCTTCCTCCTCCTCCTCCTTCCAACTGCCTCCTCCTCCTCCTGCCTCCTGCTGCTCTCCTCCTCACTCCTCTTCCTTCCCCCCTCCTCCGTCCTCCTCCTCCTCTCCTCCTCCTCCTCCTCCTCCTCCTCCTCCTTCTCACTCCTATTCTCTCCTCCCACTTCCTCCTCCTCACTCCTCCTCCTCCTCCTCCTCTCTCCTGAGACTACAAGCGAATTTACCCAAAACTATCAAGCCACCCACTGGAACCGCAGTTAGCTACTCGTCTCCCTACTCCCTCTTCCTCCCCCCGTCCCTCCTCCCCTCCATAGTATGACTTCCTCCTTCTCCTCCTTTTCCTTCTCCTGCTACTCCACCCTGCACCTCCCCCTCCCTCCTCCCCTTCATTTCTCTTCCCACTCCCTCCTCCACCTCCTCCTCCTCCTCCTCCCTCCTGTCTTCCTCTGCCCTCTCTGTCCTTCCCCCCTCCTCCCTCATCCTCCACCTCCTCCGTCCTCCTCCGTCCCCGGTCCTCCGTCCTCCGTCCTCCCTCCTCCGTCATCTCTCCTCCCTCCTCCCTCCCCCGTCCTCCCTCCTCCCACCTCCGTCCTCCTCCTCTCTGACCCGCCACCGGCCCCACCACCACGGAGCGACACGCTCCGCCCACGCGCTCGCCCGGGCCCCATCAAGGGCGGAGCGGACGAGGCCGCGGCCTCGCGGACTCCCACGATGGCCCGCGCGACGGGGCCCTCCTCAGAAGGCTGGCGCCGCCCCCCGAGGCTGTCACCCAGCGGGAGCATTTTTTCTTCCCCGCGTAGCACTTCACCCCCGCATTCCGACTGCCAATCGCACGCAGCCTCGCACAGCCTGCTGGGCCTGCTGCAAAAACCCTGGGCTCGCACGGCGAGGCGAATGCAGGTGTCGCGGAGCCGGTGCAGGAACAGCAGTACAGGGAGGATCAGACGAACGCCTTACTCGAATCAGCTGTCACAGAACGTACGCGTGCAATGATGGGTACCGGCACAGGACTCCCCAGAGCCGAGAGGGGTGGGGGAGGGAGGAGACCCCTCCATGGGCGTCAGCTCAGGGATGGCCCCGCACCCGGGTGGCGACATCCGAACCCTACCCCCACCCACCATCGATCCTCCTGAATCGAGGGGAGGCGGGGGTCGCGTTCGGATTTCGCCACGCTCCCTGCAAAATTCCGGACCCTAACCCTCGCCGCCCACCGAGCTGCCTGGATGGTTGATCGGCGAGGGCAGGCAAGGTTCGGATTTCGCCGCCGAGCACCGGCCACACCAGACTCGGAGACAGATGACGACGGCGGGGAGGACATAAAACAGGGCTAGGATCGGGATAAATCGCTCCAGAGCGTTTTCGAGCGCTCTCAGAGCGTTCCAGAACGCTGTGGAGCGGCCGCGGCGCCCCATACATCCTCCAAACCCGCCGATTCTCAGAGCTTTCGAGTTATCCCGATCCGATTTTGTCCCGATCTTCGCGTCGATTTATAGAGGGCTCCTAGGTGGGGTCGTAGTAGATGGGGTCGGAGGATCTCGCTACATCGTCGATACATCGGCGATGCATCGGCAATGTATCGGCAATGTATCGGCGATGCATCGGCGACATCGGCGATGCATCGGCGACGTCGACGTGAAGCAAATCGGGCTGCACATCAAGCCGCATCGGCGATGCATCGGCGATGCGGCGCGGTCCTCCGACCCCATCTACTCCGACCCCATCTCAGAGGCCTAGATTTCAGGACAGGGGAGGGGGAGAACGAACGACGAACGAACGAACGAACGAGGCGACAGGGGAGAACGAACGACGAGGCGACAGGGGAGAACGAACGACGAGGCGACAGGGGAGAACGAACGACGCTGGGCACCTGGGGGGAGAACGAACGACGAGGCGACAGGGGAGGGGGCCCGTAGGGCCTCCAGCGCTGGCCCGCGCGACTGGCCTCTCCTCGGGCGGAGCGGCCCGTTCGCAGCCCTCGTGCTGCGCCGAACGCACCGGCCCAGATGTGTTGATTTACGGCAGGTTCGTGTCGTGCCGACCCCAGCGTTGGTTTTTGACACCGCAGGGATCGTTCAACCTTGAAGGATCGGCCGCTGCCGCAACGTCCGATCGTTCAACATCGATCGATTCTGGGTCGCCGGCGGCGTTCAACCTTGAACGCCCGCGCTGGGGTCGCCGCTGGTCGGCACGACGCAAACCTACCGTACTTGCGCGCGGGTGGAGGGAGGGGGCAGGGCCTCTTAGAAGGAGGCTCCTTCTCGGAAGGCGCTGGACTTTCATCTACAGACGAGGCCCGTGCCTCCTGAGAAGCAGGGGGGCCTCTCTAAGAAGCCCTCCCCCCTCGACACCCCGTGGGTCTAAAGACACTGGCGGCCAGAAAGTGGTAGCAGTATTTCGCACAGGCCCGAGGTGGTCTGCTAGAGGCAGGTCGGCTTCGCCATCCAAATGACATGAGAAATAGCGACGCAAATATTACCTTTCGGAGGTCCGCGCGGGATTCTTCGATCTTCGCTGGAGCCACCCCCTGGCGCGCCTCGCGCGCCAGGGAGGGGGGCCCAGCGCCGATCCGAGAAATCCACGCTTCCTGCTCTTCGAAACATGCAGTCGGACCTAGGCCAGAAGAGCATCCTTCAAAGCACGAGACCCTCCGTCGCCCAAGAACATCCAAGCATACCCCCCCAGATGCACGAGAACGAACGTCCAACAAAACACGAAGAACGTTAGGGCACCCTCCCCGAATCGACCTCGATCTTATACCTCGGCCCGACCGTACCGAAAGACCACGGCCGGAGATGCCGGCACCGAGTGGCCCAAGAGGCCCCGGAGAGGGCCCCGCGAAGGGGGCTCCTCGGGCAGGCCGTGCGCAGGCCCACGGAGTTCTCCCGAGAGGGGGCCCAAGGAGCCTCCAGGCGGGGGCCCAAGGAACCTTCAACTCCAAGGGCCCCCAAGAGGGGCCCGAGAGGCCCCCGATCGAAAGGACCATGAAGCCTGCTCGGATGCTGATGTGTGTTCGTGTGCCAAGCGCAGGGTAGCTTTCGCCCTCCAGGGGCTCTTCAGCCGAAATGGCACTGCACAGAAGCATCGGATGAAAGGTCGCTCGCATGTACAGTTTTCTACAAAGTACAATATTTTTAGAAAACAGTTCTAGAAAATCCTCATCCGTGACCGGCCTGTCGAGCTCGATCGACCTGTGAGTGCGGGGAGATTCGTCCACCACCGTCGCACTGGGGAAGTCGGGCTTCGGAGGACTCGGCGGGCAGGGGGCACAGATGGTATTTGGCCAGCCAAGGGTCCTCCTTTCTCTCCGTCGCCATCTGCTTCCCCCTCGTGTGGCCCATCGTTCTCCTCCCCTTCTTGCTCCTCCTTCTCATCTTTCTCGTCCTCCCGCTCTCCTCGCCCTCCTCCTCCTCCTCCTCCTCCTCCACCTTCTCCTCGTCCTCCTCGTCCTCCTAGTCCTCCTCGTCCTCCTCGTCCTCGTCCTCGTCCTCGTCGTCGTCCTCCTCCTCCTCCTCCTCCTCCTCCTCCCTCCTCCCTCCCTCTCCCCCTCCTCCTCCTCCTCCTCCTCCTCCTCTCCTCCTCCTCCTCCTCCTCCTCCCCTCCTCCTCCTCCTCCTCCTCCTCCTCCTCCTCCTCCTCCTCCTCCTCCCCCGCCAGCAGATGCAACAGCCGTGGCACGCGTGCCACCTGTTTGGCCAGCCAAGGGCCCGAATCTCAGAGCGAGGGGGCCGAACGGTCGTTCACTGCCCCAAGGTGCATTGCTGAGGTGGTCGTCGTCGTCGTCGCCTGTCGTCTATCGTCTGTCGTCGTCGTCGTCGTCGCGTCGTCGTCGTCGTCGTCGTCGTTGCGTCGTCGTCGTCATCGTTCTCGTCGTCGTCGTCGTCTGGAGTTCCGCGGCGCGGACTCTGCCTGGTCGTTTGCTGTCGTCGTCCCACCCGCGACCCGCGCCCGCGACCCGCGCCCGCGACCCGCGCCCGCGACCCGCGCCCGCGACCCGCCACGCGACCCACCCGCGCCCGCCCGCTCGCTCTTGCCCGCACGGCGGCGCGCACAAGGTGGCATGGGGGAGGGGGGAAGGCTGCTGAGAAGGCGGCTGCTTCTTAGAGGACGCTGGCGCCTTACATCTCTAGACAAGGCCCACGCCTTCTAAGAAGCAGGGTGCTTCTAGGAAGCCTTCCCCCTCTCTCCCCATCTCCCCCCCGCCTCTGAGCGCGGCCGACATGCCTGTACGCCCACCCTTCTGGTGTAAGGAGGTTCGGGCCAAGGAACCAACGTCTCACCCGATCGATCTCACCATCGATCTCACTACGGACCTCACTATCGATCTCACAATCGATCCAACTATCGATCTCAATATCGATCTCACTACCGATTTCATCATTAATATCAGCATCGATGCCACCATCGGTCTGACTCTCGATCTCACAATCGATATCACTGTCGAACTCACTACCGATCTCACTATCGATGACATTATCGATTTCACTATCGATCTCACTATCGGTCTCACTACCGATCTCACTATCGGTATCACTATGGATCTCACGGTCGATCTCACTGGGGGGCGCCGACGGAACACCGACGGGAGATCACACTCCGTCGATCTCACTATCGGTCACACGATCGATCCCGATCGATCACGCTACCGATCTGACTATCGATCAACATATCGATCTCACGATCCATCTCACAATCGATGTCACTATCGATGCCACTATCGATGCAGCTATCCATCTCACCATCCATCTCACTATCGATCTCCCTATCCATCTCGCCATCGATGTCACTGTCGGCCTCCCTACCGACCTCACTATCGATATCACAATCGATCTCACTACGGGGCACCGACGCGACACCGACGGGGCACCGACGCGACACCGACGGGACACCGACTGGACACCACGGCGGGACACCCCCGGCCACCGCCCGCGGACACCACACCACGGCGGGACGCCACGGCGGGACACCACGGAGCCATTCCTCGCGCCCGCCACCGCAGCTCCGCCTCGCCCGCACGCACGGCACGAACCCGAAGCTGAAGCCGATGTCACGGTGGGGGGCTCCCCGTTCCGCTTCGATCTCGCACTCCGACCTCCGATGCACCACCCGCCGAGGCCCCCGAAGCAGCTCGGCCCCCCAGGCGGTTATGGACGGACCCAGCCTCGGCGTGCGGGCCCCCAAGGCAGAAGACCGCTGCGATGCTCTTCTCACGGCGCCCGTGGCTGCGGGGGGAATGCAGAATGGCTCCGCGTCGAAGTAGAAAACGAGCTCGAATCCCAGACATTCCGCGTCTCAACAAAACGAGACGGAATTTGGTCATGGTGTTTGGCCTCTGGGCGCCCTTACCAGGCCTCGGGACCGTCAAGCACTATACGGGATGAAGAACCCGTCCCGGGGAAGTGGTCGACAAATCGAGGGCCCGTGTCTCGAAACACTTGAGACGCCGGATGTCTGGACGCGGGTCCGCGTCGAATCTGAGAACCGGGTGTCGGCGTGTGCGCCAGATCGGGCCGCATCGGCACGGAGTCATGCAAGCCTTCGGGCCGCCTTGGGTCGTCGGAGCGTCGGTACCGAATCGGATCCAGCCACCTAGAATCGAAGAACACAATCCATACACATAAACTTTTGGCGCTCCGCGCGGATCCGAGCGCGCCAGGGCGGCGCCAGAGGGGGGGGCCCAGCGCGGATCCGAGAAATCCGCGCGGAGCGCCAACAATTTATGTCTATGGCGCTTGTTCTTCTTCGAGCCCAGAACCGTTTCCGACTCGGGCCCATCGCATCGAGATTCGGGTGTCCCAAAACCGTGTGGTGACAGACCTGGCGGTGACCTCGAAATCCGCAAAGACCTTACCGCACGGTCCGTCACCACACGGTTTTGGGGACCCTGGAGGCTCCAGTCGCCCGTGACATCCTCGGAGAACGACCCAAGTCCCCAAACCGTGCGGTGACCCCGAATCCCGGAGGAGGGAGGAGGAGGGAGGAGGAGGGAGGAGGGAGGAGGGAGGAGGGAGGAGGGAGGAGGGAGGAGGAGGGAGGAGGAGGGAGGAGGAGGGAGGAGGAGGGAGGAGGAGCCCACCGACTCACCACACGGTGTGGCCACCACCCCGTTCGGGAGCCCCCGAGAGATGGGCCCCGCGGACGTGGGCCCCTCGGGGGGGGGGGGATGGCGGGACAGCCGTCACAGGCTACATCAAGATGAGGAAGGAAGGAGTGGACCAGGCCATCGCCAAGGGAGGACAGAGGGGCATCTTCTTCCACACGCTGGCAAGGGAGAGAAAGGCGGCAGTGGAACCGGTGCGTTTCGTCGACCGCAACAAGGAAGAGAGTGACATGGCCTATCTCAGACGGGCCCTGGAGGAGGCGGAGAAGCTGGGCTGCTCCAAAGGCCTGGCGTTTCGACAGGGTGGCGGAAGCGATCTCGGCCTCAGGGGCGTGGAGCCCGCGGACCTCAGATCCCCCACGTGGCGGATACTCAACCTGCCCCGCTGGTGGGCGGCGTGCGAGGTCACGGCGTGGCTGACCGCCGCGGGATGGTCCCACCTGGAGATTCTCGCCCCGCCGTCAGGACGGCTGGGATGGCTCCTCAAAGGACGTCCTGGCGAGTCGCAACCACAAGCCAGTGGACAAGGACAGGAGGCGTGGACCATCCAGCTGGACGGCACCGAGGTGATGGTTCAACGCTACGTACGCGGTGGTCCCCAGGGGACCGTGCAGCAGCCGACGGCGTGCCGACCATGGACATGGAAGCCGCCACAGCCGGACGCGTCAGCAGCGCGGCCGGAGGCGCAGGGAGGGGCAGCCAGCAGGAAGGACGAGGGAGGCAAAGGACAGACTGGAGGAGCTGTGGGAGGAAGCCAGGAAAAGCAGACAGCTAAGACGATGGAAGTTGATGAGGAGGAGGCGGAGTCCATAGCGATCGACAGCGAAGCAGCACGTGCCACCAACGCCGGCAAGGGATACCTGGATGCCGTGCGGGAGCGCGCCAGCAAAAGGCAGCAGGAGGATGCAGAGGACGACGCGCTAGAAGGTGACGCTAAGGTGCAAGCAAAGAAGAGGAGAGAGGAAGCCAGGAAGACGCAGGATGAGGAGCTGAGGAGGAAGTTCGAGGCGCAGCTGCAGGAGGAGATGCAAGGTGCGCCCCGGACAAAGAAGGCTAAGGCACAAACAGTGCAAGCGAAATACAGGACGGAGCTGGAGGACGACACCTTCAAGGCTTTCGACTGGGGCACCGATGGGGCCGATTGCGGGTATCGGGCCATGGCGGCGCAATACGCGCTGTCGAAAGGAAAGAGCATGCAGGAGGTGGCAGACAAGGCCCAGACGCTGGCCCGCACGATGAGGGTGAACGCCGCGACCCAAATCAGGATGCACTCCAAGCGCTTTGAGGCGTATTGGCCATCCATCCAGGGGTCGCTCGGAGCTAGTAACATCGAGGGGGGCGCGTGCCCCAAGAACTGGGCAGAATATTTGGAGGCGCTCAAGAGGCCGCAAAGATGGGTCGATGGCCCGGGGCTGGCCGCGGCCGCTGAAGTTCTGCAACGAGTCGTGGTGGTGCACCAGTGGCACGAGAAGAAGGAGGGGGACAAAGCGAAGGGCTGGCGGGTGCTCGTCGTAGTGGAGCCCTTCGAGGAGAAAGACCTGCAAGAGGCGAGAAAGGTACGGCCGATCCACATCGGTGTTGAGGCGAACCACTACGTGGCCCTCATGTACAAGGACGAGGCGGAGTTGCACAGGTGGGTGCACTCGAAGAGGAAGGCGACGAAGGATAACCACGTCAAGCAGATTGCCAAGATCCCGCGGGCTGCGGGCGGGGCGAGTACTGCAGGCGACGGAAGTACGTGCTCGTGGATCCCAAAGCCGAGGAGGGGATCGGAGGGGACGGCGAGCGCCCGCTCGGTTTGCTCCATTCTCCCACGGCCCCGGGCCCCCCTCTCAGCGAGGAGCGAAGGCGGCAGGAGGAGCGCCCCGCCAGAGGGTGTGCAGACAGGTGGCCGTGGTGATGTAGCTACCCACCAGGCGGCGGCGAGCACGCGGGCGGCCACCAGCTCCAGAGGAAGGGAAGGAGGAGGAGGAGGTAGAGGAGGCAGAGGAGGCAGAGGAGGCAGAGGAGGAGAAGGCGGCCAAGGCGCTGAAGAGGCCGCAGGAGACAGACTACCAGTGGAGGAGAAGCTGGAATGGAGGTGCAACCTGTGCCCGGACGTGGTGGTGAGGGCCATCCCCTGCAGGAGGGACGATCTCTTGGAGAAGCCCCACTTCGGCGTCAACTACTACCTCGCGAAGCGGCGCAGGAGGCACATCCAGCAGAGGCATCAAGGCGAAAAGGAGAAGGTGGCGCCGATTGCGGAGCGGGGGGGGATCCCTCCTCTGAGCCACTCGATCCCGAAGACAGTGCGACAGTGGACATGCGGTTTCTGTGGTATTGGCCAGGCGTCTGGTTACCAAGGCATGGCTGTGAAGCAACGGCTGCGTCACTACAGAGAGGCGCATCCAGAGACGACGAATTCCGAAAGGAGGTCCGTAGGACATACCGCCAACGGCGGGAACTACGACAAGGGCCAGAAGAATCCAGGCAAGTCCAAGCGGTTGCTGACACGCTGGGCGGCACGCGTGGACAAGAAGAAGATAGGAGCTCACTACATCCGGGTAGTGAAGCTGACATCGCCAGGGCTCAAGGGCGCACTAGGAGGTCGCGGGGCTGAGAGGCAGACGAGGACCTGCACGAAGTGCATGGGCTTGTGGACGGGGACGGCAAGCCTGAAGATCTTGAAAGAGAACAGCTGTGTCCCTTTCAGCTCCCCACTCTCGCGCTGGAGGTGGATGAAGAGGCTGCAGGCGTGGGCACAGGCGGAGCCAGAAGACAAGAAGATGCTGCGGGACACCTGGTCTGAAGGGCCGGGCAAGAACCCCACGGAGCACCAGTGGGGCGCCATCGAGGCTGCGGCGGAAGCCGCCAGGAAAGCGAACGAGGAGGAGGACGCGAGCAAGGCAGCCAGATTCCGGGCGGCGGCCCGCAAGGAGCTGGCGGCGCTGCTCCCGAAGCGAGCTCGGAAAAGGTCCCTGTGTTGAGGCGCCGGCGGCGCCGATGCCCAACGCAGGAGGAGGCAGACAGAGCTGGCGAGGAGGAGGCAGGCAAAGCGAGGTAAAGGAGGAGGAGGAAGAGAGGAATGAGGACAGCAAAGCGGAGACAGAGGAGGAGGAGGAGGTGCAGAAGAGGCAGAAGAGGAGCAGGGAAAGCAAGGAGGACGCTGTGGAGGATGAGGGGGAGCAGAAGATGCCGGACAGCATCCGAGCAGGAGGAAGAGGAGGAGGAAGCAAAGCAGGATGTGCACGTGGGCCCGCTGGCCCTCGATGTCTTGCAGGAGGCAGACAAAGCGGGCGAGGAAGAGGCAGGCAAAGCGAGGAAGTCGCAGAGGGAGGGAGCGAGGTAGAGGAGGAGGAGTAAGAGAGGAATGAGGACAGCAAAGCGGAGACAGAGGAGGAGGAGGAGGAGGAGGAGGAGGAGGAGGAGCAGAAGAGGCAGAAGAGGAGCAGGGAAGGCAAGGAGGACGCCGAGGAGGATGAGGAGGAGCAGAAGATGCCGGACAGCATCCGAGTCGCCACAATCAACGTCTCGTCATGGTACCGGCATGGGCGGGCCGCGATGCAGGCCGCGAAGGATGCAGGCGTTTCCATCGTGCTCGTCCAGGAGCTCCGCCTCACCAAGGAGCAAGTTGCTGCTCAACGGGACCACTGGTCCAAGAGCGGCTGGGCCATCCACCCGGGCACTGAAGCAGAAGACTTCCCGGAAGGCACGGGGAAGAAAGCGTGGACACGTGATGAGGTCGGCGGCACGTTCATGCTTTTACGACACGGATGGCAAGGGGAAAGGCTGGCGAATAAACGCGCAGGAGGAGGAGAGGCAGCAGTGTATACCATCAGCAGCGGCACGGCGAGCATGACCGTGATCAACGTGCACAGGAGGTTAAAGGAGGAGGAGGCAGTGAAAGAGGAATGGGATGAATGGCTGGAGGAGCAGGTCGCTAAACGACCCGCCTCGGAGACCGTGGTGTGTGGCGGCGACTGGAACATCCACGCGGAAGACGGGGAGGTCAGCCACTTCACCAACATGCAGATCGGGGGCAACTTCAAGCCGGTCGCCCCCAGGCGCCCGACGAGGTGGAAGTCCACGAAGACGATCGACTGGTTCTTGGTACGGCGGGATACCCACCACACCAGGTTGCAAGCTCGTGTGCTGGACGACGTGATTTCCGATCACAAGATGGTGGTCCTCGACATGCCCCCCTGGCAGGGGCGTGCCCCAGGGACCCGCGGATGGAGGTGGCAAAAGGCACCCCCAGTACGCGTCCCAGACACAGCGGAGGAGAGAGAAGCTTGGACGGGGAGAATGGCAAAGGAGTGGCATTCACCGGAGGCGGACGCCACCGCTGGACCAGCTGAGAGATGGAGGTGCTGGGCCCGCAAGGCGGAGATCGCTTTGCGGCGGCAGGAGGCCCGGCACCGACGAGAGCCTCAGGCACCGGCCGCAGGAGGAGAAAAAAAGGAGGACGAGGAGGCTGAAGATGAGGACGGGATCGGGCTGATCCCAATAGCCCAGATGATGAAGAGCGATGCCAAGATCGTGCCCAAGCGCCTATCCAATGACGGCGCTGGGAACGAAATGGGCGGAGAAGAGGCGCAAGCGAGGAAACAGCTGAGTCGAATTGGCTGGCTGCGCGACAGGAGGAACAGAGGGAGGACAGAGGAGGAAAAGAAGGAATTCCAGAGGAAGGCGGCCAAAGCAGCGCAGGTCAACAGGCAGCACGGGGTGCGGCAGGCGTCCCGGGTCGGACAAGTGCGCGCTTGGGAGCAGATTCTGGACAAGATCTTGCAGAAGCAGTACCGCGAAAGGATGGCAGCTTGGAGGAAGAAGATGCAGGAGATGAAGGCACCGACCTACCAATGGGTCAAAGGGCAGGGGCATAAGTCCACGGACGCCGCCCTGAAGAGGAAGGAGGAGTGGCTGAGTGGGCCTGCTGCGGTGGACGAGCTGCGAGCGCACTACGAGAAGCACTTCGCGTGGGCGGGGCACGGCACGGACGTCGAGGGCTACCTCAAGACCTTCGCGGGGGAGTTAGAGGACATGCAGGCGATGATCGAGCATGCGGCAGGCTGGGCGCCCCCAGACATCGCCTCGGCCGTCGAGGATGGCAGGTGGTCTGCGCCTACAGCGGCGGATATGCGGCGGTCCCTGCACAGCATGCGGAAGACCGCAGCGGGACCCGATGGGTGGCAGGCGGCAGAGCTGGAGGTCCTTCCGGACGCAGCGCTGCAGGAGCTGATCGAGATCCTGGGACAGGCGGAGTTGCAGGGATGGCCCCCTGAGCTCCAGCAGTGGAGACAGGTACACTTGCCGAAGACAGATCCGCCAGAACTAGAGAAGATGCGCCCGGTGTCCAGCGTTTTCGGAGGCACAGGCAGGTGGGTTGCGAGGCCGGCGGCTGGAGGAGCTGCTGGACCCCATCCTGGAGCAGATGGAGGCCACAGCAAACGAGCTGGAAGGCGGGTGGCGGGAGCTACATGGACGCACTTGGGACTTCCAGTCGGCGTTCGACACCGTAGAGCCGCAGCTCGTGCAGCAGATCTGGGTCACGCTGGGCGTGCCTGCCTGGCTGGCGGAGGGTGTCGCCAGCACGTGGAAGACGCAGACGAAAGTCGTGGAATTCGGAGGATATGTGGCCAAAGACCGCATCGTGGTGCAACACAGCATGCCCCAGGGCTGCCCATGCGCGATGCTGGGGATGGCAACCGTGATGGCTGCCCCGGTGTGGAGGGCGAAGCGGGCGGCACCAGACGCGATTTTGTCGGTCTATGCTGATGATCGCGCGGCCGTCGGTATGACAGAGCACCAGATCGACAGAATTGAGGAGGCCTGGGCGGCGCTGGAGGCCTGCACGAGCATGAGGACGCACCGCGGCAAGACGCAGTCCTTCTGCATGGTTCAGGGCGCCATCTGGGACATGACGAGGCGAGAGGAAAGGGAGGAGGATGAGGAGGCAGCAAAGCAGGGAGACGAGGCAGAAGGTGAAGAGGAAAGAGCTGCTGGAAGACGGGGCAGAGGAAGCAGAGGACGAGGCAGAGGCAGAAGAGGAGGAGGAGGAGGGCGGAAGAAGGAAGGACGAGGAGGACATCCCCCGCCAGGGCGCAGGATAGACCAAGTGAGGCTGCTTGGTGTGGAGATCCTGATCGGCGCGAGTGCAGGGCTGACAGTGCGCGAGCAGACAAAGATTGAGGAAGGCACGAGGAGGGCGAAAAGGATCATCAGGTTGCCGCTTCAGCCGCACCAGCGCCGACAACTGGCGGGGGCATGTGTGCTCGCAGCGGTCACGTGGCCCTTGGTCCTCAGGAGCCCGACCCAGAAGCAGAGACAAGGATTGGACACTATGTTGTCGAGGGCCGTGAGAGGTGACCAGTGGCGATCAGGGGCCAGGCCGCTGCAGCAGCTCCTCCTGGTTGGCCACACTGCCGACTTTTCGCTGCGCTTGCTGGACAGAATCTGGACGCTGATGGACGCGAGAATCCGGCGACGCGGAGCCGCGTACGTCGAGGACGCTTTCAGGCAGTTCTGGATGAAGGACAAAAGGACCGACGGGGTCATGCAGGCCGTGGATGCGGCGATGAGAAAGCTGGGATTTCTCATGATGTTGGACGACCAGGACCACGTGATCTGGAAAGCGCCTCCAGAGGCAGATGGGGCCGAGATCTCCCTGACCTGCCCCAAAGACGCCAGGGACCACCTCATTCGTGAGGTATGGCGAAAGAGGCTGTGGGCAACATTCCTGGGCAGTCGCACGCGGCGGGACAGCGCTGCGGGACGGCACGCGCAGGCGCCCTATTGCCCACGGGCTATCCGTGCGGCGCTGGAGCTGACGAAGGCGTCAGACCACGAGATCGCGATCCTCACGGGCGCGTTCTTCAGCAATGCGAGACTGGCTAAGATCAAGGGGCTTCCGATACCCAAGTGCCTCGGCTGCGACTTGGACGAGGTCGACGACGCAGCGCACACCTTCTGGAGATGCCCGAGGTTTGCGCAGTGGAGGAGGTTCGTGGCGATCCCGCCGAACCCGGAGTGGCCGGTCTGGCCAACCAGGCTGCTTCGCGGCAAGAGGGAGGTGGAGGAGTTCAAACAGCGGATCCACTACATGGCCAGCGTCCGGCAATGCATCCTGCATCAGAGACATCGCCGCACGGACGCCGAGGGAGAGCAGGCAAGGAGGCCCAGGAGGACGAGAACCGTCTTCGCTGAGGAGGAGGAGGGAGAGAAAGAGGAGGAAGAGGAAGGGGACTGTGAGGAGGCTGAGGAGGTGGCCAGAAAGGCGAGGAAGAGAAGAAGGAGACAGAAAGCTAAGGAGGGTGAGGAGGTCGAGGAGGTGGAAAAGCATCGTAATAAGAGGAGGAAGTGTGGAGGGGGAGGTGGGAGAGAAGGCTGAGGAAGATCAGACCAGGAGCAGAAAGCAGCAGTGTAGTAGTGGGAAGATCGCTCATCTCGCGAGCCCTCCGCAGGCTCGCCGCCGTCTCTGACGGCGTACCGGATGTCCGGTAACAAAGTGCTCACACGGGGGGGGATGGCGGGGGGCTTCTTAGAGGCACCCCTGCTTCTCGGACGGCGCGGGCCTCACCTGTAGGAGGAGGAGGAGGAGGAGGAGGAGGAGGAGGAGGAAGAAGAGGAGGGGTGGGCCCCTCGGGGGGGCTTCTTAGAAGCACCCCTGCTTCTCGGACGGCGCGGGCCTCATCTGTAGGAGGAGGAAGAGGAGGATGAGGAGGAGGAGGAGGAGGAGGAGGAGGAGGACGACGAGGACGAGGAGGACGAGGAGGACGAGGAGGACGAGGAGGACGAGGAGGACGAGGAGAAGGTGGAGGAGGAGGGGGACGAGGAGGAGGAGGAGGAGGAGGAGGAGGAGGAAGAGGAGGGGTGGGCCCCTCGGACCGAGATGGGCCCCGCGGACGTGGGGCGCAGCCGCCGGGCATAGCCCTGGCCCGCCACGTGCTGCATCGCCATCGCGGCCGCCCTTCGCGCAGCCGCCTGCACCGGGCCGAGGCGCGCAGGCGGGCGACGCTGCGTCGTCGTCGTCTGACTACCTACGACGACGACGACGACGACGACGACGACGACGACGACGACGACGACGACGACGACGACGACGACGACGACGACGCAACGACGACGACGACGACGACGACGACGACGACGACGACGACGACGACGACGACGACGACGAGCACCACCCACCAAACCACCCCAAGTTCAACCCAACCCGAAGACCCGAGTTTGACCCGAATTTCGGGTTGGGGGGGGGGGTACGGGTCCCGTGTGCTTTTTCAGAGTGTTCCCCGACCCCCCCCGCTGGAAATCGAGGATAAATTTGGACCTTCGGGTTGGGTTGGGGTGGTTTGGTGGGTGGTGATCGTCGTCGTCGTCGTCGTCGTCGTCGTCGTCGTCGTCGTCGTCGTCGTCGTGGAGGACAATCTGGAGCATCGCCGGTGTGGCCGGAAGGACCCCGCTGCACCCGGCGATCCCTCGGCTCTGCTTGTGCCCTCGCTGCCCCCGCCAACGACTCCCTCTCGCACGGAAGAGCTCTCCTTGTTGGAGTCCATCGGCCTCGCTGCGCTCCGCGGGGGCCGATAAGGACTGAGCTGATGAAGTGCAGGTGGACGCGATCGAGGCCCTCGCCCATCCTGTGCCTTCGCTGCCCCCGCCAACGCCTGCACTAAAAGCAACTGCAAGGGAAACGGAGCCGCCCGCGCCCCAGGAGAGACAGGAAATCCCGCTCCCCTGAGCTTCTTGCCCGCTCGCTGCCTCGCCCTCCTCGCATCCTTCATCGCTTCTGGAGAGCGTTCGCTCACTCGCTCGCCTGGCTTGCTTGGCTCCCTCGTTCCCCTCGCTCCCCTGCTCCCTCTTTTCGGCGGATGGCGAGGGAAGGATGTGAGAAGGAGAAGGCCTTATCAGAAGGTTTGGAAATCGCCCCCCTTCTGAGAAGTTGTCCAAGCCTTCCCCGAAGACAGAAACAACTTCTCAGAAGGCGCGAGGGCTTCTGAGAAGCCCCGCCGACTTCTCAGAAGGCCTTCTCCTTCTCATTTCCCCCCCTCCCTCGCCGCCGATCTTTGCTCCGTGGCTCCATCGGCTCCATCGTCGTTCCCCTGCGACCTCGGGGGCGCACGGGAGACAAAAGAAGTGTGTTGTCCCTCGGCGATCAAATTGAGACCATAAAACGCTGCGTGGCAAGCTATCGCGTGTGCCGCCTCCCTAGTCTGAGCCCTCTGCATAAGGGCAGCCATTCTCTTAGTCTGAGGGAGTAACGAAGTTACCGATGAGCCTTCTGCAACCTCTGGATGAGGCGGCAGCGTGGCTGCAGAAGACAAATCAGCTGAAACCGTGACATTGCCACGACAGTGAGGGTACAGGCTATCATAGATCCTGCGGAGAGTGGTTGAAAGATGGCATCGGCTTCCGTGTACGCCCAGCGAACCAGACGTAAACAAACAGAGTCTTAGAAGACGGAAGAGGAGGAGAGTGGGGAGGAGGAGCGAGGACATAATATCTTCGCTCGAACATTGCCTCACAGTACATCCGAAGACGTAACAAGCCAGCGACTAGTTGCACTCTGAAGGTGCGAGCGCTGTCCGTGCCTGCGCCAGGCAGGCCCACCACGCACAGTCATCGGCGCCGCCTCCGCACGACCAGGACGTCCAGGCTATCCTCAAGGCCTCCAACAGGTTATACTCCTCCTCCTCCTCCTCCTACTCCTCCTCCTCCTCCTCCTGCAAGTCGAAGAGAGGTCGATACACTAAAGCACAATCACATGTTTTACGTCGGCGGCTAGGCAGAGTCACTGCGCTGGCGAGGAGAACCACATTCACACATGCACCCGCCCACACTGTCCGCCGTCGGGAGCGAGACAAAGATGTCCTCCTCCTCCTCCTCCTGCTGCTGCACACGCTCTGGAGGGCATTGTCCCGCAGCGTCCACCGCCGCGACGCCCGCGGCCCGCTGGGGGGGGTCCAGGAGGCACACCATCCCTCCCCTGCCTCCCCCCTCCTCCTCCTGCTCCTCCTCCTCCTGCTCCTGCTCCTCCTCCTCCCTGCAGCCACTGTGGCTTGAGCGGTCGCACGGCCTCGCCCGCCTCCTCCTCCTCGGACCTCGATGCCGGGAGCGGCTTCGACGCCGCTGGACGCCACCGCCGCGCGCCGGGCAGGCGGCCGCCACGAGGCGCGGCGGCCGCGCGGGTGCCGCGCCGCGCACTGCAGCGGCGGCCGCCAGCTCCGGCAGCTGTTCACAAATCGTCTAAACATCATTTTCCAAAGATAAGCAAAAAGTAATCACAAATTGGCCCCAGACGATCTCTTTACTATTTTCGATTATTCCCGCCTCAGAAGGGACAGGCCCGACGTAAGGCCGAGGCGACGTGGCGGGCGCCACGCCGCGCCTTGACGGCGCGGCGTGCCGGGGCAGCCACGCGTGGCCTCCCTCCCTCCCTCCCTCCTCCCCCTCCCTCCTCCCCCTCCCTCCCTCCCCCTCCCTCCCTCCCTCCCTCCCTCCTCCTCCTCCTCCTCCGCCTCCTCCTCCTCCTCCTCCTCCTCCTCCTCCTCCTCCTCCTCCCTCCTCCTCCTCCTCCTCCTCCTCCTCCTCCTCCTCCTCCTCCTCCTCCTCCTCCTCCTCCTCCTCCT
The DNA here is from genome assembly GCA_963575745.1 of Prorocentrum cordatum. NCBI lineage: Eukaryota > Dinophyceae > Prorocentrales > Prorocentraceae > Prorocentrum > Prorocentrum cordatum. Next base: position 563,326 of record CAUYUJ010012002.1, on the reverse strand, counting down.
CCGCCTCCTCCTCTCCTCCTCCCGCCTCCTCCTCCTCCTCCCTCCTCCTCCGCCTCCTCCCTCCTCTCCCCCCTCCCTCCCTCCTCCCTCCCTTCCTACTCCCTCCCGACCGCTCGAGCCGAGCGGCCGCGCGAGCGCAGAGGCTCGCTCGAGCCGAGCGGCCGCGGCGCGCAGCGCAGAGGGCCAGGCGCGGAGGCGCCTCCTCGGAGGGCCAGCGGGCGGCAGCGGCCCGCGCCGCGGGCAAAAGCTCGTGGCAGCCCGCTCGAGAAGCTGCTCTCGCAGCGCCTGGGCGCCCGCGGCGGGGGCGGCAGCCGCGACGGTGCGCGGACGGCTGCGGCCTGCGCAGGCCCCTTGGCCGTGCGGCTCGAGGCTGCCCAGGGGCAGGCCGGCCCAGACCCTCTGAGGCACCTCCCTGGAGGTCGTTGTTCTTGCTTCGCCCCGGAGGTCGTCGTGGTGGTCTCGTGGGGCCGCCGCCTCTCGCCATCGCCTGGGCCCCTGTCGAGGGCAGGTCGGTCCGTATGTCCATCTTTGCATCCTGCCCAGCGCTTCGGAGGCGCGCCTCCCCGGGCGGGGCCTGGCCTCCTCCTCTTCCGTCTCATCCCGCCCTCTTTCTCTCTCTCTCTCTCTCTCTTTCTCTCTCTCGCCCTCCTTCGGTGGCAACTCATGGGGGCCTCCCCTACCATCTTGTTGGCTCTTGCGAATCGACGCTAATCGACGCCAGTCGACGCTAATCGACGCTGACTCGAGGCTAATCGAGGCTAGCCGACACTACATCGGCTCTACTTCATCGACTCCCAGACGCTAATCGACGGTAGATAAAGACGGAATTCAGAGGATATACCAGGCTCCCATGAATTGCTACCGAACCCTCCGTACTCATTCGGAATCGTTCTTCCGCCTTCCTTCTTCTTCGATCCACCACCCACCCTTGCAGCCAGCATGGCATCGGCCCCTGCCTCAACCCATCTCCCCGTGCAGTGGACGGGAGGGGTCTGGGCACCATTGGCAGGCCCAAGAAAGCTGCAGCTATGGAGCGAAATGTTCCGGAACTCCCCGTGCTGCTGTGAATCTCGCAAGCCCAGGGTTTGCAATGTCATGCTCCTGGGGGCCCCGGGGACCACGGGACCAGCGACTCTTCACAGCGTGGACGCGCAGAGGTCTGGCCCACTCCCCCCCGACCAATTTTGCATCCAGAGTCGTTTCCTGACGGTACGGGGGCCGGGCGGGCACCCCCAGAGATCGAAAACGGCCGCAAGCGACCCGTCGCGACTCCTTGGCGGCGAGAGGAGGTCTGGGGAGGACGGGTGAGGAGCAGGACGCCGACCTCTCGGCCCCTTCCGCCGGACCGGTGCTTCGTCCCGGACATAATCTTATTGACGGCCACGATGCCGGGCAGGGGAGCCAGAAGGCCGACGACCACGAGAAGCTTCCGTCCAGAGGTTTCGGGCGGGTGCCAAGGGGGGGTGACCCAAGTGTGTGGTGAGGTACTTCGGGGCTTCTTTGGGGCCCTCTTGGCTCCCAAAGGACTCCTTCACTGGACCTTGCACGGCCCTTTTCTTCACCACGAGGAGGAGGAGGAGGAGGAGGAGGAGGAGGAGGAGGAGGAGGAGCTCTTCGGGCCACCCCCCATGAGCAACCGCCCGATCCTCTGCGAAGCGCGGCATGCCTGGGCCTCTCTAAGATGAAGCCAGGATCGGGGCAAAATTTGACCGGGATAAAAATCATGCTCGGTTTTTCAAATCACCGGGGGCGCCGCCGAACGGGCCTGCCACGCCTTGGGCGCCATCGGCTTCGCGAGGGAAGAAATGCGCCCCGGCGCGGGTGAAGACACGGCGCGTATTTGGCCACGCGCGCCCCCGAGGGAATTCAGCGCCAAGCGCCTTTCACTCCAGAAGGCCCGACGTCAACAAAACAAGCTCGAGGCCCCAAGGGGGGCCCAAGGAGGCGGACCGCCAAAACAATCACGCAACCAACGCAACGAAAAAGCACGAACATGCCAAAAAGCGCGTTACGCAGTCACCTCTTCGGCCACGCAACACCGCGATAATGCCCAAGAAGGCATTGGAAAAACAGTCCCGCGCGCGGCCAGGCGACTTCCCCGCGCCGCCCCAAGGTCACCGAAGCGCGCCGAAATAACCGTAGAGAACACCCTGGAAAGTCTTTGGGAAGTCCCCGCGCCATGCAAGATCCGCCGCCGAACAATCTCGCGGACACCCAGCGCGCGCGCGCGGGCGTCCACCATGGATGCCCAACTCCGGTTTCCGAGACAATCGCGCGCAACCGCCTGGGGGCCTCGGCAACCTCGCGATTGGCCCAGGGGCACGCGGGCCCCAGGGAATCGAATACCGAGTTCGCAACTCTGGAAGCATCGGGCGCGGCGCCAGCCAATCGCTCGTCTCTGGCTGACAGTAGGACGCCTGGAAACCCGGTAAAACCTAAGGAACCGCTTTCCAGAGATTCACAGAACCAGAAACCGGGGCGCGCCAAATTCTCGCGTCCGAACTTCTCTGAGAATCTCTGAAAATCTCTGAACGTGCCACCCCGCGTGAAACATTCCCATAAACCCACAACCTCGGAGCTGGCCGAAACTCTCTGAGAGTTTTTCGGCCCGCGAAATTTGGCGCGCCCGGATTTCTGGTTCCGAGATTCTCTGAAATCGCGCTGCGGCGGCGCCCAGCAGGTCCTCGCGCGCCCAGGGTGGGGGCCGTGGACATCGCGGGCCGCGATGGTCCCGACCGCGAGGTCCTTCCTCCTGCCCCTCGACGAGTCCACGCTCATGGACACGCTCTCTGCGCTGAGCGTGGACCGCGCCATCCGCCGGTACTTCTGCGCGACGACAGCCAACTGGCCGCCGAAGGACAAGGCGATTTTTCTCCGAGCTGCGCGTGCCACCGAAAACGTACAATAGCCCGGGCTCGGGGAGAAACACTTTCGAAGCATTTTCAAGCCGCCAGCGTCGTGGCTGCCGACCCGCCGCGCGCCGACCGAGAGACGAGCTGGGTCCGCTACGTCTACGGCGGCGGGCGGGCGCCCAAGAGCTGTCGCCGCGGTGCGCGCGGCGGGGCGCCCGCCCAACTGCAACCGCAAATGCGGCCTCCATGGCGCCACAGGCGTAGTAATATTGCGACCCATTCTCGGGCCCTCCATCAGCGCATTGGCCAGCGCCCAAGTCGCTGAAACGCAAACCTACTGCGCCCCCCGTGCAAGCCGCGCACCCGCTCACAATGCTCGTGCACACCAGATTTTCTGCCCGCCCTCAACAGTTGAATGAGCGCCCATGTGTTACTAGGGCTCATCAAGCCCTCGAACACTCTTTGGGAACTTCTGCGAATGCGCGCGCTACGCTCCACAAATCGGCGTTCTATTTTTCTCTGGAACTCTCCCAAAATCTCTGGTTCCGATTTGTCCCGATCTCCCGCTCAACTGACTCTCCGCCCACGCGCGGCGGCTCGGCGGCAGCGGCGGCTCGGCGGCCTCTGCCCCTCCGGCCCCTGCAAAATGCCCCCTCTCTCTAGGGAGCTCGGGCCGACAGGAGCGGCGGCGGGCGCGCCGAGGCGAGCGCTGCCCTGCTGCTGCCTTCGTGCCGCCGCAGGACTGGCCAGGGGGAATGCTGCGAGGAGGAGTAAGGGGAGGAAGGGGAGGAGGAGGAGGAGGAGTGAGGAGGAGGAGGAGGAGGAGGAGGAGGAGGAGGAGGAAGAGGAGGAGGAGGAGGAGGGTGAGGAGGAGGATGAGGAGGAGGAGGAGGAGGAAAGAAGGAGGAGGAGGAGGAAAGGAGGAGGAGGAGGAGGAGGAAAGGAGGATGACCAAAGTAGACCTGGGACACACTAGCGATGCTGCAATAAACCCTGCCTCCACGCTTCCTCTTCATAGGTCCCTACACATGTAGATATTTGCAGGGAGGGTCCCATTGAAAATCATCATCAAAGAATTCTCAATCGTGCCGAGCGCCGCGGATCAACATGACGGTTGCGTACTGAGAAGTCTCAAATCGAGCTGAAACGCTGCTCCTCGGACTGCGACCACACGAACCACTGGAACGGTTGCAAACGATTCAAAAGAACGTGCAAGGCGCCAAAACGAAAACCACATGTTGACAAGGAACCGCCCCATCCGTGAACATGTTGCGAACTTTTGAAACGAATGCGCGCGGCGCGAAAGCGACCATCGCGCCGCGCGCGACACAAACGCAATGATCACATTTTGAAAACGACCCGCCCTCCACCCGAGAAGCTGCTGGACGATTTGAGTATGAAATGTGCGCGGCGCAGGGGCGAGTGCTACATGTTGAAAATCACCCGCCTTCCATCGTTGAAACTGTTGCAGAAGTTGAGCACGAATGCGAGCGGCGCTAAAGCGAGAGCCACATTTTGAAAGCCACCCGCCCAACATGTGTCAAGCGGTTGCAGCTTTCATATTCCAAACTCATGAATGGTGGGGCTGTTTCAAGTGAAACGTACGGCCCGCTCTACCGACACGTCGGGGGGGCGACATGGAGCACATACTTATTGCATAAGAAGAAGAGAAAAGGGTGTGGAAAATGAGAAAGGGGAGCAGGAGAAGGACAAGGACAATAACGCTGAACGTTTGTTTCGCCGCACGCACTCCACCAGCAACTGACGCGCATGCGTTACTCTCGAAAGTGCCCCGCGGGCAACGGCCTCGGATGTGCCGTTCGCGTGTCCACGGGGAGCGCTGAACTTTTCAGGCGCTCCAGTAGTGGCCTCGCCTTCGAGGATCGAAGGAAGGAGTTGTCTTTTCCTCCTCGGCGGAAGGCGGCGGAAAGCGGCGTGGAAAGCGGCGGAGGCAAAACGACGGCGGCTCCGAAGGCGGAACCCAACGGAAGGCTGGCTACAGGGAACCGGCGGACAGAAGAAATGAGCCCCCAAAAAACGGAAACGGTTTTGGGTGTGGGGTTTCCAGAATCGGCCTCATCCGATGATGCGCCGCAAGCGTAGGGTTTCTGGATTCGGCCGCATTCGGTTACTCACCGCAAGCGCTCCGACAGCAGCTAACATGCATGCGTGACTCTCGAAACTGCCGCTGCCAACGCCCTCTGAAGTGCGGTGGCCAACGTCCTGCCCGAGAAGGAGCGCTGGCAAAGTACGACAGCTTCTGTTCTGGCCGCGGCGCGCCCTGGCCACGAACGCGCCCCCCGACGCAGATTTGAGAAGCGGCCCAGCAACCGTGGAGGCCAAGAGGCCTCCACGGGAGGGCCTCCATGGAGCCCCTCCTGATGGGCCGTGGAGGCCAAGAGGCCTCCACGGGACAATATGGAACCCTCCTTGCCACCTGCTCCTTGTCGCACACACGATGGACCTCGCGCGCTCCAGGTAACCTCTTGCCACCATTTCCAGCGGGGTTCCTCCCAAGTGTCCTGGCAGTACGGGGGCGTGTATTTCCTCGGGCTGTCCTCGTGCAGGCTGCGGACGGAGGCTGCTTTTCCGTGGCTTGGCGGCCGCGCGCACTCCAGGTCGAATGAGCTCTCCCACCCGACCACGTCCCCGAGGTGCCCCGGTCCGTGGATCCGGGGCGCCCGCCAGGCGCGCAGAACGGCCCGCAAACCGCTCGCGCCGAAGACAGGGAAGCGGAGTCGGGGGAATGGGAGCCTGACTCGAACCTTCAAGGCTGCGGGGCCAACGGCGGCGCCCAACGCATTCCCCCCCCGCCTAGCTTCCACATAACCTGAAGTGAAACAGTACATACACTTCCCGCCACCGTCTACGCGCCTTCAACCCGCGCGGGGCGCGACACGTTTTGAGTGCAGTGGCGACCTATGCCCTGAACTTGTGCGGAATGCGAGCGATTTCTGCCCCCCCCCCACAGTGCCTGTCCCGGACATTGCGGGGGCGATGTGTCGTCGCGACCTCTCTCGAGCGCGGACGAACGAGTTGTGGGTGAAAGTACTCTTGGCCAGGAGACGCTGCTTCGCGCAGAGCGCGCGCGACCTCCGGCGAGCGTCCTCGGCGCGGACACGCCATCTCGCGCGGGGCGCGAGCGATCCTGCGCATGTCTTACGCGACGCTGGGGCTCAATCGGCCTCGCCCGAGGGCTCGTCGTCGGGGCGCGGCGGAACCTGGGCCGCGCCCGCGGAGCCCACGTCCACACCTGGAGGACAATATGCATTGGGGCACGGGCCCGGGGCCCGCGGCCGAGGGCCCCTGAGCCGCCCGCAATTCTGTGAGCTTGGAGAAAACATTCAAAAACATGGGGCCAACATCGAAGACGTGAAATGTGGATCTCACTGGAAGACAGTATGCGCCCCAACTTCGAGGTTGGAAAATTAAGTTGTTCAACCCCACAAATCCAAAGAGTACTTGCAAACGTGCAGAACACATATGGAATTTTGAAACGTGACAGCGAATGTGAAAAGCTTCGCCCAGTTTCGTTTGTCGTGATAATTTAAACGAACGCTCGGAGATTTCTCAAAAAAAAAACTGAACATTGAACTTGTGTAAATCTACGTCGAAACAGATTATCCAGATTATGGGGCTTCGAACAAATTGTTGCTTTTGTGATTGGTCTGGAAGCTCGAAACAATTTGGCGACGACATGAACCATGTGCCCCAGACTCGTGACTTGGAAAAAGAATAAGCCACGCATGACTAGTTTGGGAAACCGTAGGCACCCGGGGGCGCCCCAGCCACTCTGGCGCCTCGGCCGCCCGGGCGCCCCGGCGTCACCCGCGGGCGCCGCGGCGTCGCCTCCGAGCGCCCCGGGAGGGCCCCGGCCTTGCGGAGGCCTGGGGGCCCTCTGGTCCGCCCGCGCACGTGACCAGGCGCGCGGGCCGCGCCCGCGTCTTGCACGGCTGGCCGACCATGCGCCCAGGATCCTCGCGGCGAGCGTCGCGCCGCGCAGCTTTTACCTGTGCAGGCCCGCGCTCGCGCCCAACAGTAATTAGAGTCACTATGCGTTGCTCGCGCGAGAGAAAAATTGAAATGACATATCCTGTCATTGAAGGGACAATCTCATACATGATAAGTTATTGTGCCTGTTGCATCAGTATGCATGTCTTCCTTTCCTCTCTGAAGAGTACTGAGTCCCAGAGCACAGCTCGCTGTCAGCATCATCGTACGCACAGTAGCGCACTCATGCTGTGAAAGCGTAATCCAGTCACTCTCACTCGTAACTAGGGGCGCACTGGTCCGAAAAGACGAGGGTAAAGAGCGGTGGTCTTCCAGTAGCCTTTGCTCTCGCGCATGTCGTGGGCACTCGGCGAAGGCATGGCAAAAACTCGGGGTCGCCGCCCCGCAGTGCTTACATGGTAGTCCTGTCCTTCTGCGTGTCTCTGATGTCACCGCCCCCGATCTGACGACCGCCAGCAACGTGCGATCTTCCTCGCTCAGGGTACTGAATCATTTGTTATATGTTTTGCTTGAGGGCGCGTGGACATCAACATCATCAATCTCCTGTGCGTCGCGTCTTGTGCGCACCACTTGCTGGAGACAGCGGATGCGCGCAATACTTCTGAGGGCGCGTTGGGCAGCTTTGCTGTTGGTAGTGAACTGCCAGTTGTCACCGACGAGCATCTCACTGCATCCCGGATCCTGCAATCGTCATGCGAGTCGACTTGTAACACAGCGCCCTGAGTGGGCGAATATCGGGTAAAAGAAAGTCCCCAGTACCCGAGCGTATGCTGAGAGCGTCCTGTCCTAGAAATCACTCCAGACCACTCTCTCATCAATCAACTTCTGTAATCCCAGAATAGCAGCCGAGTGCTCTTGAGAAAATTGGATACTCTGCGCCCAGTAGCGGCCAACGCACCGCAAACTCGAGCTTGTCCTCCACGCAGATCTGCACAACAGTCTGGCAAAACGTCGTGGAGGTTGCGTCGCAACGGGCAGTGCCCATGCCAAAGGGGCCTCACATATTCATATGCCAGTCTGAGACGTACTTGATGACTGCCAGGGATGGCCCCCAGCACGGATATCGCGGTCTCGAGCTTCTGCCACCCGCCCCTCGGAAGTATAGGGACTGCGTGGTCTGTCGGCGTCGCCAGTATTCCGAGGTGCTCCACTTGGAAAGGAACAGGGTCGTCGATACTCCGGCGTTGCCTCTTGCTCTGGTTCTCGCTGTAGCCGGTGGACGTGTCGAACTGTTGGGTCATCAACAAGTCTGCATCGGGGTCATCGGTGTTCTGGGCAACCAAACTTCTGTCATCCATGAAGGCATGGCCTTGGGACGTCGGTGCCCATGACACCAGCGTCGATATGAACGTACATGGAGCCGCGCTGTCGCCCTGGGGCAGGCCTCTGCACGGATCCAGCGGTGGAGCGAGCTCACCCTGGATAGAGCAAACCCGTGGGCCCTTCCACGCGGCGTAGCATGTGTACATAACTGCGTAGGGCATGGCTGAGTGGTCAGCCGCTTCCAAAGCCAGGTCGTGGTCCACCTGGTCGAAGGCCGCCGAGGAGGTCCATCTCCGCGCCGCACTGTCCTTCTGAGCAATCTTTCAGCCACTTTGACACTGCATGCACCGCCGACGTGTGTCGGCGATTGGCCCACTGCAAGTCTGGAGGGAAGCCGAAGCCGTTGACAGCGCCCGAAGCCCGGCGCGCATCTGCACAGATCCGACCGAGATAGGTCGGGTGGCCTCCTCGTACTTTGGTATGCCAGCCACGCGCCAAGGACAAAATAGCGCGCAGTACTTCCTGGGGCAGCCGCCCACGTAATTCAACTGCCTCTTGAGACGTAGTCACCAACAACTCGCACAGCTCTTCGATGACGGTGGGGTAGATCTTTTCCAACGCCTTCAACTCACGACTCGTCCAGGCGTCCAGTCCTGGGCATCCTTTGGCTTGACGGACTGCGTGCGCGAAGGTGTCGAGCGACGGCATCCAGTCCTGAGGGTACGTTGACTTCGGGAAGGCCACGGCCGATGCGTGTTGCCTCCAGGCGGCGACGTAGCCCATGTTGTCGTAGCTCTCTGGTTCCAATGCTTGGCCCACTGCTCTCGCATATCTGCTGCTGCATGGGCTGGTGCTGGTTGGCCACCCTTGAAAAGAGGGGCAGCTGCTTTCCACACTTCGTTGCTTCAGCTCGCGAAGCGCTGTCGCCACTGTGCGGTGGTCCTGTGCTGCATCTGAGCCTGCTCGACGGTGATTCCCTGCGAGAGACAGTCCAGCGCGCCCGAGTAAGTGCATATGCCAAATGCTGTGACCCGAACCAGTCCGTCGAAAGCCGCGGCGGCCAACTGTGTGTAGCGTTTCGGCTCCAGCGTAGTGGTACCTGGAGTGCCTTGGCGTAGGTGTTCTGCGAAGCGCCGATGCAGACGATGGAGGCGTCGCAGTGCGATGGTCTCGTCGGGTCTGTGGGCCGGCGAGTGGGAGGTCGGGCGCGAGGTTGGTTGCGAACCTTTGCCTCGTTCAGCTTCACATTCAACAGAGAGCACCCCTCGTTCGACTGCCAGAAGCATTGCCTTCTCCGCCCTCCTGTGCCAGTAGTGCCAGCGCTCTACCAGAGGTGGGCCGGTAGCGTCGTTCAAGTCGCGGGGCGGGCCCGCCTCTTGGTCAAGTAATTCTTGAAGTAAGGCTTTCTCCCCGTCGTTGGCGTTGCGCTCAGGTGTATATGAGGCCGTGCCGCTTCAGACGGGTAGGCGTTGGATTGACATGTGTAATATTCAGCACGTACCCCACAAAAGCATGATGAGGGATGCCAGATAACAGGTGCGCGGTGATCTGCTCTGGTGCAACTCCTTCTCCCCGCAGCAAGGCTCTCGTTGGACAAGTGCCTGCTGCCGTGGTGGAGGTCTCTGTGCCCAGCCGCACCGCCCTCAAGTGCCATCTCGCGGTCAAGGCCGAATAGAGAGGGCGCCAATTGAGATCGCTTTTCACGTTGACTGACTGGGTGGCCCCTGCGCCCCAGAGATTGGACATCTTCAAAGGCGTGCTGGAACCACCCTCTGTCCACATCCACGGGGCCGTAGACCGACAGGAACGTAGCGGCAGCACAGCGTACCCAACCATACGATGGCCGAAGTCTTTGTGGCGGAGGACGGTGATCTTGCCGAGAGAGCGACGCCAAAATATAGCGCATCCTCCCTGTCGAACTGTCCCCCGAGCCTGTGTCGGTGGTGGGTCTGGGCAGGCTATGCTCCACCCGAATCTAATGGCGTTTTGAAAATCCAGCGTGGTCGAAATTCGTGGTGCCGTGTCTCCTGGAGGCATATGACCGTCGCGGTTGATACGGGCAGAGTCTCCAGGATGGTGACCAGCCTGGCCTTGGTAATGCTCGTGGCATTGATGGTACATACTTTGAGCTTAGTGGAATCAGAGCCTGGAGCTCTCACGTCAGACAGGTCGGCAAAGTCGAGCTCCTCCTCCTGCTTAGGTCGCTTGGACTGCGCCTGACTCGGGCTCGATGCGCACTCAAGATCAGGACTTAAGCTTCTTCCAGCATGTGGCTGCCCAGCGCGTGGCGACTGAGCCTGCGAAGCAGACGTCGGCAAAAGCCTGTCGCGACCAGGACTTGCGCTCTGCGCGCCATAACTTTGGGGACTGGCAGAGGGGGGCCCAGAGACAGGTCCTTCGCCAGTGCGTTCTAACTCCTGCTTCAGGCGCTTCGTCTGAGGCCCAGCGCGTGGCGACGGTGCCTGACTTGGGCTCGAGGAGCGCCCGAGATCAGGAATTGCGCTCTGTAAGTCGTGGTTTCGAGAACTGACAGAGGGGGGCCCAGAGACGGATCCCTTGCCGGCGCGTTCTAACTCCGCAGTGCGTTCCAGTGCGAAGGCACCTGTGGCCGAGGCGGTACAGGTAAACGCTGGGAGTGACAAGGGTGAACCAGTAGCCGCTGTACCTGAGGCCAAAGCTGTGCAGGTATACGTAGGCGTTGGCGAGGTTGAACCAGTAGCTGAAGCCCGTGAAGTGCGGGCACGTTTAGCCTTCAGTGTGGGACTCGAAGGGCGCGCAGGATCTGCATCAGGAACTTGGCGTGCATGAGCAGCGCCCGCTGCAGATGCAGCGTTTGAGCTCCGATCTGCAAGTGCAGTCTTTGAATTCTGTCGTGCTTTCTTGGACGGCGGCAAGTCCGGCAGATCCGATGGGCGTGAACCTGAAGCCGTGCCCGCTGAGGCTGGGGAGCTCCGCGGTGCCGTCGTACTCGCTTTAGTCTTCTGTCTCCTGCTTGCTGGTGTCGGCTCCTGCGAAGAGCGCCCTCCGCACAGGAGCGGATCCCGTCAAGATGTGGTCGGGAGACTGTGGGCCGCGGGCTTCTTGCAAACCGGCGCTCGCTTGAACACCGTCGGCAGACCCTCGGCTTCTCGACGTAGCCTCTCCTTGCGGTCGTGCTGCTTCCGACCGTGGCGCTTGTGGTACTCGGCGTCGTAGCCTGGGGCCTTGGAGGCCCTTTTCCAATGCTGCTTCGCCGTCCTCGCGGAGTCGGCGACTCGCTTCTTGGCAACCTCGTCCCCCGCGAGTCTGGCCAGGCCCGTCTGGAAGGTCACTCCCTCTGGGCGCCGCTTGCAGGGGTTGACTCGGAACTTGGCAAGGCAGAGCTGCCTGCCACACTGGATGCAGACGTACTGTGTGTTCATCATACGCTTGTGCTGCACGCTCCTGGCCGAGTCCTCTCCAGGGTCGCAAGTGACCTCGAGCAGCGTAGGTGTGAGTTCGGCCCTCCAGAGCAGGAGGAGCTTCCAGGCCTTGTCCCGCTTGGCCTTGTTCATGGCCGCGACACTCAGTCCTCCCTTTCCCAGTCGGTGCTGTCGTACTTCAGCTGGTTCCTAAGGTGGGTCTTCTCCCTGGCATACTCGCCAGTGCTCCTTGACCTCGGTCCACATCTGCTGGTTCGTCAGGAGTGGGTTGGGGGTCCATTTGCCGCAGGGGCCATGCCAATGCTTGTGTGGGTCGGCCAGTGTCGGCAAGGGAGACGGCATCGGGCCGTGATTCAATATGCTGCCGACTCGCCTGGACAAGATGGGTCTCGTCTTGGGCGTAGCGATTCCAAATATTGTCTGCGCCCGTCGCGTCGAAATCGATGCCCGAGACGGTGTCGGCGCACCAAAGATGGCCATAGCCACGTCTGAAGAAAACGATCTCGAGAACAGGGACTTTTTTGATATAGCTGGAGTCAGCGGAGCAGCACGATCAGCGTCGTCATGCCCCCGAGGTCCAGCCTTCTTCTGCGAGGTTTCCCCCCGCCCGTGAAGTGATGGGGATACGGCCTGGCATTATTCCTCCAGTCAACGTCGACTTCAGGAGGTACAGGTGCAGTTCCAAACAGTAGTTGAAACTGTTTGTCAACCAGAGTCATCCAGCACTTGTGCTTCGTCTTGATCGCGGCAGGCGCCGAAAACAGTGCCCACCCTGTACCTTGCTTTTCCAGATCAAGGAATCACACGCGACTGCCGCCGCTGCTGCCTTGATGGGCGTTGAAGTAGCATGCGTTCCCGCCTTGGCTTGGTCGTCAGCCTCCTTCTGCGGTACCTTCTGCTTGAGCATCTCTGCGGCGACCTTCGCTCGAAGTGCTGCATGGATCTTCCCGCCTGGGCCGAGGTCGGCCTCCGTCGGCATCTTCTTCCCAGCCTTGCCTCCCGATGGCCGAGGTGAATTGAAATAACTGCCCGCCAAGACATAGAAGCAATCCGCCTTGCCTCCACACTCTCGCTGCTTGAAGTATGCTTCCCATGGAGCGTTAGCAGGTGCAGACTGTCTAGCCTCCTTGGGTCGAAGATTTCCATCTCCACCATTCTCCGCGTTCGTAATTGGTGTGTCACCGTCAGAATCAGGGTCGGCCTCCTGGGGAGTCACAGCTGGTGCTCCAGGCTGGTGCCGGGTAAAGCTCGGAGTGCCCCAGGCCGTTTCGGGTGACTTCGTCGGTGCCGGCATGGAGCTCCCGCGACGCGGCTCCGCTAGACTAGCCATCACCCCTGATCAGAATTCCAAAACTCTGCCAATTTCCAATTGCTCAGGATTTACACGAATGAACCAGCGTCTCGTGCGACAACGTGCGATGCTGTTGACATTCTTGAAACCACGGTCGAGTGTCCACATATCACCCCACCCTCTTGGGACCATGATGTCGGCGTGCGTTGAAGAAGCCATCGGGGTTGTATGTCAACCGTCGCAACTTTGGCCGAAATCACCTCGAGGGAGCTGTTGCCCGAAGGTCTGTATACAAGTCGTCCTGCAGCTGCTCGCGTAACTGCCTGCGCCCTCTTGAAGTAGTCCGCGGCCTGCTCGTCATCCCTGAGCCTATGCCACGGAGGGGCCAGGGTAGTCCCCTGGCGATTGAGAAAAACTCCATCTGGCAAGGACCTTCTGGCCCATCGCAGGATCTGGGCTGGGACCAAGGTGCCCCCCCCCCCCACCTTTGGCCCCGACTGCGACGTCTATGTTCTCCCATCCGTCGAGCTTGGTGTCTTCGTCGAAGAGCACGTGCGTGGCCGTCGCGGTCGGGCGCCCCCTGGCACCGAACCATTCCACCACGCTGCCGTACTCATTCCGACCCTTACAAGCGATGGCTGGTGGTGTCTGAGGGGCGTAATAGTTGTCTTTGATACGTGCTGCCTGCCACGCCGAAGATGATCCCATGGATGTCGAAGCAGCTTGTACGTACTAGGCGACGTCGTGGCACTTTGCCCCGTGCCCTTGGTCGCGGTATACTTGTTAGACTTCTTACTCTTTGGCGAACTGTCCTCGAGCAAGTACCTGAGCGTTGCGATCATCTCTTTGTGGGTGGGAGGCTGATCTTGTTCACCCGCCTGGCGAATGAGGCGCTTGAGTCGAACCAGCAGACGTGGATCCCGTCGTCTGTCAGTCTTCTCTTGGACACGATCAGGAGATCGACGTTGTGGCTTCTTTCTGGGTCGTGTTCGATTGCTCCAACGGACTTGGCCCGCCAAGTCTCGCAATCGCTCTTCCAAGAGTGCCAGTTGGGTCTGCATCGTCGCTTTGTGGTTGCCCCCGCGCCGCTGCGAGTGCATGCCGCCGCGTCCTCCCGCTAGAAGCGGGACTGAATCTGAATCAGCATCTGAAGTGTCGACCTCTGGCTCGGTCAACTGGCGCAGCTCCGTCGTCCTCGGCGCCTCCACTACCGCGGCGGTCACCAGGGGCATGTCGTGCTGCTCCTCGTTCTGGGACACCTCCGTGACGCGTTCGCAGTACTCCGCAGCGGCGGAGGCCGCCCCATCAACCTCGACGAGGAGAGGTGCACGTTGACCGCGCGGGCGCCGCGGGCGCGCGGCGCGGGCGCCGTTCCGGCGGGGCGACCGAGGGGCGAGGTCATAATCTGGCCCTCCCTCCAGCGCGACGCTCCCGCGCGCGCCCCCCACCCCCCCTCCCCCAGCCCCCCGCCTCCCCTTTCGACTGGCAAAATCTGCTGCAAGTTTCCTCGGCAAGTTTTTCCCCGCCCCGGCCAGCAGGGCTCGAGCGCGCGCGCTTGAACGCCCTCCCCAGATTGAGAGGCTCGGCCCGCTCAGTGCGAGGCCGACCGGATCCACGAGCGCAGGCTTTCACGATGAAACTTACGTAAGCCGTCGCGTCCACTGAGAGGGATGACATAGTAAGCATGGCGCACTGAAGCAAGGAGAGAACACATGCATCACCCATGGGCAAATAAGATTTCGGCCGAGCGAGAGGGCGAAGATGGCAATCAACGGCAATCATGTGCTACAGTGATGCGACATGCTGCTGCGGGGCTTCTCTGCGCTGCGACCCACCTCCGCGGGGCCCGAATGCGAAAGCGCATTGGATTGCCTCATCACTGGGGGCGAGGATGACGCGGGCGGCAACTGCGCGTTCAGACGGCCAGCCGGCGCCGCGTCCCCGGGGCCAGCTCTTGTCATCATTATTGCCGCCGGCTCCGAAGGCCCAGGGCCGGGCTCAAAGCGCACCCCGCCCCATGCCGCGCGCGCGTGAAAAGCGCGCCCCGGAGACAAGCGTGGCCGCGGCAGTGGGCAATGGGGCGCGAGGGGGGCCCGCGCCCGTCCGCCCTGCCTGCTTCCGCTTGGTGGGCGTGACCGAATGGCGCTCGCCTGGGTGATCATGTCACTCTGCATGCTACCGGCGGCCTCCACGCGCCCAGTTCACCCGCGGGGCCAGACTCGGATGGCGACGCCGCGAGAAGCAAGAAGGAGACTGCGGGGGGGGGGGGGGGGGGCGAAAGGGAGAGGGGGAAGATCCAACAAAAACTGCTTTCACTCACGTCTTTCGCCTCGGCGGTGTCATTGGAGGCGTCGCTGCAGCTTCGCGCGTCGCCTCGGTTTGCGCCTGGGGGCCCCCGAGAAGTGCGCGCGCGCTCGCCCTCCGTCTCGGCGGCGGCGCCGGCGGCGTCGCTCGGCGCCGCGCCGCAGCCCCTCGCCCAGCAGCGGCCCCGCCCCAACAGGGCGCCCATGCATGCGTTGACAATCAACTGCGACACTCCCGACCACAGAGGCCCCGCGAATCCCATCCAAGATCTGGCTGTCACGCCCATAGCCAGTGTCGCCGGAAACTGAACGCGAGAAATGATGCCCATGGACGACCACAGAGGCGACCGACGTCGGATGCCAGAAACCTGCCGCCACGCCAGCGCGCGCGGGCGGCCGTCTGCGGCCACCACGCGCCCACCGCGCGCGCGTCGGCGCTCAGGGAAGACGGCGTTGCAGAGGGTCGGTGGAGCACCCCAAGCAAATTGAGGTGCGCATGCGCTGTTTTCCCAAGGGTATCCTTGTGGTCGCTGGGCAGGGCCCCGCCGCGAAGCAGCGCCACCTTGTCGCGCCGCTGCTGATCTGGCCGCATCTTGGCGATCTCCTGCCGCCGCGCGCCGCAATCCAATTGCGGCCTGCCTCGGATGGCCACGCGCCCCCTGCGCTCGGTGGTGAACCCAAGCACCTGCGCGGCATTGTCACGCGTAACCTCGGTGACGATGTTCGAGAACAGCGGCTCCAAGTGCGCCGGGGCAGTCCCGCCGTCGGCCCCGCCAGGCGCAGCCGCGCCTGCAGGCCTGGGCCTCGCCGAGCCCTGCTGGAGTAGGACCCGCTTGATCTCCTCCACGTTCAGGCCTGCGCGCTTGGCCGCGCCCCCTAGCGCGGAAAGCCCGCCGCGGGCGTTCGAGACGCCGGCGCCCGGAGCCTGGACCTGCGCTGCCGCTGCCTTGAACGCCTCGCTGTGAGATATGTCCTGCTCGAAATTGCCGTGCCCGGGTCCTTCCGGAAGAACTGCGCTGCCCGCGCCGCCAGCGTCGGCCAAGAATTCGGCCTACGGCGCTGCCGACGTCGGGCGCGAGCTCGGAGAGACGCTGGAGGACCTGCTCCATGCGGGCGTCGCCATGTCGATCCTCTCCTGGCTGCGACGGCCCGGCTTGGGCGCCCCAGCCTGAACAGCGGACCTCAATGGTGCCCGCGAGCTCCCGCGCCGGCTGCTGAGCGGGCTGCTGAATGGGTTTTGCCCGCCGCTGCCGGGGCGCCGGCCGCTGCGCTGCCTCCGCCTGGAAAGCCGGCGCCTCGCCGATGCGAGTAAAGTGCGACAGCCCGGTCACGCCCGCGATTGTCTCGTTGATCTGCAGCTGGCCCATTTTCAAGGGAGGGTTCCGGCGCGCCGCCGGGGTCGCCGAGCGCGCCCAGCACGGCGCCTGGCCCCGCCGAGGCTCTCCCCAGCGGCGGTCGCTGTCCTCTCCGCCCTTGCCGCCGCATGCCGCCCTGGCCGCTGCCAGGGCGGTCGGTCCAATGCGACTTGGCCGGGCCCCGGCCTGCGGAGTAAGTCGCTGAGGACAAACCCTCCTTCTCGGCCGGGGCCAGTGCGCTTCGATATCCACGCGTGACCCGCACCAGCACGAGCGCGCGTGAGATGACGTCGCGAGATGTAGGCGGAGGGGGGATGATCGAAGAAGCCCAAACGCGCGCGATGCATCTCCGCGCGTATCCCCTGCGAACCACATGCGTAATCCCACTGGCTCTTTGGGGCGCAGGTGGTTTGGGGCGTTTCCTCTTCCACCCCCCTCTTCTCCTTGGGGGAGGGGCTTGCCCCCCCCCCCCTCCCCCCCCCCCCCGCGCCCCCTCGCCAGATCTGGGCGGGGCGTTCCGCGAGTCGCGTGGGCGTCCAAAGCGGCCTCGGCGAGCAAGCCAAAATCATTTGTTGAACATAGCTTTTGGCCCAATGTTGGCCTCGCGGGGGGGGCAGCGCAACGTGGGAATCCCTCTCTTCTCTGATCGATCTCCCCCGAGATCGAGCGCGCCCGAGGCTCGCAAGGGCGCCCCAAGAAAGCGCCTAGAGGTGGCCAGGGAGCCCCAAGAGCCCCTCAATATGCCCCCAGGATGCCCACAAAAGGCCCCCAAGAGACCCCAACGAGGCCCCCAGAGGCTGCCCAGAGGCGCCCAAGACGCTGCAAGATGCTTCGGCGACGTTGCCAAAATCATTGGTTCAACCTCGGCGTTAGCCACATTCTGGTGCCCTGGAGAGGGACACTGCTGCACGCGATTCCAACAGCGCCTCCAGGGGCCCAAGACGACCTCGCACCCAAGAGGCCTCCAAGAGGCCCCCAAGGACCCCCCAAGAGGCCCCAAGAAGCTTTCCGACGCACCCAAGACGCTCTAAGAGGCGCCCGGGACCGCCAAGAGGCCCCACGACGCTCCAAGAGGCCTCCACTGGGGTGCCCTTCCTCTGCGTGCTGCCCACCTCCCTGATAGAGGCACTTCCTCTGGGCATCGTGTCTGGGCGGGCTTGGGGGGCCGCGCGAGGCGTCAAGATTCCCGAGAGAAGCCAGCACCAAGAATATTATTCCATCTATGTCGTTTCCATTTGAACTTTGACCTAAAGGGCAGGAAAGTGGCCTGGGGCACAGTCGCCGTCGGATGAGGGACGTCGTTCATTTCGACGAGAGGGGCCCCCAGAGAAGACTTAGGCCTCGCTGCCGTGCGCCCTGTAGAAGGGCAGCCCTTCCCAACTGAAATGGATGTGACATCAGAAACTGGTGTAAGTGCTGCTGTCGATATAGAAATCCTCGTTGATCTCGACAGCGACGACGCCCTCGCATGCGTCTCTCAAGAACGTTGCGAGGCACGTCCCGCGCCGCGCGAGCGCAGACAAAGCCAAGGTGTTAACGTACCTGGCCGCTGCAATTTCATTACTCTTGTCTTTGGATTGGTTTTCGCGGGGGTGCTGCAACTGAGCCGCCAAGCTCTCGCGCGCTGAGAGGCAATGCGAAGGGCGCCGCCGCTGAGAGGCCCCCCAATCGCGGCCTCGTGTCCCTGAGCCACGAAGATGGTCCCGAGCCTGGGCATTTTTTTCGCATTTCGCATTTCGCATTTCGCAGGTTGACAGCGTCCGGGGTGCGCGCGCCGGCGCCCGGCCCTCGGAGCCGGCGCCCGGCCCCCAGTCGCTGCGACTCAGAACTGCCCGGCGAGAGCAGGTCTGGGCCCGACAGCCGACGAGGGACAGGTAGTGGTGTCACACACACCCCCCCCTCCCTGCTGCTACGCAAGGCGTGAGTGGCGGGAAAGCGCCGCCCAACAACCACCACTCTCCCCGGGGAGCCCGGGCAGCGCCGTTCGCCAGGGTGTCGGGCCGCGTTTCTAGCTCAAGGCCCGCAAGCGTGCATGCCCCCCTCCTCGCCCAGAGCCACTGCGCCGCTCCCCCTGGGATAGCCCGGTGAAGCGACACGGCGGCCGGGGAGGCGACGGGCACACACTGGGGCATGCGCACCGATGCAAGCCAAGCGCACTCCCAGGGGAGGAGGAGGAGGAGGAGGAGGAGGGCGAGGGGAGAGAGAGAGAGAGAGAGGAGGAGCAAGTACAACGCGAGCTGGACGCAAGCATGCCACAGCCTGCATCATGACCAACCCGCCCGCGCATCACGACTGTGACGCACCTGTCATGCAGTGAGACCAGGGCGCGCGCACCCGCGCATCACGACTGCGACGCAGGATTTACAAGCAGCAAAAATCACGCGCGACACCAGGCGAGCTGCTCTCTGCGGCACCGCGCCGGGCGGCAGTGGAAACTGATAAACGCAGTAGCATTGTAGAGTACAAGAGCAGCTACGGCGCACTTGGGGCCGCAGGAGGAAGGGCACGTAGCCTTAAGGGGGAGAAAACGAAGAGGAAGACGGAGAAGAAGAGGAGGAGGAAGAATACGACGGAGACACCGGTGCAGAACGCCGAATTGTCTTCCCGACGAAGCAAATGTGCGCGATGTAGTAACTGGGGCTGGTGTGGTCCCCGAACAACATTTGGAGCATCAGGTCCGGTGGGGCGTCGCCAGGGAATAATTCCCGTCGGTCGGTTGCGAAAAAAGGGCATGACACAAGCGCGTGTCGCAGAGAGACGTCCCTGCGCCCACACGCTCTGCACCGTCGCAAAGAAGCGGGATGCTCCCTGCCGCCTAAGACCGACAGCGGCCACCGGCCTGACATTCGCGCCACAGCCCATAAACGATAATGCAGCCAGAAGGCAGGGCCCGGCTCACTAGCCAGGAAAGCTGGATCAAGCGGCGATGGGAAAGAACAAAAAGCAGCAAAAGAACTGTTAAAAGGTGCCAGAACCTGCAGAGCCGCCCTTGCGAAAGCAGCTCGGTCATACTTCAAAAGTGCCGGACGCAGGACTTCGGCTCGATACAATCTGAGCACAGTTTTGCGAGAGCTCGAATCCGCCCGCGCCTCTTGGAGCAGCGCGGGGGGGAACAAGGCATGGCCCTCAAGGTCTGGCGGAGGGGGGTCAAGGCGCTGCGCGAGGGCGACAACAGCGGACTCCCACGTGGGGGCGGCTAAGGCCCGGGCCGCCTGCAGCATCAAAGCCCCTGGGTGGCCCTCCGGCAGGACCATGAGACGCGCCCTTGCCATAAGGGCTTTCTCTAGGAATTTCGTTCCCAATCGCATGGGCCAGCCGCATTGGGCGACAACTACCGCGTGCCTAATCGGGGGCCCGTGGTGGCACCCCAAGAGCCGACGGCCCCAATTCACCTGCATTTTATTCAGGGCCGCCTCAGCCCCCGGCGTGGCCGCCAACAGCGGGCAGGCATAAAGAATCACTGACTCTACCCGCGATGGGACCTGCGCCGCTGTCACTGGGATAGAAAAACCACCGGACTCCGCCGCGTATAGCAGTTTGGAAAAGGAGCTATAACCAATGGCCAGGAGCTCTCGCAGAAGCGGCGCGAACGTCAAGTCCGAATCCACCAAAATCCCTAAGAGAATCTTGCGGCCCACGGAGGGGCAGTCGGCAAGACCGGGGCGGGGTGCGCCGAGGACGGGCAACACGCAGGTTTTGTTTTTCTCGCGAGAGAAAAAGGATCTGAACCTGCTAGCGTACCGGCTGCACGCAGATGACTTCTCCGGGGAAAGCACTGCCCTCACGGCTCCCACCAATGGACAAGCGGCCGTAAGGTCATCGACAAATTGCACCGGCGGCATGTGCCAGGAGCCACCGGTTTCAACTACGGCGGCCCTGTCCGCGAGGGCTGGCAGGGAACGAAGTGACGCCACAAGGGATTCCTGGGCATTGGGCCACGGCGGGAGCTCTGTGGCTGCAACGCGACCTATATCGCGCAGAATTGTCGCTGCCGACAGCGCCCGGTCCGGCATCGCCTCCACGGAAGTAGGAGGGGCTGCCTCAAACGCAGCTTGCAAGGCGCGCCGAGCTAGGCGCGGGACCACGGTGGCGCAACCTCCTGGCACCGCGGCCGCGATTTCATCTGGTAGAGCTTTCAGCTGCGCGATGCATGCATGCACAGAAAAACGCCGGCCCTGGGCTGTGCCGCACCCCAGGACGAAGACGGGCGACAGCAGGTTATGGGGGCCAACGGCCTGGTGATCCTGCGCCAGAATGTCGTCGAGCATCAACCAATCAGCCCCCCGCGCGCCCGCCTGGAAAACGCTGCACAACATGCCGTTTACTGAAGCAACATCAAAAGCCCACTTGTTGTCGGCAACGGCAAACCAAGTGGGCAGATCCTGCGCGCAACGCAGCTGGGCATGCATAGTGAGCGCGACCACAAGTGAAACTGGATCCCCGACCCCCCCCTGCTGGGAGGGCCCGCAATAAGCTTCAATCTTGGCCCCGTTTCGCGCGATCCACGCAGCATCCTGGACCGAAGCCATGTCTGAAGTGAAACTAATTGGCCGAAGGGCAGACACTTTCCTCACCGATGCTGGCCCAGACTTCCGGACGGGAGCGAAGTGCCGGAGGGGCCACAATCGGGCCGTGACGCATAGCGCGCGGCCGAGATTCAGCAAGGCCCTCGTTAAGCGGAAGCCCTCCTCAATCTTGACCCGTAGCGCCGCCTTGCACAGGTGAACGGTGCGCTTCCCTGGCTTGAGCAGGGATAACGCTGCTTCAACTTCGAGCTCGGCGCACGGCTGCGGCGGGCAAGCAAGACCCGCATCCGCGCCAGACTGACGGATAGCGGTCACGGACTGCGCCAGCTCGTCCCTATCACTCGGATTCTGCGGAAAATCATTCTGGGCTCTGGCAAAGAGATCATCGCGAATGAGATCAATCATGCCGCCGGTGGATAAGGCATGCCCAGTCGCAGGGTCAACCAGCTGGACGTTAAACGTCGACGAGGATTTTAAAAAGCCCGACAGAAAACGCTCGGCCGCGCCCGCGTTGACCTCGCGAAGATCAAGGTAGCGATGGACAGCTTTGCGACGTTCACGCCACGCTGCCGCGGCAGCCGCCTCCCGGAAGGCCGAATGGGTCGGGAAGGCCGCGGGGTCGAGGGCGACGCGCCGGGGCGCGCGCCGGGCTTGGTTCGGCACGCCCACCGCGCGCGTAGCCGAGGAGGCGTGTCCTACTAAAGTGTAAACTGCATCGCGGCACCACGCGGCTACGTTCAGAATAAGGCGGCGCTGGAGGCGAGTTGCCCCGCCTCCGAACCAGGGCGGCCGAAGCCATGGGGAGGTTTCTACGGTCTCCACTGCCACTGCGAGCGCACCGAGCGCGCTTGCAACCTCGCTGAGGCCCGCTTCCCATTCCTCGCCAGAAGTCCAAGCAACTCGCCCAAAGCCTGCCGACGCCTGCGTTGCAATGCGACAGGGGACGTCGACCAAGACTAGCCTATGGTCTGACAGCCCGACGAATTCGTCGACGACGCGCACAGGGAGAGGGCCACCACGGGGGCCAATGAACAAATCTATACATGTGCCCGACACATGCGTCGGAACCGGTGGGTTAAATGCCCGCAGCCCGGCTTCGTCCAACCACGCCTCAATCTGCCGATCCCTGGCGTGCTGACGGCAATGCAAGCAACGACATTGTGCTTCATGTGAAACAGTGTACGACAGATGGAGATTGCCATCCCCTCCCAGGAGGAGCCGCGCATGCGGAAACCGCTCGCGCATCAACCCCGCGTGGGCGACGATGGACCCCCACACGTCGACGTCCCCGCCGTGGGCAGGATACAAAGCGCACAGAATTACTGCAGGGGCATCGCCGGTTCCCTCGGACCAAATTTCGAACCATTGCTCCCTGGAGGAGGAGACCTCGGGAATGGCGCGGATGGCGTGTTCAAGCTCCGGCCTAATGAAAATACCTACAGTGTCCCAGCCCGTCGATTCAGGGCCAATCCACTGGAAGGGAAAGCCCGCGGGTAGAGTTACCCCAGCGGGGAAACGCGCCCCTGGGAGGATGCAGAGATCTACTCCCCGGTCGTCTAGTGCATGGGCCACGGCCTCCAATCGCCACTCTAAGAGGAGGTCGCTACCAAGATGGAGGAAACCAGAGCGGCCGGGGTTGAGGATCGCTACCGCTACGTGGGACCGGGCAGGTGCACTCTGCTGCGACTGAACAGGCGTGCTGGCGGTCACTGCAGGTTGCACAATCCCACCTACAAATGGTGACGCCACTGGGGGAGATCGCGCTGCCTTCGCTGCTAGGGCTGGGACGACCTCACACCTAATGAAAGTACTAATGGCCGTGCAGAGTGCCCACAGTGGGTCAGCCAGGGCCCCAAGATGCCGATGAACCCCTACGGGGATGGTAGGTGCTATGTCGGCAAGCGCCCTTGCATCCCGGAGGGCTGCGGCAGCTTCCAGTCGTCTCACTGCTCGGGATGTCCAGCGCCTGACTTTCACCTTCAACGGCTTCATGGCGAGAGCCGCCGCTCGCGCGTGCTGCCCGCTTGGATCCATCGCGGCGGCTCCGACGAAGGGCCGCACCGCCAACTCGTGCCGATAGGTGGGGGCAGAGGGCGCGGCGAAACTGCGGTGCGTGTAGCTCGCAAGTGACAGGCGAGCCATAGAGACGAGGTGCATTTGACTACGCGTTTTATAAACACACTTTTACAGTAGCATCGTCAATGTATCTAGCCGCCTTCATTGCATCCGTTCATTGCATGTCATTTCCATTGTTTGGCTGCACGCCTTCTATTGCTGTGTCGGGCATTCGTGCTGGGCAGGCGCGCGCCGAGGAAATGTTACTTAAGACCGGCTTTTTCCTTAATGGCCGCTTCTGCAAGGCAGGTCGTTGGTGTTCAGTAGGGTTGTCGCTCCAGCTCCGCCTGCCCCCCTTTCAAGGTCCCCCCGAGCTCTCATGCAAAGCTGGCTAACTTTAAGAGGCGCCAGTGTAAATGTGAGGGATCGCCAGAACGCCTACATCAACCAAGCAATGCAACGCATAGTAAGATGCAAACAATAGACAAGCACGGCGGCGCGCAACCGGCAGCGCGGAGATAGATAGGGCGCACGTATCCTGACCGCTCCCAAACGCTACCGCATCACGACTGTGATGCACGACAAGTGCATCCTGCCGACAACTGACGACGATCGTGCCGGAGACCGGGTCACATGCAGGAGGTCCCGCAGCCCCCGCATCACGACTGTGACGCGCAATCACAGGCAATTGTATGGTGACGTGTACAGTTCCCTGCAAATGGTCCATCGATTTTCAAACAGAACATGCCAGTGCTACGCGAGTCTGCGCAGGGAACCCACAATCATTATCAAACAACGCCATGCCACCAAAGAATAGCATGGCCCGGACAATGGCATGGAACCCATGGCTGCCCCCACTAAGATCCTACAATACCCTTGACGCCTCAACCGTGGGAAGTGGGGGAAGAGAGGGATATGTCGGACACGGATCGCTGCAAAGTCAACACGCTCGTGCATTGTTCCTGGATGGGCAGGGCAAGACAACCTAGGGCGTGAAACCCACGTTTTAACTCACCCCAGGGGTACGCGCAGGCGTGACATCTCGGAGAGAGGAACATGCAATGCCTGACATACCGTAACAGCGTATCCCATGTTGGCAACACGTACGTTACAACGGGGAGGCGCCCTTTTACAGTGAAGGGCCCAGCCGCATCACGACTGCGACGCACACCACCACACGTCCCGCGGAGCGACGCGTGGAAGGGCGCTGCGCACCGTGCGACCACCGACGCCCTCAAGGAAAGCGAAACAATGCCTGCCTTCTGCGTCGCAGTCGTGATGCGCCGGCACCGCGCTCGACAAACCATACAGCCCCGCAATTGCAGAAACACACAGGACAACACCGACCCAACCAAGAACCCAAGACCGTTGGCCCCCTCAGTAAGCGCACGTGCAACACGCACGCGCGCGCGCAAGGCGCGCGCGCAGCGACAGCCAGCACGCGCGACGACAAAAACAAGTGGAAGCACTCATGCACGTGCCCTGGCAATACAAGCGTGGTGCAAGAAACGACGGGGGGACCGTGGTGCCGGTGAAGGGGGCGGGGCGACGGCAGAGGGGGAGAAGGGGGGGAAGGGGAGGGAGAGAGGGGGAAGAGGGAAGGGGAAAAGGAGGAGAGAGAGAGAGAGAGAGAGAGAGAGAGAGAGAGAGAGAGAGAGAGAGAGAGAGAGAGAGAGAGAGAAAGAGAAAGAGAGAGAGAGAGAGAGAGAGAGAGAGATAACAAAAAAAAAAAAGGGAGGCGGGGGAGGGGGTAGCAACACATGAATAAGAAACACAATTGAGAGCAAGTCGTGGCACAACAAAAGGACGCGGCCTGCCGCGGACTATTTTTCACCCGCTTCACGCCCCCGGGCCGCCGACCCCAGAAGCGTCGCATCAAGAAAATCATAAGGTTTATAAGCCGTGCGGCCCTAGGTCGACGGGGAGAAGGGCGAAAAAGAAGAGGAGGGGCACTGGGAAATGGAAACAAAAAAGCCGCAACGGCCCCTGCAGGAGAGCGAGAGGGCACCACTCACGCATCTCCTGCCGACGCCGCGCCGCATTCTCAGCCTAATCGAGCAGCTCGCGCGGCTTGAATGCAATGAAGCTGGCGCCGCCCGCCACTGGCGGAACCGGGGAAGCCGCCGACTTGACGTCGATAGGCTCGCCAAGGAACAGAAACAACTCCTCCAAGTGTGACTCGAAGGCGGCACGCCGGCCCTTCGCCACGACCTGGCCGGACCTTTTCCCTACGATCTGCACAGACAATTTTACAGCAGGTGAAGGCCTCCACGTAATCTCAAGCCCTGGCTGCGCGGTGTCTCCATTGGAGAACGCGTACGGAGGGGGGGCAAGAACTTGCTGGCCCTTAGCAGGGGCAGCAACGATCTGCACTCCCATTGCCTGTACACACTTGTAGAGATCCGCGGTGGCCATACAATTCGACGCGAAAGTTGCTTGCATCGACACGCGACCGTCTGTGGAGTCGCCTACAAGTTGGCGCACGCGGTCGTGCCAGGCGCCCACTGCGGCATTGAGCTCGGCTTTAGTACTGAAGCGCCTAAGGGCCATCACAGCGGCTTTCGCCGTGGCTGCCTGGGCGTTCGGGAGCGGCACTGGAACCGTCGCCAGCGGGCCGACAGGGTCTGGCGGCGGTTGCGGCCGCGGGGTGCAAAAGCGCAGAAGCCCGCCCGCGCCGGCGCCCACCTTGGGTGCTGCCGCGCCCCCCCCTGCAAGCGCCGAGGGCGTAGGGGTGGCAACGTCACGGGCGCGGTCGAGCTCGCGACTAAGCTCGGCCACCTGGGCCGCCCAAGTGGCGACTTCCGGTGGCTTCTCGTGCGCTACGGTACCCGACACTTTGTTCAACCAGAGGACGGCGCCCGTGGCCGGCGAGGTGAACTCCACCCAGGGCGGACGCGACGCTTGGACTGCGTCCAATTGTAACTTGACACGGGCCACCGCGCCTTCCACGGCGGCGGGGTGCAAAGGGGGCGCGATCGGTGGCTCCGCCACGCAGCGCTGCGACCCCGTATCGCCCGGATGGTCCCAACGCGTCTGGCCGGTTGTCCGGTTTTGAAAGTAAAGCGCGCCATTTGCTGCCCAGCGAGGCCCCCACCCAGGCGGCAGGGGAGGGGGCGAACCCGGCGGAGGCCCAGGGGAAACAGGAACAGCTGGAGACAGACGTACGCGCCGCGGCGACTCAACTAGCCAATCGCCTGGCGGCCGATCTAAAAACGGGGCCGCGCCCGCCGCCGTCTTGGGTGAGGGGGGGGGCGGTGGCGGGGGCGGCGGCGGCGGAACTTCAAAAGGCACATCGAAAGGGGATCGTGCCACAGTCGGGCTGTCTACCAGGGCTGAACTTTTTGCGCGATCGGCTTCGACCAAGGCGCCCAACTGGCTGACGAGGGACTCGCTTGGCGCCCGTGCCGCAACGCTCGGGCTGGCTGGGAGCGTCGGCGACACGTCCCTGTCTTCCCTGTCGCGGGCTTGCCCCCCCGAGCGGTCTCGGTGGTTTCTGTCCCGCTTCTGCGACTTGTCCCGGCGGTCACTGTTCCGCTTCTGCGACTTGTGCCGGCGTCGCCGGCGTCTCGAGCGAGATTTCGACCCCGCCATGCCTGCCTGTCGCCGCGGCCGGAAACTGCGGGGCGGACGATCAGGCGGGGCGTCCTGGCCGACCGGAGCCCAATTGCTTGAGCCAAAATTTCTCGAGCCAAAATGGCTCACTCCCATGAAACAGTCCAGGCGCCGACGCAAAGTCGGCATCCAGGAAACAATGCGATCTGGGTGGGGGGGTGGACAGGCCACCGCCCAGTCGTAATCTAACGCGTTGTGAATGTTCTGCAGTCGCGGCGCTGCCCCAAACACCGCGTCTATGCACTCGTAGATGTCAATCGTGCGCGTGGCCTCGTGTGCTTGCGCCGCCTACGCGGAAGCCCACAGGGCCCCATGCGCGCAGCAACGTGGGGCCCCCGAGGAGTGGTTAAGAGGGCCTTGGTCGAGTGCACAGAGGGGGGGGGAGCACTGCGACAGAGCAAAGGGGTCTATTAGGTGCAACCGAGGCTTGGTCGCCCAACCCGCGCCCTGCAGGAAGGGCAAGTCGATGTGCCAGCCGCTGCCGACGAGGGCTGGTTCCAAGCCCCCAAGCAACTCCGTGATCTGGTTGCAGGCCGCAAATTCACGATCTGCGCGTTTACTGCTGCTGCTCCGGGGCCATCTCAAATTGGAAGTACTGCGACCCGACCCCCCTCCCTAACAAAAATTTCCCCACTGGGACCCTACCTACGACTCGAAGCCCCTAGGAAAGCAGCATTAGTAGTAACAGTAAGACGAAGCTACAGCTAAGCTCAAGCTACGCTGAAGCGAAGCTAAAGCCAAGCGAAAGCTAAGCGAAAGCTAAGCAGAAGCTAAGCTGAAGCTAAGCTGAAGCTGAGCTGAAACTAGGCTGAAACTACGCTGACGCTACGCTAAAGCTACGCTAAAGGTACGCTAAAGCTAAGCTAAAGCTAAGCTAAAGCTGAGCGAAAGCTAAGCTGAAGGTAAGCTGAAGATAAACTGAATCTAAGCTAAAGCTAAGTTAAAGCTAAGCTAAAGCGTAGCGAAAGCTGAGCTAAAGCTAAGCTGAATCTAAGCTACAGCTAGGCTAAAGCTAAGCTAAAGCTGAGCTAAAGCTGAACTAAAGCTGAGCTGAAGCTAAGCTAAAGCTGAGCGACAGCTAAAGCTAAAGCTGACACTCCCAGGGGACTGGGGGGACCGCGGGGCGGGGGCCGGGGGAACCGCCCGGGGCGTGTAGCACTGCCCGGCCCCTTTGCGCTCAGAGAGTAAGAACCCTCTAGGCAGAGCCTAGATAAGGAAAATTGCGCAGCGAAGCGGCCGCGGCGCCTGCGGCTCAGGCAGCGGCGGCAGGGCCGCGCCGGCAGCAGCGGGGAGGGACAGCCCTACGGGCCACAAGAGCCCGCACCGACCTGTGGCATCGCTGTGTGAGTGCCTCGGGCTCAGAAGCCCAGCCCCTGGCATGCGCCCAAAGGGGGATGGGCGGGTGGGGAAATCGAGGGATGAAACCCCGACTCCCTGCTGGGCTGTAGGGGCCCTTTGGGCCCAACAGCTGCAAGCGAACGCGCGCACGTGGCAGCCACAGGATCGGAAGTCCCGGGCACGGGACCCCAACCATATCCCTTCCAAAGGAATCGAGATTCGAAAACCAGCAAACCCGACCTCCTTATCAGCCCGAGGGGACAACACCAAGTAAGGCCACAATAGAATCAATATGAACAGCGGCCCTTCCCAACGAATTTTCCGAGACACTAAACGAGTTTACGTCTGCAGAAAATTGCGCAGCGAAGCGGCCGCGGCGCCTGCGGCTCAGGCAGCGGCGGCAGGGCCGCGCCGGCAGCAGCGGGGAGGGACAGCCCTACGGGCCACAAGAGCCCGCACCGACCTGTGGCATCGCTATGTGAGTGCCTCGGGCTCAGAAGCCCAGCCCCTGGCACACGCCCAACGTGAGGGCTGGGCGCGCCTTCTGGCCCAACGTATGCGCCGCTACCGGCCCTCGGAACCGCTATCGCTGTGGTCGGCCACCAATTGCGCACACGCGCCCGTTTCTAATTCGTGTTCTTTCATGTGCGCCATGAACGCGGCCGACTTCCATCCTCCGGCCTGGAGGATTCCCCACAATTGGCAGCCCTGGGCGGCCATGTCCTGGGCGGCGCCCCTGCGGAACGCGTGCGTCCCCACGCCGGGGACGCCGACACCTTCGCCAAAGGAGCGCGTACGCTCTAGGAAGAAACGGTAGCTGAACGAAAACACACGCGAGCGCCTGCTGAGTCTCGCGCGCTCTACGGCGCACCGCAAACGATGAAAGGCGCACATGCGACGCCCCTGGTTCGCGCAGGCACACTCCCTGCGGAGGGTGACTGGAAACGCATAGTTTTTCCGGCGAGCCAACGTGACGTCGACGTGCCGGGCGCCAAATATGATACCTGAGGCCTTACCGGGCCTAAACTGCCCGACTTCCAAGCGCAACATTTCTGACTGGGCGCGGAAGAGAAATCCGCGCGCGATCACAAATGCGTCGGCCAATTCCTGTTGGCCCTGCGCCTCTGCAGCAGCGACCATCTTTCGCACCGCGTCCCCGCGGAGCACGGGGCGCCTAGATTGCACGACGGGCGCGTCCCTTTGGGAGGCGCCCTTCGCCAGTTGCTGAACACCGCCGCTCCACCAGCCGAGCGGCGCATCTAAGAACTTGTGGGCCCATCGAAGATGTTGTACATATTTTGCTAGAGTTGGCCCGTGCGGGACAAAAAGCGCAAACTGCCTAGCGTGTGTGATGGTGGCCGGGAAGTGAGGCAGGTGGAAGCATTCACAAAATTCTGCCCACGCGTACAGAGCGCTCCGCGTAGACTTCCACGAGCCCCTGATGGTCTCCAGAGCTGCCCTCCGAGACCTTTCAAGCAACAAGCCGGCCTGCAGCTCGCTCGCAGGGCGCCCCTGCTGTGCCGAAAGCAATGCCCCGAGGCGTTTCCTCGGGCCGCCCTCGGACGGGAAATGCTCCGCAAAGCGCACTGTAAATGGTATCCGGTTTAAGGCTGCACAAATCACTTGCTCATCAAAATATTCGCCCATTGCGTACGCAACGTCGAAAGCAGTGGATTGGCGCGAAAGGACCTGCAACCAGGTTTGGCCAACTCCGGGCCTAGGGCGGAGCGGGTTCAACAACGCACTCGGTTGTGGACCCTCGAACGGTGCGGCCGGCCCACTGCTGGGAACGCCAGGCGCCACGTGCGTGGAAACAGAACCAAGGCCGTGCGGCCCGCTGGCTGTGTGAGAGAGCCAGGCTGGCTCGCGAGGGCGCCTGGGACTCCTGCTACGCAAAACTGGCCCCCTGAAGGTGGAAGCGCGGCGCGGGGGCGCCGCCGCCGCCGCCGGGGCAGCAGCCGGGGGGCGGAGGCCAACTGGCTGCACGGGCCGCATGGGCCCGGCCGGGCCCCCCCGAAGCACGGCTACCCCGCTGGGCGCACCCTCGGGCCTGCGGCGACACTGGCGGGCAGCACGTGGTAGGCACGAGGACGCGCGCGCGCGGTGGGGGCATCGCGAGGCGCATGGGGCGAGAACAAGTGGACGCATCCTGCCAGAACACGCACACTCCGACCGTTCTCTGGCGCCTCCTACGGGCAATGTGAACCACAACCCCCACCGCACGCGCCAAGGAAAATCTAATTCCGAGTCCAAGCCGACAAAAACGCCCCCCAACCTCCGAACCGGCCAGCAGCGCCGGCCCGCCACCTCGGCCGAAGAAGTGCGACGGCGGCGGGGGAGGGAGGGCGGCGGGCGGCGGCGGCGGCGGAAGCGAGGGCCAGGGGAGGGGCAGGAGCAAAAGGGGCGGGAGGGGAGAGGGAGGGAGGGAGGGAGGGAAGGAGAGAAGCGAGAAAAGGAAAGACAAGGACAAACGAGAGCGAAAGAATCGACGACGCTCTTTCTTCCACACCGGGCGACTCCCGGATGCGCCGTCTCCTGCCTGGCAACTACACGGAGCCGGGGCGGGGCCACTTTAGTGCCCTGCGGCTCCACGGCGCCCACGGACCCAAAGTTTGCCGGCTGAGGCAATCTACAGGATTACTCTCGGACGGCACGTAGCGAAATTCCACCGCCGCTCGGGGGCGGCCCACGGCGTGCCAGCACGCGCCCGCAATAGAATTCAGGTCAGGTCTCTTCGACCACCCAGAAATGAGGATATCCAGCGCAGCGGTCTTGTCGACGAAGAATAATACACGCGCCGAACGAAGCTCGGGCCCCCAAGTCTGCCACGCGGCCGTGGCGGCCAGGAGTTCGAAAGCGTTGATCTGCGTTTTCCTGCACTGTAACTTGCGCAGCCACCTGCGCGGTACGAAATCCATGGCATACTCTCGTGCACCTGATTCACGCCAGAAGACCCCGACCCCGACGCCTCCGTCGCCCGCCGCGTCGGTATATACCAACACATCGAACAAGGGCTGCGCCAGTTCCGCGGTCGTACGGCTCATACTGGGATAAGCCTCAAGTAAAGCAGCCCACCAACGGAGGCACGATCGCAACCGTTTCGTGAGCTTCCAGGACCCATGGGAAGACTGGCGCCAATACAGCGGCCTGATGTAAGAACGACCAACCCGACCGAACGCCCGCGAACACGCAAAGTTGAGACGGCCGGCGAATTTGCCCGCCAAGGCGGGGGAAAGGGAGCCTACGGCCAGGGACACTTCAATTTCGCGACGCCACTCTGCGGCCTTGCGCGGGTGGAGGCGCCACTCCACGCCCTGTTGGGAGACCGACACGGTGCAGCCGAGCAAGTTTATGCACGTGCACATGCCTTCAGACTTTCCCGGGTCTAGGTCCCAGCCTAACAGGGACATAAGTTCCTGGAACACCAGTTTGGCGCGCTGCGCGTGCGGCTGGAGGTCCACCATGAAAGTGTCATCGACGTACACGAAAAGGATGAGCTTAAATGCCTTCACCGCCACTGCCTTGATGGCCTGGGCGCAACGCCACCACGCGAACACGCCACCGAGGGCCCCGAACGGTTGAGTCAACAGTTCAGACACCTTCCATTCGCGATGGTCGGTATCCCAGACCAAGCACCACATTAGCCAAGACTGCTCCGGGCTAGGGCAAACTGTCTTGAAGGCGCCAACGAAATCGTCTTTCCCGAGAAGAATCCCCGGGGGCCCTGCGGGCGGGTTGCGGCGCAAGCCGTGCAGCAGAGCCAAAGCGGCGTGAGACAAATGGTCGTGTGTATCGTTCCCCACGCGCTCAGTCATGAACGCGCAGGCGTTGACGCCGTTCTTTTTGAAGTTGTCAATGATCCGGATTTTTTGCACGCCCTCTCGACGCTCCTCAATGCCAAACCTGTCAACAAGGAGGACTTGACTTAAATCCACTTCGTGGAGAGCCAACGGTGGCCCAACCTTCCCGGACGACACCTCCTGCAGATGCTTCCGCCAAATAACCTCAGCGTGGGCGCATGGCTTCGCTCTGGCTACGGTGCAGTCGTTAATCGACCGGCACCGCTGGAAAAGTTCCCCCAAGCATGGGGGGCCCCCCTCCTCGGCGCTGCGCGGCAACGCCGGGCCAGGCAACTTGCGCCCAACGCCGCCGGCCCCTTCAGGGCCAGAAACCGGAAAACCCCGGGACAAATCCTCCATGAAATCGCGATCTGGATGGCCTACGGCCAGAAGCATTTCCTGCAGGAGGGGGCCGTTGATCTTCTCCAGAGTTGATTTGAATTTGGACGGGAGAGAATCGACCCACTTTTGGCGATTGCTCGCCAGAGCCGCGGAACGAGCCTTCCAATGCCTCAAAGCGGTTTCCCGGTGGCTTGCCACGCCTGCGGCGTCCTCGAGCAAGCCCTGGATATTCTCCGAGATATCAGTGCCGAGGGGAGGGAACGGGTCGCCTTGCGGGCGGGATAGCAAAGCCATACAAACGTGCTCTGTCGGACCCACTGGCGGGCCCCTTTCGGGCGCGCTGTGCCGCGGGCGCTTTGCACCCTCCGGGCGAGGCGGGGCGCGGCGGGGTCGCGCGGCAGCGCTGGCGAGAGTGTCCACGCGGACCTGGTCTGAGGCCTCGTCTTCTCCGCCGCCGGAGCTCTGGCGAGCGCCGTCCACAAACTTACCCTGCGGGCGATCCCCTGCGGGGACTGGCACAGGGAGCTGGGGCGGGGAGGGGGAGGCAGGAGGGCGGAGGGAGGAAGAGGAAAGGGAAGGCGGAGGGCCTACTAGTTCACCTTGATAAGGCGCCTGCGGCGCGGAGCATTGCACGCTGCTATCCAATGGCCCGCGGCCTCCGTCACTCGCGCGTGCAACGCGAGACACTGCTTCAACGGGTACGTGGCAATCTGCATCGCCGTTCAAAAATCTGCTCTGCGGGCTGCCCCCTGCGGGGAGAGGAGGGAGGCGCGGAAGACGAGGAGAAGTAGGCAGAGGGAGAGGGAGGGGGAAGGAGGGGTGTGCTTGTTCACCTTGAAAAGGCGCCTGCGGCGCAGAGCATTGCACAGAGCTATCCGGCGGCCTGCGGCCCCCATCACTCGCGCGAGCAACGCGCGTTCCTGCTTCACCGGGCACATGGCGATCTGCGTCGCCGCGCCCTGCGGGCGCTCACCACTGCTTCCCCTTGCCGTCTCCCTTGGGGCCGGCCCGCAAGCGCGGGGGCCCGCGCGCCGGGGTCGGGGGCGGCGGCGGTGGCGGCGCTACCGCCGCGTGTCCGCGCGCTGGCTGGCTCGCGTGGCCCTGCGGGCCCCTGCTGGCGCCCGAACCGCCGCGGCCCGAGCTGTCGCCGGCCTGCTTCGCCCTGCTGCACTGGTCCTTGACGTCGGCGCGCAGGCCGTGGTCGATCTTCTCGAAGCTGGCGTCCGGGTCCACCGAGGGGTCCTTGTTCTCGATCTGCGTGCCGAGGCGGAGCCATTCCTGGCGGTCGAACTCGTACGCGACCGTGACCCCGAGCTCCTGCGCCATGTGGCACAGGTCGAGGAAGCGCCGCAGCAACCGCTCGAAGGCGACGGCCTCGCTGTTGAGGTCCGCCTGGAGCGCCAGCTGGGACAGCGCCCGGGCCCACCAGCAACTGGTGAAGTGGGCGAACGACTGGAACGCCTGACCCTTCTGCGGAGGGCGCAAAGTGGCGTCCGACGCCCTCTTCAGCGGTTCGAAGTCTTTCTGCAGCTCGCCGGCGACCCAAGGGAGCCGCCCGTGGCCAGCCTTGCGGCGGCTGCGCCGGAGCAAAGGCTGAAGGAGAGCGGACTGCGGCAGGTGCTCCACCGGCAAGCCGTTGAGCCCGTAGCGCTTCAGCCCCTTGCGCACGTTCACCGAAGTGGAGGCCTTGTCGTCTGAGTCGGAGGACACCGAGCGGTCCCCGCGCTGCCTGGCCGCGCCGGCCCGCGCCCTACGGGCGATGGCCCGGAGTGCGGCGACGGACTCCGCCTGGAAGTCGGGGCCTGCCGCGGCAGCGCTCGAGCCATTGCCGCCGCCGGCCGCGGCCTGCTGCACCTTCTCAGCCACGGCCGAAGCCAGCAGGAAGGCCCGGTAATCCAACTCAAGAGTGAGCGGGTCACGGCACGCCGTCTCGAGGATCGGGCGGGTCGCAAACTTGAACTGCCACGCCTCGTGGAGGCCAGCATCTTCAAGAAGACCAGCGACCCTGAGAAGCTCCTGCTCCGAGACGCCCTGCGGGCGAAAGGCGCGGAGCAGGTCCTCTGAGTTCCCTCCCGACGCCGTACGGCGGGGCTCTTCTGGAGGCTCGAAGCCCTCCGGACTGAGTGAGACAGAACGCCCCCTCGCGGGGGCGGCGGGGGCAGCGGCTGCGGGGCTGCGGAAGGGGCGGCGGCGCCGCGAGCGGGAGCGCCGGGCGGAGGGGCTCCCAGCCGGCTCCCGGCCAGCGTCGCCCGGGGGCGGCATCGCGCGCCGGGCGGTGAGGGGGAGCGTAACGAAATCGAGGGATGAAACCCCGACTCCCTGCTGGGCTGTAGGGGCCCTTTGGGCCCAACAGCTGCAAGCGAACGCGCGCACGTGGCAGCCACAGGATCGGAAGTCCCGGGCACGGGACCCTAACCAGATCCCTTCCAAAGGAATCGAGTTTCGAAAACCAGCAAACCCGACCTCCTTATCAGCCCGAGGGGACAACACCAAGTAAGGCCACAATAGAATCAATATGAACAGCGGCCCTTCCCAACGAATTTTCCGAGACACTAAACGAGTTTACGTCTGCAGAAAAATTGACTGCAGATATTCGTGCTTCTCGTGAGCTGCGGTAGCTCGCTGGGGCACCGCAGCCTCCCTCCGCGCCCGTTCTGGGAAGGAGTGCGCTTGTGTTTCTAAGCACCCGCCGTTCTCCCGACCGGCTCAAGCAGGGACACCAGCTGCTAAAGGTTTATCGAAGCCAACTGCTTGTCAGGGACTGGGGCGCGCGCCTGCTGCAAGAACTGCGCGCCTGGTGCCCAGGGCAGACCAACACCGACTGGAGCCGTGCCGCATGTCCCTCCGCCTCTGCCGCCCTTGCCACCGCTGCCGCCCGCGGGAAGCTGCAAGTCCGACCGCACGCCCGAGGGGTCGGGAAGCGCCGACGGTGACAAGTCTGAGAGCTTGTGCCCACACGCTTTGCAATAGATGTTGTCCTCGAGGTTCTTTCGGCAACGGCGTCGTTTTGAGGGGAGGCACACGCTGGGCCCTGGCGATGGGGCGCAGCATGCCCTTCACCTGCCCCATGCCATGGCTCTGGGGTGCGCCACTGTCAGTGGTCGGAGAGACCAACCACCGCGACGAAGACCAGCAAGACCACGAGCAGCACCGCAGGCGCCAGGAGCCACCGCGCAACTACCACCGCGACTGCGACTGGCAGCACCACGCAGGTACACGAACCGCACCGCGGCGTGCACCACGACTGCGACCAGCAGCGCCACGAGCTTCATTCACCACAGCGAGCCCCACGACGGCGCCAGGCAATGCGACGGGCCGCACCAAAGCTACCACCACCACTGCGACCAGCAGCGCCGCGAGCAGCGCCGCAGACACCACGAGCTACACAACAGTGCTTACCACGAAGGCGGCCTCGACGGCGGCTGGAAGCACAACGAGCAGCACAACAGCGAGCACAACGACTGCGACTTGCAGCACCACAAGCAGCATCGCAGGCGCCACGAGCCACCCCGCAACTACCACCACGACTGCGACCAACACCACCACGAGCAGCAGCGCAGGCCCGACAAACCGCACCGCGGCGTGCACCACGACTGCGACCAGCAGCACCTCCCACCCCACGACGGCGCCAGGCAACGCGACGAGCCGCACCAAAGCTACCACCACGACTGCGACAAGCAGCGCTGCGAGTAGCGCCGCAGGCACCACGAGCTATACGACAGCGCCCACCACGAAGGCGGCCTGGACGGCGGCTGGCCGCGCCACGAGAAGCACCACAGCGAGCACCACGACTGCGACTGGCAGCACCACGAGCAAGAGCCGCAGGCGCCACAAGCCACACCGTAGTAAACACCTGGACGGCGACCAGCAGCACCGCGAGCAGCGCCGCAAGCGCGACGAGCTGCAACGGAGCGACCCGCAACACCACGAACACCACTGCCGGCGCCACGAGCAGCGCCACAACGAGCACGACGACGACGACGACGGCTGGTGGCACCACGAGCAGCACCAGGCGCCACAAGCTGCACCACAACCACAAAGCGCGACGCCACCAGCACCACCGCGACTGCGACCAGCAACGCTCCCACCACATCGGCGACTAGCAACAGCAGCACAACCACGACGGCAACCGGCATCAGAACCACCGCCAGCGCCTTCACCACGACGGCGACAAGCAGCACCACGACTGCCAGCAGCAGCAGCAGCAGCAGCAGCAGCAGCAGCAGCAGCACCACCACCACCACCACCACCACCACCACCGCCGCAGCTGCGACCAGCAGCTGCACCACGCCCAGGACGCATGCGGATTGCCTCAGCCGCGCTGCGACGGGGGAAAAGGCACCAGTTGGGTGCGTTTCCGCGGCGCGCCTCCAACCCCAGGTGGTGCGCCAGCTTCCTGCCCCCAAAGCGCACCATCCATCTCATGTGGTGCGCCTGGCCGCCCTGGGCGTGCCCCGAGCTCTCCCCGCCTCTGTGCACCTGTCCGGTGCTTTCCCACGGGCGCGTCCACCTGGCTCCTGCGTGTCACTCCTGCGGGCGTCCGCGCCCGCCCGCCGCCTGGTGGCTAATATGTCTGCAGCCGCAGGCGCCTTTCTTGCCCGCCGCCCAGCGTGGACGATGCGCTGCGCCCTTTCTGCGGGCGCATCCGCCCACCTGGGTGCTGCTCATCGCTCTGCCTGGGGCCCCCTCCCCGCCCTCTGCCCTCCCTGCTCATGCACGGGCGCCCGGCTGGCGTCGCGAAGCGCACCCTTCGCCGGGGTTCCGCCCTTGCCGGTTCCGCGCCCTCACTGCCCACCTTGTGCCCCGCAGGTTGGCCGCCATCCCTGCCAGCAGCACGTGCTCCCCAACCTGGGGGACAACCGCCGCTGCGGTACCCCCCGCTTTGCTCCCAGGTGTCGCGTCTTTCTGGGCGCTGCCTAAGCCCGTGGCTGCGTGATGCACGCGTTTGCCCTGGACTGGGGCTTCCGCTTGTGCCACGATCATCACCGCGGCCACTGGCCTTCGCGTGGCCCCACGCGTTGCCCGGCCGCTGCCCGACGCTGGCACTCTCCCGGCGCACTCGCCCCCCTCTCGCCCTTCGGCCGCGCCTCGCCGCTGCCATGCCGCACAGCGCTGGTCCAACGTTGCTTCTTGCGCTGCGCACCCTGCTGCCTCCCCCTCCGCTGCCCCACTTGTTGGGGCCGCCGCGCATTGTGGTTGCCGGACCCCCTTGTGGATACTTTCGCGGAGCCGCTCCGCGGCCGCTGCCTAGAGGTACCCCGCAGCCTGGCCACTCCGCTGCGTGAGTGCGCGCTCGCTCTTCCTTCCTTTGCGGCCGTCCTCCGTTTCCCCTCCTCTTTCTCCAGGAAACGGGCCAAGTCGCCACGCTGCTGCACGAATTGTTCGGGCGCGCGAGCGGATCGCTTGTCACGACACGACGGAATAAGTGTGCGTGTGTGCGTAGCGCGACCCCAAGGGCAGGACACCACAACACGACACACCAACGGCAACACGGCACGGTCACCCGCCGCAGCGCAACGGCACGTCACCACACTGGCACGAGCAAGCTTCAGGGGAGGGGCACCTTGCGCAGTGCTCAATACAGGAACTGTGCATAAAGCCTTCTCCAGCCATGGCTACCTCCTTCGGTCTGCTTCGATGGGTTCTCCCCCGCTGCTGGAGGCATTGGTGCGGGTCATGGTGTGAACATTTTGGGTCCGTGCGATTGGACAAAGCGGGGATACCTTCTATGGACATCTACTCTAGCAATTTAAGTCAAGATCGTCTTGGGTCCAGAAGCCGAGCTGCATAATGCAAGACATCTGGAGGGCAAGGATTGCGAAACTGCAACCTGCGAAACCGCAACAACTACATGATAACGGCTGGCGACGAACTTTGTGGCTTCGTACTGGCAGTAACTGCCGCGAGCGCCTGG
This sequence comes from Prorocentrum cordatum, assembly GCA_963575745.1. Classification (NCBI taxonomy): domain Eukaryota; class Dinophyceae; order Prorocentrales; family Prorocentraceae; genus Prorocentrum; species Prorocentrum cordatum. The sequence continues at coordinate 525,224 of CAUYUJ010012002.1, read as the reverse complement.
TTGAAGCCTGTTGCGACGTGCTCGCAATAGCCAGTTCGGTCCCCAGGAATGTCAGCAAACTCAGACAGCGTCTGGCCCCTGTGCCTCCCTCCTGCACCCCCCCCTCCGGAGATGGGCCTCACTGTCCCCTCTCCCCCCTTCTCGGCTGGGGCGCACTGCGGCGACTGCCTTTGGGGAAGCGGGGCGGCAAGAACAAACAGAAACTGCGTTAGAAATTGGCAACTAAGAGTTAGCACGGAACAGAACTTACGTCCGAGAGTTGCGGGGACCCGGAAACTATTCTGGCAAGGTGTGGGGGGGGGGCGGGGGCTCCGTGTCCATGAGCCAAACAATCCTGCAAACACAGACGAATGCCCAGTCTGCCATGACATGCTGGTGTGTTCTCCTCCCCGCTGCCCCACTGCGCGCTGGCGCAACTGGCGGGGCGTAGATCTTAATCAGAGAATGCACGGATTCGGTTTGTGTTCGGGATTCGGTTTCTGCTACGTATGGGGCCAACGAGACCAGGCGGACAGCGACGACGACGACGACGAGGACGAGGAGGAAGAACACGACGACGAGGGCGCGGAGGGACAGCAGCCCCATCTGTCCTATCGGCCCAAGCCAAGAGCAAGGGCAGAAGAAAGGAACGCATCGGAGTCACATTCGAACCATATTGACATAATCTTAGGGTCGCCAACTAGTGTTTAAAACAAGTCATCTTGGGGCAATCTCGAAGTCGTCTTGGGCTCATGGGGTCGTCCAGGGGCCCCCTAACATCGGGGTCACGCGATAGCCTGAATTCTGTCGGAAGACAGTGGGTTCGTCCCGGTGTTCTTTTGGGGCCGCAGGGTCGCCCTGGGGCCATGTTGGAGCCATTGCTTAGCAGGGGTGGGCATCTTGGGCGACAGGGGTAATCTCGTGATCCTTTCAAAACCCTGTTGGGTCCACCTTGGAATCATCTTTCCGTTGCTGCCTCTCTCGTTGTTGTGGCTACTGATGGTGCTGCTGTTGCTGGCGTCGATGCTGTTGGTGCTGCCTGGGCTGCCTGGTGCTGGTGCCGTGTAAAATGTCGGGCCTTCTTGGAGCCATCGTGGGGGCCTCCTGGGCCTCTTGGGGCCCTGCGGGAGCCCTCTGACGGCCCTTGAGAGGCTTCCGAAAGGGCCAATAGTTCAACACACATTCAACACAAACCGCCTCCTTATTGGAGAGCGTCTTGTGTTAAATGTGTGTTGAAACATTGGGTCCTCTTGGAGCCATTTTGGGGCCCTCTTGGGGCCCTCGCCCACTTGGAGAACTCTAAGGGCCCTAAGAGGCCTCCAAAAAAGCAAATATTTCAACGCACAGGTAAGACAAACCGCTTCTTCATTGGAGAGCGTATCGTGTAAAGTTTGTGTTAAATTCCGGGCCTCTTAGAAAACCCAAATACAAGGCCCAAGAAACCTCAATAAGGCCCCCAAAGAGAAGGTTTTTCCCCATATCCTAAGGATTGGGGTTCTTGTTATTACTCTGACGCCTCCCACTGCTCCTCCTTCCTCCCGCTCGCGCCTCCCTCCTCCCAATGATAATCACCAGATAAGACAAGACAAGATAAGATACTACAAGATAAGATAAGATATCACAATATATGATAAGGTAAGATAAGATATATGACAAGGTAGGATAATAGATAAGATAAGACAGCCTATGGGGTAATAAGATAAGACAAGATATGATGCGATAATATGAGTTGATATAAGATAAGCTAAGACAAGATAAGAGATTTCAAGATAAGATAAGATAGAGGGTGATAAAGGTAAGATAAGATAGGACTCGATAAGATAAGATGAGACTCACTCTCACTCAGACTCACTCACAGTCACATTCACTCACACTCACACTCTCTCATGATCACAAAACGCTGCCAGGGGCATCATTTGGGAGCCCCAAGGGGGAGCCACCCTGGCTGATCTCACGAGCCCGTTCGCGCCGATTTTGGTGGGACGTCTCAGCTAAAATTGCCGTTTGGCCTCCCCAACATGTCTCTCTTGAGAGCCTCATGGTCACAAAACGCTGCCAGGGGCATCATTTGGGAGCCCCAAGGGGGAGCCACCCTGGCTGATCTCACGAGCCCGTTCGCGCCGATTTTGGTGGGACGTCTCAGCTAAAATTGCCGCTTGGCCTCCCCAACATGTCTCTCTTGAGAGCCTCATGGTCACAAAACGCTGCCAGGGGCATCATTTGGGAGCCCCAAGGGGGAGCCACCCTGGCTGATCTCACGAGCCCGTTCGCGCCGATTTTGGTGGGACGTCTCAGCTAGAATTGCCGTTTGGCGCTCCCCAACATGTATCTCTTGAGAGCCTCATGGTCGCAAAACGCTGCCAGGGGCATCATTTGGGAGCCCCAAGGGGGAGCCACCCTGGCTGATCTCACGAGCCCGTTCGCGCCGATTTTGGTGGGACGCCTCAGCTAGAATTGCCGTTTGGCCTCCCCAACATGTATCTCTTGAGAGCCTCATGGTCACAAAACGCTGCCAGGGGCATCATTTGGGAGCCCCAAGGGGGAGCCACCCTGGCTGATCTCACGAGCCCGTTCGCGCCGATTTTGGTGGGACGCCTCAGCTAGAATTGCCGTTTGGCGTCCCCAACATGTATCTCTTGAGAGCCTCATGGTCACAAAACGCTGCCAGGGGCATCATAGTCACCAGACGCTGCCAGGGGCAGCATTTTGGCTTCCCAAAGAGGAGTCGACCCGGGCCTCCTAGTC